>VZTA01016845.1:60985-124232 GCA_013398855.1 Mohoua ochrocephala
TTGTTGTTGTACTCACAGGTTCTTAAAAAAACAGAAGCAAAAGAAAAACACAGATCCTGTCCCTCAAAATCCTCTTCACAGGCTTGATTTTCCTGACTAGCTATAGCTTGAGCTGTGTTTTGTCTGCGTTATCCATTCCACTGCAGCGTAAACCTGCCCACGGTCAGGTCCTAAGGTGTTTCAATAGCTTTCCACTGTTTTTCTGAATGCTTCAAAGCCTTCAGTTTGATGTTTCTTCCTGGCAGCCCTGTCAAAAATATAAATTCAAGCTGCCAAATTTCACATACTTGGAGACAGATTTTTTTGAAACCTTACAAGGTAAGCAAATTAGTTTGAGGATATGATTAGCCTAAGGATGTGCTAACCCTGACTCATGGGTGCCAGGGATCTAATTTCCCATGTCTTCTGAGAAAATCCCTAGAGGTATGATTTTTGGTGCCTAAATATATTTTAGAAGATGGCCCTTGAAGCCTTAATGTCAGAATACTTAGGTTTGCTACAGTACTTTGTAGATAGACAACATAGGTCAAGTATACTTTGCTTTCAGATGTGAGCACTCACCACTGTTATAAATCAGTCTCCGTAAGTCTTGGGTTGAATATTTACAAAAATTCTTTCTTTTAAGTTATCTTTCTCTCTTTTCTTTTTTTCCCCCAGTCACTGTATGCCATTGCTTTTCCCCTTTATTTCGATAGCCAGGTTACTTGAATCCTCAGCATCTCAAGTCTTTTGCCATGAGGAGAGAGATGCTGATAATTTCTTCCTTCTCAACCAAGTGTAAATTTGGGGCTACTTAAGCTTTCCAAGAAATCCTACACTTAAGGTCTTTCTTCTTTAGTTTGCAATTTCAAATTACTTCTGGATTTAATGCCATACGGGGTATGTTGTATATGCCAGATACTTGTGCTCTTGGTGACTCCTGAAATCAGTTTCATTGAGCTTCAGAAGCTTCATTCCTTTAGGGCTCAGATGTGGATAACAAGCAAGATGTGCAGAGCCCTGAAGCCTCTGTGCTTGGGCCGTGCTTCTGTGGCCACTCCTGCACTTGTATTGCACTGCACCACATTGTTATTCTGGAACCACAGATGCTTTATTCTACTCAGACTAACTACCAGAATAGCTACCTGCAACCAGTGTCTATTATTTACTGGACATATATCAACATTACCACAGCAATAGGTGCTGTAGCACAAAATTATGCAAAGCTGAGGAAGGCTAAAATAAATTAGGTGCTGTCCACCTGGTCATTAGGCAATTGCAGTTTCAACTATGTGAACTGGAACAAACCTTTTCACTGGCAAAGGCAAGAGCAGACAGGAAGAGTCAGAAAAACCTCACCCTGAGTCCTTGCAGTTTTTAAAAATCTGTAGCCTGTCACTAGCCATGGGGATACTGCCTGTACTTGACTACAGGGACACACGAGTTATCTCATTTGAGAATTTAAAATTAGATTAAGCGAACCTAGTCTTTGGAGACCAGGCTCTAACTAGGCTAGGACTAGGCTACTACCAATGGTGAGGAGCAAAATGTGTGCTCCTGAGCCTGACATATTCATCATGGTAAAGATACAGTTTCAGAGCTCTTTGGGTTGTACCAGTCACGAACTCCAGTATAGCTGGTAATCTTAAAAGTATAATGAGCTCTCCAACATTTTAATTTCCAATGTTGAATAATTTTCTATGAATTTCCAAGAGTGAAGCTCCTACTGCAGTAGTTGCAAAGCGGAATTTATATCTCATCAACTAGATTGGCTTCCTAAATTTTTTTTTTTTTTGCCTAAATTCATGACTCTAAGGAATGATGCAGTTGATTAGATAATGTTGGCCCAAGCTTTGCTAAAAATTATTAGATAAATGCAGGTTGGACCATGAGACCAAGAGAAGGAGGATCTTTGCTAGGCCACTTGCAGGGAGAAGTGTAAGCCATGCTGGTACATCTGTGTGGTTCCCTGTTTGTCACGGTGTGGGCAGACTCTGGCTCCACATTTGCATGTCAACCACAGTGTTTAATAGTTTATAGTAACCTCCACCAGCACTGAAAAAATTTAGAAGAGGAAAACTGAACAACATGTGCAGTGCTCTGCCATGTTACCTCTGTGCAGACCTTGATTTGGAGGATCAGCAGTAGCAGTCTTCCCATGTGTAGCCTTGTCCAGGCTGTATGTGGAATGCAGCAGTTTTCTTTTTTGATGTTGACCTTCCAGTATGCTGAGGGTATTCCAGTATGCGAAAACATCTGCATTTGGGGGATAAGGCCATGAGGATGCTGATAGAGCATTTTGATAAGCAAGTTTTGCTGGAGACATAAACAGACACCTGAGAACATGATCTAGGTCCTTGTACTAGCAGCGAAATCACTAAGCAAGAGAGTAAAACCAAACTATACAGAATTAGGTTCTAGGTTCAGACTGGTACCTCTTTTTACAGTCACTGGCAGTTACTCATTCATATCCAGAGGAAGAAAGCAGTCTTTAATAGTAATTAAATGACTCTTGTTTACTGCCATCAGTTGATTAGTGCGGTGAATTGATGCAACCTCCAGGAAACCACTCAGCAAGCGCCACAAAGCACTGTGTAAAATGTCTCTGTATTTCAAAATCTTGTGAGTCTGTAACATCCCTGAGGGTCACACAATCCCTAGCAAACCTTTGAGCTGGGATCACACGCTTTCCAGCTGATGGCATTGGCTGCAAACCATCTTATCCTGTAACAATATACAACATATGCAACAACATTTGCTGCTCTTGTGTAATGAATGGGTATTACAGAAGGCACAAAGGAACATTAAGAAGTACATTTTACACATTCCACCTGAATAGCAGAAGGTTATCTTCTGTAAAGTAATCTTTTGGTATACATGGTAGCAATAAATCATGATTTAAAGGAAGCAGTGATTATTGAGAAAAAAATGTATTGTAAGTCCTTATGAAGAGGTTGCCAATCTAACTAGAGATTTGGAAGTCTGAGGCAATTGTTCAGCAGGCATCTGTTGAATCTGTTCATAGGAGGGACTGGAGACATACCTTGGAGATTTCTTGTGGTTTTTGAGGATTGAAAATAACACTTGCTTCTAATTTAACAAAAAACATTCGTATCATAAATGAAGCCTTAATAAAAATGGTTTAGGTTCCTGGCTGCCGATAGTCAAAGAGTGCTTTCTGGCACACTTCAGAAAGGCAAACTGGTGTTTTGGTCAAAGAAAGAAGGCTGTTACCAACATTCATTCAACATTATCTGTTCTTTGTTAGCTCTCCTCTGGATCTTCTGCTCATTGTACTGTTTTCTGTTACCAATCAAATCCCTTTACTTGACAGAAGATCATCATTTTACCACAGAACAATGACGCACTAAATGAAGGTTCACCTTACTCAGAACGGTATTATTTCACACTGAAACAATTGAGCTTTGCTTTAGTCTGCTTGACAGCCAAATCAGGAGGCATTTTTGGTACAAAATATCATCAGGTTTAAATTTTTTTCAAGCTTGTATAAATTTTGACATTCCTTTCTTTGCATTTTCTACTAGCTGATTGGATATCCCTCTGCTCAGGATACTGCCATAGAAAGGACTTTTTGCTTGGTTTGAAGTTACCAGAAATATACTCCATGACAGCTTTTGAGCTACCATTGGTAACTATGACATATCAAAAACCAAGGATGGTGATGGAGGAGGGTGGCAGTTTTGCTGATCAGGGAAACCAGAGATTATTTTGAGACTCAAACATTTGTAGTTCAAACCCTAAACCTCTCCATGGATAGAGTAATCAAAGGTAAGTGGCTCTGTGGCTAGTATCAGTTATTTTTCCTTCTATATTAAATTATTCATGGTGAGCTGAAGCAAGAGTGACAGAGGGGTCACTCAATAGAAGCTTTCTTCTACCACAGAACATTGATGAGGGAGGTTGCACAGGGGTACAATGGTATTTGGGAATTTATCCTTAAGCTTTGGTAACAGAGGAGTCAACAGTTTCTTGAATGTAATTAGATTTTCTTAAGTCATCTCCAAGTTTTTGATACTCCATTCACTCTCAACTTATTGAAACAAATTCCAGGAGAGAGTCAAATGACCTTGGCAATTTTCTCTGACAGTTATTTTTGTTCCTTTGGACATGTAACCTCACATCACATTAGTGTGATAGACCAAATTCTCATCTGAAACAGCCTCTGGACTGTCTCTTTGTGACAGAGACCTATATGGTGGATCTTCTGAGAGACACTGAAGTGCTAAGATAAAATTCCCTCCATTATTATTTCGTATTCAGCTACTGTATGTATTTTTTATATATATATATATATTTGCAGTATGATTTTGATCCATTTTATGATCACTCTTTGATTATTTTAGCATTTTCTTTTCTTTACTTATTTATATTATTATAAGTGTCAGCAGAATAAAACTTCTTTTGGCAAAGTTATGTACCATGTACCGAGGATAAGGTTTTTTCTTTTATTTTTTGTAGGATATAAATTGAATTTCAAGATGTCACTTGCCTTTACTACTTAGTTATTGGTAAGTGTAATATTAGTCATATAAGGTTCACGTTATAGTGCATTGTGTGGGTCAGTATTTTAGAGCATGTTTTAGACATTGAGTTTGCTCCAAAGCATGACTAAGATAGATATTAGTTGCCATGGTTTTGGAATACGTCCAAAGTTATATTGTTGTGAATCACTAGGAAAACCCTTTTAACCTCCAGAATTAACCTACTATAAAATCTCAGAGATGTATAGAAGAATAAAGGAAATAAACAAAGAAATACATCTTTGGCTGACCCTGGACTCACGTGGTCTCTGTGCAACTCACAATTTTTATTAATTCAGAAAACTACAGTCCTTGTTTCTTTACCTTCCAGTTAGTAGCAATGTGAACACTTGGGGTTTTTTTGTTGGTTTTTATTTTTAATTGGAAAAGGACTTATTCAAGCTGGAAGTGTTTAAATCAAAACTGGATGTTTTCTTAAGGGCTACATTCTTGCTGGGCTAAAAGTAACACTAACTTGCACCACAGGAAAGAACATTTTTGTTCATTGCAGGAACTACTGGATAAAATTATTTGGCCTGCACTAGGCAGCAGGTCAAACCTGATGACCTTAGTGGTCTCTGGTGGCCCTAAAGTATGAGTCCATAGCTTGCTTCTAGTTGCCATTTAATTCCTTATCACTATCACTTTGAGTAGTTTATAATTCTCAGAAATAGTTCCATCAGTCTGAAATTACTGCATGAAATACTGTTTTAAAGAGGATTTTTTTCCTGCTTAATGATAATCTCCTAGGCCTGGACTCACATAGGCAATTTTGGTTCAATGCAGCAGTGAGCCAAACTGCCTCTTTAGTTCTACTTATCAGCATCCCCAGCCACAAGTTAGGTAAGTACAATTTCCACACAATGATTAGAGAAGTACTTTAATGACCAGAAAGGTAGTTCAAAACAGGATTCACAAAACTCAGTGTGCAGAACTTCTAAGGCAACTAGGAGGAGTTGCTGAAGTGAAGAACTTGGCTTCAAGCCCCCTTTGTGATACAGAGATGCCTAAATCCAGTCTGGATAGGCACACCTTTGTGCACTCATTAATTCTTTCCCAGGTTTACCTACTGAAGTTTTTGTAAAGGACTAAACCACCCACAGAGCAGGCAGAAGTTTCAGCCCCCATTTGCCACCCCATCTTTGCTATCAAGCTATAGGATATGATGCAAAATACTAATATTAATCTCTGATGATTGTGTCATTCTTATTTCTGTAAACACTTTAAAACATTTACTCCAAGCCAATGCTCAAATTTATGGACTACTAATTTAAGTGTACTCTCCCTGGCTCAAGGTCAGTGCAAAGTGAGTGTGTTGGCTTTTGAGTGGTAGGGGGTGTCTTCTCCTGTGGGTTTATGCCATGTGGTTAGAGCATATGCTCTAAAGCAAGATGCCACAGCTAAGGAAGAGTAAAGATTCTTGTGAGCCACACTGTGTTCTAGGCACAAAAGAGACACAGAACTGTTCACTGTGGCCAAGAATCAAGTAATTAAGTGCCATAGGGGTTTTGTTGACAAAAAGGAGGGTCTTTATGTGATTACCATGAGGCAATCTCAAAATTAGATGCCTGAAGAAGCAGCTGTTTGACCAAAACCCCTGTTCTTGATTCCTGAATTTACTTTTTCCCCCAGAAATTCTCTTTTGGGATCAGCATTTAAAATAGGAGACAAACACGGAACCTGTAGCAGCTCAGTTCTGATGAGGGCCCAGAGTGCTGCAAGTACAAAGAGGAAATAATTGTGCTAGAAACAATTCCCAGACACATCCTTCCATACGAAAGAAGTTAGAGAAAAGGCTCTGGAGTTACATGCAGAGAAATGATTCCTGCATCTCGTTATTGAAGATGTAACATGTTCTCTCCTTACAATGCCCAGTTTGAGACATTGGCTTGCAGAACAAAAGGCTTTCTGCTGTGAGACATGCCTTTCGGGGATATTTAGTCCTGCTAGTAGTGGACCAAATCTCCCTCATTTGAGAACAAATATAATTCTGACTGCTTATGGGGGTTGACCTCTTCTCAAAGGCAACCAGCAACAAGACAAGAGGAAATGGCCTCAAACTGCACCAGGGGAGGTTCAGGTTGGACATCAGGAAGAATTTTTTCCCTGAAATGGTGATTAAGCATTGGAATGGGCAGCCCAGGGAGGTGAAGGAGTTACTATCCCTGCAGGCATTCAAGAACCAACTGGATGTGGCACTTGGCACAATGGTTTAGTTGCATGGTGGTGGTCAAAGGTTGTAAACCTTTCTGGATTTATTTCCTGGCAGAAAATGAAAAAAAATATTACAAAGAAAACAAAAGTAATTTAATATTAAGGACTTAGTCTTATTTTTTAAGTAATTGTGAAAAACACTGTTCCTACTCTGTCAGCCCATACTGGCCCCATTCTTTATTTATGAAAAATGAAAATAGACTGACTTTTAGCAATGAAGACTCTGATCTGTCATGCTTCCTTTTAATCAGAATTCTGACTGTGGCAAATAATCAGAATTCTTACTGCAGAAAGTACAAATGACAGTCTTACTATAAAATGAGTGCGTGCATAAACATACGTTCGTGTATCTGATAAATAGAAAACTGAAAATCTTTTAAGAACCAATTATTTCTAAACTAAACAGAATATGCTTCTAGCTCTTTTTCTGGCACAGGCATCTATCAAACAATAACAGGGCATCTGTTGAATAGACGTGCACATGCAATGCAAGCAGGATTAATTTTTATTTGTTGCTCGTAAAAGATGTTGCCACAGTTTTAGATATTCAATTTTGTATAAACATTTAAGTGAATAAATGAATAAAGTACAGTTACAATGAATAAATGCCAATAAAGACTGTGATTAAATACAAAGCAACGCAGCAGGAATTTCAATAAGTTGAAAATGTAGTCACATCTACTCAAGAGGGTGTTAACAGTATGCTTCAGACTCCCTGCTGTCATTTTGAAGCAACAAGAATGCCTGTTGCCCAAACATTTCCCAAAGCAAATAGCTCTAAAGACTGAATTTCTTCCTGAGGGAATGTCAGATATTGATGATTATCATTAATATACAGCTCTGCTAAAAGGCTTATTTGAATGATTTATTCATTATTGGTCTTTTACCAATTTGTAGGGGAAAAGTTTTGGTGCATTAATAAAGAATGAACACATGTAGAAGGGATAGAAGTATGGATTTACTAATATGTTGGGCATTACACTGGTTTTCATTACAGATTTATTGAGCTGGAGAGTGGAGACTGGACCTAATCCTAAACTTGTGGGAGAAATTGCCATGTAAATTAATGTTGCAATACCATGTTCTTTGGGAAAACAAAACATGATTTTTTAAATACAAAATACGTAAGTCTATTTCTTGCCTCATAATTTCATTTAATTCTTCCAAGAATAATTCTATATACATTTTACTACTTAAAAATTCTTTGATGTACTAGTTATCAGGTGACTTGAGGGTTTAATCATAGCAAAACATTCACAACTTAATCCTACCTATACCCATCAAGCATCCTATCACCCCCAGTCCATGGGAAAAAACCAGGCTGGACCATACTGGAGCAATAGATAGGCCCTCTGAGCTCATACTGTAAAAGATACATTGGGTCTCTTTGTTGTGCTAATATACTCCTAAGTCTTATGTCCTATTTGGCAATTACATGCTACTTTGACTTTAAGATGCTGGTCTTCAGTCATTTTAATCAGCTGCTGCCTGGTGCTCAAAGAGAAAAGTCTGATAAGTGTTGGCAAATACATACTAAGATACTGGCACAGCAATAAGTGTAGCACAGCCAGCCAGTCCACAGGACTATCTCCTATTACTCAGAGCAAACTGGGTGAGTGGCACCCGCAGGGTTTAGTTTACTGTAAGTTTAAACATTTCCTCAGGAAATTGTTTCCCATATTCTCTCTACTTCTTCTTATTTGCCTTGATGGTCAAGCGTAAGGTTTTTTGTGTTAAATGTCCTATGAACTCTTTCCCATCAATTGGGTCAATCGCAGGACAACTTATCTGCTCTTTTCAAGAATTATGGGATGTTTCTAGAGAAGTAATGACAGCTGATTGATTTTCTCCACGTCCTCTGTTCATGGTAAATGTGCTTTTGCCAGAGCATAACTCGGGCGTCTTCCCATCACAACCTTTCTAGGTAGTCAGTGTTTCAGTTAGTGCAGGTTTAAATCACTTCTAGAAGCAGATTAAAGGTTCTTATTTGTTGATAGGAAAGGCAGTAGTACTGACCAGCAAAAGCTCCGGTTAACTCTTTGGTGGAGGAATCACTAAGTGTGGGCAGAACAGTAAAACGGTCAGGGTGAATTTGCTAAGTGTTACGTTTATCTCCCCGGAAAAGTGCAGTTGGGAAACAAAAACGGTAGTCACAAAAGTAGTTTTACATCCTAACTCTGACCTTAAAAGGAACTTCTAGAAAGTACATATCTTAAATGTGTGCAAAGTGCAAAAGATGGTCTCCCTTCTCAGAAAAACTCCCAAAACTCAGAACTCAAAGAAAACAATTTGAAGAACTGTTATTGCTACCAGGAAAGTAACAACATTTCAGACTTTTTTCAACCACCAAATCCTAGGAAACTTTGCAAACACAAATAAAATTTCTTTCCCTAATACCTGTATCTCTGAAAACTAGTCATAATGATATTATACTCAAAGGTTTGTACAACTTGCAGCAGTAGAATATACTGATAATTTCATTATGACAGAATAAAAGCTTTAGTGTTGTTATTAAAATTAACATATTTAAAGCCTTAGCTGATCATAAGGACAAAGCCTTTTCCTGTTAATAGAGCAAATGCTAATGGAACACTTCCTAAAGTTTAGTTTCATCTTGGTGTTATTTTGATTACTTAAGGAGGATCTGCCTATACCTCTTTGTTGCACTGCTGCACAAGGTTCTTTGGCATGAAATTCTCTCTGTGTACATCTAACGCAACAACAGCAGAAGACCAGAGGAAAAGGAAGTACAAACCCACATCCTGACCCTTGTGGCAAACATGGTTCTCAAGGGTTAACTCCTCACAGCTATGCTCAGGACTGCAAATCTCCAGAGAAACTGACCTGTGCAGTTATAAGTTGCAATATGAGAAGGATCTGTATGTGGGATAGAAAAGGACCTGGACAGATGCTGGACTAACTGAAGCTACAGCACTGTATATGGGAATTCCTTCCCTGACAATGTTGCATTTGCATTTAATGCTTCTGGAAGTTGACAATCTGTGCATGCCTGCAGGAATTTGTTTTGAAATAAAGCTCTGGAGACACTATTAAATCAATAGTGAAGCTGAAAGGTCCCAGTAGCAGATATTGCTGTAGTGAAATCTTCGAAATGCAGTTCAGAGATATCTCAATGCAATTGAAAGTCGCCAGAAAAATATATAAATAAGTAAATAAATAAAAGTCATGTACCTGATTATCTCATCTCGACCTTTTAATCAAAATGCAAAGATTATTGATCCTCACATTTGGATTTCGCACGCATAGTATAGCAAAAATAACATACAGTGAAAGCAACACAGGGCTAAGATTTTGCAAGGCCTGATAAACGAAAGTGAAAAATGTGTCACTGCCTTAGCAAGGCAGTGAAGGATTCAGATCAGAAAAGTAGGTGATGAACACCAGTAGAGCGGGACAGCATGTTTAAAGCTGTTGCAGGGTTAAAAAGAGAGTTTCACTACAATCAAGTGAAAATTTAAGAAACTTCAGGTTCATGGAAACTGTATTTATCCTACCAGAATGAACTACAAGGGAAAATGAGAGAGAAGATGTGCAGTATACCCAGGCTATTCACAGAGGAAACATCACTGTGCCTGCCTTCTCTATGTATTTATTCCAAAATTGAGTATGAATTGCTTCTAACAGGAGTAAAAGCCCAGAAGACCAATTTGACACAGCTCAATTAGTTTATTGATCAGAGCTATGAAACCACAGCCAGTCAAACCCATAACATATGTGTTACCAACCTCTGCTGGGCTCTTCCACTCATTTGACTGAAACAAAGCATATTTTTCTTGCGTTGAGTTACATTAATAGCTTTGTTGTTATGAAGAAAATCTGCAGGAAAAAAAATTATCATCATTTTGACACTTATCAAAGAATGAAGTATTGTTGGCAAATGCTGTACACAATTTAAAGATACATTGATATTTTATTATTTGTAATTTTTTGTAATTTGGACCATACAAAGCCCTCTTGCAACCTTTTTTTTGTGCTAGAGCTTGAGAATCATCAGAGTAATAGACAATTTACCATCAACAGCAGAAAGGTCTTTATCAATCAATATTTTAAAAAAGCTTAGCTAACAAAAAATGCTATTTGCTACTTGTTCAAGTGCAGGTTAGGCAATTTCCTGCAGGACCTGCAGGACAGGCAAGTATTACAGACAGTTTTTGTAATTTTTGCATGTTTTAGTAACGGACCATTTCCCTCTTCAACACTATTGATAAGGTAATACATCTGCTAATCATAAAAGTTTCCCAGTAATTTCTAGCCTATGACTCCTTCTAGTTGCTGAAAATATCATCAAACTTTAAATATTTGTGTTCATGTTATACGTGGGCTGGTTTGTATGCTTCTTTATTTGGGAGAGTTTTAGCTAAAATAATCCAGAAATTTTCAGAGGACAAGACTAATTTTATTTGACACATTTTAAAAGTCTTCTTAAAGGTATCTCATTAGGTCTCTGTTCTATGGAGCAAGCACTTGACATTTGTCAGGTTGATTTCTGAGGTAAAAATAATATTTTTTTTCCGATTTTATGAAAACTTTTCCAAGTTTGAATAAACTATAAAGCTTTTGAAGTATTATTAACTCGATTATTTATGACTTGATAGAATTCATATTTTCTGTCCTCTGAAGATGCTGTTGTTTCCACTTCTTAGTTGCCTGCTGAGCTATAGCCCTGTCCCTGCCTCCCCAAATGTCCAGGCATGCTCCATCCTGGGGATTCCGATGTTTAGGAGGATATTCCTGTTTACAAGAATGTTCCTGTGTCTCTTGTTGCTCCTGCCTTTTCAGGGGTGTTGTGGCTCCAGACTCTGCAACTGAGTTCCCATGTTTACAATCATCTCTGACTAAGGAGGAAAACTTCTAGAAAAGAGATTTAACTGACTGGACACAGGGAGGGTAAGAAGGGATAGAATAGATTAATAGAAAGTGAAAGGAGGAGATTAGACAAGGAGGAGGAAAGGGAGAGACTGAAGGAACAGGAGAGGGGAATAAAGATAAGCTGAAGAGAAGATGAGCTGAGAATAGTTCGAAACCACTCTCCTTCAGAAGGTGAGCAGTTCTCTGATCACACTGCTAGATATTCCTTTGCCATATAGCAAACTGCTGCCAAGCTGCCACCTGCATGGGTCTGTCCCTCTCTGCATAGTGACCCATACAGAAGAGAACAACTTTCTGCAGGGATGGCCTAATCTTTCCTTTCAAGCATTGGATTGCACTGCGCTGTATATCTGAATCCCCCCTTGATCCTGTGAAGAGGAGAGGAGGCTCATGAGTCAGGTTCCTTCAGGAAAACACTTTGAATAATATATACACAGGCTTCCACAGGAAACCTTGTTTCCGTCACTTACTGGCTTTTGAGAAACTCTGATTTACAATTTTAATATTTTTAGCAACAATTTTGGTCAGAATATATGTATATCTGTGCAACTGTATTCTCCTTGAAGTTAGCCTTAGCTGATTTTTGCAAAGATCTGGATTTTAGGCCCCTCTGTTAATTAAACCAATTCTGTACTCTTTTGAGATTTTTGTTTCTCTGTCATAGTACCTTGAAAAAGTATGTTTTTCACTGACCTATTTTGGGATCGAAATATTATTCTTTGCAGGTATGCTTGGCTGCACTACAGCATTCACTTCTAATAAACATAGCCTCCCAAATTCACAATTTCTCTGCTGGACTGCTTTCAGCTTCTTGTGTGAATGCACAAGCAGTAGTCCTGCTGTACCAGTTAGATATACCTTTTCAGGGGAACTGACACTGAAGAGAGCTAATTGTGTTTAAGTTCATCTTAGGAAAGTCTATTGTAAAAACTGGAACACAATCAAGTCACAATTAGGAGAGCAACTGGCTAAATTTCTTCCATTAAAAAAACAATAAGGAAGCATCGCATGGAAATCCATTATTAATGAACTAATGCATAGAGTATAGAAGAGTAATTTGTAAATTGCTTTTAAAATTTAAACATTTTTGTATAATGGGACAGTCATACAGATAATCTTTTAAAACAAATACTTTAAAATTTAAACAACCGAAAAGGAAAAAACAAGATTTCTTTACAACAGATCATGTCAGTTAACAGGATTTTTCACTCTTTAGTAGACTTTCAAGGATGCAGTAGACAAATGACGAAGGTAGAGTGATTTATAAAACTTTAAAATAGTAATAGTACATGTCTTTTCTATATGATTAAAGATAGGGTTATTATTTGCAGTGACATAATAATAGACGGGGAAGAAAGAATGGTAGAATATCAGGAATGCTAGGGACAGAGGATGTCATTCAATTATCTCTCTAAGGCCTATGGGATTGTCTTTTCCCTGTTTTGTTGTCGATGTCTCGTCCCTCCAGCTGTTCCTTTACAACTTTGCCTCACTGTAGCACTTTTAGATATTTTTCTGCATGCCTCTCCTAGGGATCAGGAGTCTCAGAACAATCATAATCCCTGGCATAATGTGGGACTCTCAGAATGAGGACGGAATTGCTGCATACAAATCAGGGTGGCTGGTGAGCCTGCACAGCATCCATCTATCACCCTGTGCTTCCACAGGGCTGCACCATACATCTCACACTAACCGCATTCAAGGAGCTTTGTCAGCTGTCATGTTAGTATTTTGCCTATAATTTTTAAAATATAAAGGGTGAATATTAGTCTGAATTGCAAAGCTTTTCAAGAAAAGTAGATTGAATGGACTAACTAGAGGTTTAGGCAGCACAACATGATCTATGACTTCCGAAGCAAAGATGATACAGCCAAGTTTCTGTAGTGTTGTACAATTTTCTTTCCCAGTATTTATGAGAGAAAAAGGCTCTTTCTTTTTAGCCAGACAGTTTTTAATGGCAGCATTTTGTGATACTTGAAATTTTTCTATTGGCCCCTGTTTTGTTCTCTGACTTCTTGAGATCTCCAATAGGGACAGTCTAGAAAGAGAATGAAGAAGCCTTCCATCACGAAAATCTACCAGTTTTTATGAAGATTGCAGAAAGATGCTGAGGTGAATTAGAACTCATTAGCTTCAGTGCCACCTGCTGGGAAGCAGTCATTTTTATTGCTCTGGTTTTGTTGATTGGTAATCAAATAGTTGCAAGTATTTCACGCAGGCCTGTCCTGCTCATGTCAGATAATTATTCCTACTGGACAGAAATCTTACTAATCTGAACATTTTTAAGACGCATTCTTTATGCTTGACAAAATGCCCTATATCATTTTCAGACCCAAGTGCGATGTTTGCCCATTATTCTGGATTATTATTCCTCACTGATTCACTCAGTCAAGCAGTTTTATTTTTAGCCATGTTTGCATGTAATTTTCTTACTTTGATGCATGCCATTCTTATAAGATACCTCTAATGAAGGAAAATAATCCATTACGTATATTTATATATATCCTGCTTAAACTCTGTGTAAAAACCTAATGTACAATTTCTTTTTCAGGTTTAGTTTGGTTTTTTGTTTCCCCTAAATTTCTTTTGTCTGCTCTTTTTTCCTTATTTTTTTTTTCCCTGCAGGTTATAGTTCTTTTAATTTCCCTGTGTGATGCAGGGCTCTGGCACCTTTTGGAAATCAAAGAATTGAATTAGACATAAGAGGGACATACGTCTTTCCTAATGGTCCCTGAATGCTACAATGTAATTGACTGCTATAATATACCTCACCAGAAGGAGGAATAATTTTTTGAGTAGATGGTGTCCTATGGAAGTGCTACTTTACATTACAGTGAAAACATACAGGCTCTGTTGTCAAAGGACAAGGGGAAAGTTGATGAAAGGTGCCAGGATACACCAGGAACCTGGAAAAAAACTGCAGCAATTCATCATACTGTTCAGAGACTGAAGCCACATCTGACTTTGGTGTAGAAGGAGTTTCCAAAATTACTGTCCCATATCTCCAGTCCTAGTCATTGCATCTCATCCCAGCTGGGAGCTCTGCCAGTCTGGCACGGTGGAGCCCAGCGCATCGGGCAGTGGATCTCAAACCAGGCTGCCTCGGAGATTGGACTCGCGTGACCCTGTCAGCTATACTAAAGACACAGGTCTGATTAGCCCAAGGAGAACACAGTCCAGCTGTATTGCTTTTAATACCTGCTTTACCCCAAAGCACGTTTTAAAGGAAAGCATAATCAGAAACAATGACATAGAACAACAAATGGAAGATTTTCCAACCGAGTACGTGCCTCAGTGAGTGCTGCAGCGCTGTGACAGCAGACATCTGGTGTGGATCTGCTGTCAGCCTGTGATTACTGTGTTTTTCATTCTCAGTGACAGTGAGATTCCTCATATCTTTAAATTGAAGCAATTAAGTCTCAGGTGTGATTGGTACAAACAACATCTTACAAGCATGCCACCATCATACCACCCTGATATTCTATTGATTATTTTAATATGTCATTCTTTCTAGGGGAAGGCCATTCATTTTACTGTTGATCACATCTGAAGTCAGCTATTCAAGGGGGAGTGGCTATGCTCATAGAAGTTATTGGATTTTTTTTCTGATTAATGAGCTTCTGTACCCTAAAAAGATTTATGACATAACTGAAAACAAGAAGGGAGTATTCTTGTGGTAAAGTGACTGTATTTATTCCTTTTTTTTAGGGAAATCTGCATATATTCAAATTCTAATTTTCAAGTAAATCCTTTGACACTCTGTCCATCAATCACTGGCCCTCAGAGTTGCAAATAAACCTCACTTAACCAGAGAAATTATGGTGGTTTGTTGCACTTGGAATGCTATTGAAATATTTATAGTGCTTATGGATTCATACATGAGAATGTTTTAAAGTTACATTAGGCATTTTAGAATCTGAAAACCATTTTGTATCATGCTGTTAAAAACAGAGGTCTAATATTTCCTTCTTGCTCACAGTTTTGGGGACAGCAGGCACAATCTTTCCCAGATTCCTCTAGAATGATGAGCACATAAACTGAATGAATCTTGTGACACAGTAATTTATGCTGATAGACTGTCTTAAAGAAAAGAAGATTGAAAATAGATACTTCCTGCAAATATCATCAATCTGAAATGTACTCTTTTCCAAAGCCACTACCACAATTCCTGAATCTCTATTAGTTTCTAAGATTTAGAATTCCTTGTCCCACTGTACATAGAATCAAGCTGTTACAGAATTGCACAGCTTTCTAGCATTGCTCCAGTGCTAACAAGACGGAAATACTTCATACTAAAGGGCAGTCTTGTGCCTCAGACACCTGGGGCCAATTTCACTGAACAATCACAGCTTGCTGAGATTTAAAAAAGGAATCAATGTCACTGAACACTTTAAGGGATCAGGGTCTACGCGATTAATTCATTCAGTCTACAAGTGTTTGGTATTTTCTCCTCCACTGGATCTTCTGAATTTGGGAGACCTGAGCTGGCTCTAAATACAATTAAAATGGTCTCAGAAAATGGAAAAAGAACCATTTGCCCTGGCTGTTCAGCAAAAGAAAGCACTAAAGGTTTCACTTGGATGCCTTTAATATTGGCTTCTGTCAGGATTTCTTATTTGTCAAGAAACCTAACTTTTAGTAACTCAGACAAGAACAACCTGAAATCCTCTTTGAATGCAAGAGAAACCAGCTATCTTTCATCTATCATCTTCTAAGGGGATTTGCATGCAATACATTTTTTGCTATTAGAAATTATGCTTGTCTGATAAGATGTAATACAATCTGCAAAAGGCTGCAACCACACCTTACAATACCATCCTCATAATTTTCTAACCTTTTTCCAGTCAGCTTGCTCTCTGTATTTTCTCTATACAGCAAAGAATATCCTTTGATTACAGATTTCAGGCTGGTTTCTTTTCTTAAGTTGTATGTCCTTTTTAATTTTGCGTGACAGAAATGACAAGTGTAGGTTTTTAAAAGATTTGGGCCTAGACATACTGCCTCCATCTTTTTTGTTTGCTCCTAATATCTTCATGCTTGCTAACCCAGGGAATCTTAAAATCTGAAAAGAAAAGAAAAAATTAATTATAAATTTGCAGAAAGTCATGCATATTTTTTCTTTTTCACTTGGCCACAAGAGGAAAAACCCTGAGATCTCCCAAGTCAGATGAAGCACTTGACATCAGCACAAGAAAAAGAGAACATATATGCTACATCTTCTCTAATGGTGGACACCAGTCTTGGATCTGTAGTGCACAGTCTGAAGCCATTTGAGCAGCTTGCTTTGGCAGCTTTCTGCTTCTAACCAAGTCATTTAAGCAATCCCACTGTCCTGTGTGGAACGCCACATCGTCAGCCCTGCTGCACTGCCCAGAGGAATTTGGTTGGGACGGATGACAGGATTATTGTTCCCCACTCCAGCTCTCCTTAAACAGCCGTGCCACCCTTCCAGCAGCATAACTAGGTAGGAGCAATATCTGCCTTTTAGCTCTTGCAATTTGCAGCCTATGATTTTAGCATGAACATCTACTGTCAGGAGCGTGGAATAACGAGGCAGCCTGCACACCTCAGCAGTAGAAATGCACCTAATGCAGCTATGCCTGCTTCTTTCCAGGAGAGCAGCCACACAGAGCCCTGATATGACTCAGAGTCCTATTTAAAACTCTGCTACCAGCAGCAGTATTGAAATATAGTTGCCATAATTTAAAAATACTTACTGTTGAAAGTATTAGATTACAGTTTTACTAAGGAGAGAGGCTGAGGCCAGATAATTTTCTGATCATTCTTGAAAGCAAGTGAGGGAGGCATCCAGTGCTGCATTGAGCTGAACCACTGATGGGGCCAAAAAACAGCTCGTTTGAGTTGACCTTTTATGAAAACCTGAAGATCTGAGGGCTGGAGCACCCTTCCTATGGTGGCAGACTGATGCATTTGGAGTTGTTCAACCTGGTACCTACAGAGAAGCTGGAGAGGGACTTTTTACAAGGGAAATCAGTGACAGAACAGGGCTGTAAGGACTTTAAATAGAAAGAGGGTAGATTTAGATAGCTATTATAGAAGAATTTATTTACTTTGATTGTGGTGAGACATGGGAACACATTGACCAGCCAAGTTGTGTATGTCCCATCCCTGGAAATGTTCAAGACCAGGCTGGATGAGGTTCTGAGCAACCTGCTCTAGTGCAAGGTTCCCTGCCCACGGCGGTGGAGTTGGAACTGAGTGATCTTTAAGGTCCCTTCCAATTCAAGCTATTCTTTGATTCTACGATCATAATTCCAAGTAAAGGAAGAGCTCCAAGATGACAAAGTAGGCCGATTTCTTTTTCGTTCTAATTTCAGTCTGGCAAAACTGCTTCCATTTTACAGTGTTTTGCATTTAGTCTCGTTCTACTTATGACTGGTCTTTTGTAAATAAATTGGTGTTTAACGGAGCTGAAAAATGTTTTCAAACTCACCGAGTACACTAAAGGCCCTGTTTTGGGTGACAGCTGCAAAACCAGCAACTGTGTCTTATAATAATAATAATTACTCCAATTCAGTTCTGTCAGCCTACAGAGGGAACCTTTGAACACCTCCATCTGTTATCTGGTCAAGACACTGTTTAAATGAGGTCAAGAGATATTTCATCCATAGTGGCTGCTCTTCTGCATTCCCTGACCAAAAACCATAAGCCACTTGAAATTTCCTCGAGGAAAGAGAGTAGTTGATCAGCTCCTGTGTTTGACTTCTTGCTGATTCAAAGTATTTTTAAGTGTTCAGCTTGGTAAGTTTTCAGGAAAGTTCGCACTGCCAAACCTTGTTGCAAATATTTAGCAATTCATTGCATATTCATGAAACACTAAATATATTTTAGGTCCTGATGCTTCATTAACAAAACAAGAAAACAGGCTGCATAATTCACTCAATATTTAAAATAAACCCATCAAGGCATTTTAAAGAGCTCTTTTTTCCCCCCTCACTCATTATTTTTAAAATAATCTCAGGTTTGAATATCATTGTATTTTTTACTCTTTTGCATATTTTAACTTATTTTGAGGTTCTGAGTGAATCCCTTCTTTCTGCCAAGAAACAAGTTAAAAATCATTGGATAAAAATATATTAAGAATTCTATGCATAGATATCCTCATTACCAATATCAAAGTTCATGTTCCCAGAACCGATAATCACCTGAAAATCTTACTTGCTTTATGTTCCTTGAAAAGAGAGGTTTAGATTAAAAAAAAAAGTGAAACTAATCTTTTTTCCTTGACAGTTAAATTTCCAGGAGCTCAGAGCATTTGGCTCTTCTGTCTGCCATTCTTCTCTGTGGATAACAGCCTCCTCTTTCTGTAACCCTCACTCATGCTAAAATCAATGATCTACCTCTCTAAGCATGACCAACTATATCAGCTCTCACTGAAGAGACTGATGCATGTCTCAGAATGTTTCAGAATTATTTAACTATAGTTTGTTTTGCACTCCTCTCCTCTTGACTGCATCAAGGCAGTGTAGCTGTATTGGGATACAAGGTATGAAGCCTTCATGGGTGGTATGAAGCACTGCAGATTATTTTTGGTACTAGTAAAAGCTTCTGTGAGCAGCTCATACCTGTCACGTGGGCTGTAACAGTATTTATTTCATGCTAGATCTCTGTCTAATTTTCAAGATTTCGGTGACAAGCTCTTTTGTTGCCAAATTACCTAAATGGCCATCACAGAACATCAGGATAAAACCATGGTCAGTAAGTGTGCTTCTTCAACACTTTGCTCTAGGGACAAAATTTTTTTATGTGAAGGACAAAACTCTGTGTGGTTGGTCTGAGACACTGGATTTAGCTGCTCAGGGACTATCAACAATCACTAATGTCCTCACCTTTTCATTCAAATAGAAAAATTAAGACAGCAATTAAAAAATACGCAGCGACACACACCACAGAGCTAAGGGTGAAAAAAAAAAGGAAGTGCTACAAAAGCCTGACACATCTCTGGACATACTTCTCCTCCTGGGAAAAGACTCAGAGAATGAACAGAATGAACAAACAACACATGACAAATGTATAATATATTGAGTGCATTACTAATCAGAGATGACTATGAGTCATTGATGTGGTGTGGTCAGGAAAAAAAAAAGACAACCGAAGTTGAAAGACGCAGCAATCCAGGGCAGATAGGTAATATGCCCATAGAGGCAGCAATAACCAGTTCTGGTCTCCATGTTTAAGAAAGGTTATGTTAAAGTACAGCCGACACAGCAACAGTCTGTGAGAAATCAGGGAAATTAATTTATTTCTCCCTAGAGGACAAATATAAAAATCTGGATTATTTAGGTGAGCAAAATCCTACGAGATATGATTGCTCTGGACAAGTACATAAGAAGGTCAACCACAAACTTGGGAAAGCTAAAAGCTTTTTCAGCTATGCTGCCACAAGACAAATGAGTCAAAAATGGCCAATCAATCAATTTGAGGTAGAATTTAGGAGGAAGTTTCTAAGATTTGGGGCAGTGCGTTTCTAAACCACACTTTTGTGACTGAAAAAGGGAAAGCAAGGAGCATAATCAGTTTTAAGCAGAACACATTTAAGAAAGGGTTTACCTGACAAAATGATTACTGGACCTGGTGACTTGGACTGATCTAGTTCCATGCCTCTATTTTGTAGTCATATTTCTTGACAAACTAAACACAGGTTCCAATAATTCACAAAAATGAGTACTGTGTAAGGGAGGAGAATGCACAAAGACATGCTATAAATAGGTTAACCATTCTAGTTTTCTTTTTTAAAAATTTATTTCTTCTTAAGAATTGTTATTATTTTTATCATTTTCTACTTTTTTTTTTCCTTTATTTTTAAACCAGTCATTCGAAGATGCTTATTTTAAGGCATTCTGAGCCCCAAAGGTATCACTTTTTTTCAACATTCCATTAATTATTTTGATAGAAAATACTGCTTCTCCTTGTAAACCTTGTTTCTCTCATGACCTTAGACTGCTATAAAAGCACTACTACTCAATAACTTAGGAACATAATTCAATTTTCAGGAGACCCATCTGCTTAGGTTATGTCTGTGCTAGTGAAGCTTGCTGGGTAGCTCGGAGGCTATCTGTGACCACAGAAAAAATTTAATTCCTTTTGTCACAGAAAAAATTAAAACACTCTGACAAGGATAAATTTGGTGTCAGCAAAAACACACACCATATTGTCCTCTAACAAAAGAAGAGTCACAAAGTTCTGGAAAGTCAGTGACTATTGTTATGGAAAAACGGATGTTGAAATGTACATTATAATTTGACTGAAATAAAAATGCTCAATATGAAATGTTTTACAAGAGACCTTTCTGCAAGACAGGAATTCTCACCCTCTCAAATGGGATAACAGTTTGATGAGGGTGTTTCAAATGAATGGAACCTAACAAATTCCAAATTCCAAATTATCCTTGGATTTTAATGAAAGAAGCTAAGTTGTTCGCTGGGTTCATCTGGGAGAAACTCCCATTCCTTCAGCAAAGCACAAGGGCATCTCTGTTAATCCTTTCTTTTCACACTTTCTGCTTTTGCAGGTCCTGATGAAGGCATTCTTTTCTGAATAGAAATTTAAGTAATTCTTCTGAGTGAGAATAAAAACCTTTATTTCACCTCAGACCTTGCTGGATTTTAGCATCAATGTCATTGATATATGTGTGAGACTCAAACTTGACATTTGGGCAGCTTGAGCAGTGAAATGTCAGTGGCCTAACAGCCACATGTTGAAGACTGGCTGATCAACATCTGCAATGGGTTTAACACAGCAAGATTAGCTCTTCTGCAACTCAGCAACAGGTTACACCTGCCTCCTCTAAAACTGAACGTGTGTTCTCATTTTGCACTCTTCATGATGTAACCTCAACAGCTTTTACAAAGCCAATCTTTGCATCAAAGCCTACTTTGCATCAGCTACTATTTCTTCAAATGCCCTAATCCAGCCACAGATTTGTTACAAAGTTTTGCATTATTCACTTGCCCAGCAGCAGCTTTGGCATAACTGTGAAACACAATGATAATATGACACAAGATTTCACACTTCTTTATTAGAACTTCCTCAGACTGATGAATTTGATCATCACCTTTATTGTAAATAGTAAATTTAGGTCTTGATTTTTAGGTGTCTTAAGCAAGTAATTGCATGTGAAACACGCGAGTGTAGCCAACACCTAATTTGCGTGTGAAATGACCACTGTGGCCTCTGAAACCTTCACCTGCAGATGGCATCTGCAGAATGGATAATTGCACATGCAAATGGATGATGACCATTTTCACATTCAGAAACGCAACATGCACATCAGTAATTATAACTGTAGGCTTAGCCTGCTTAAAATCAAGTATGTGGTATTTCACACAGCATTGAACTTATTGCACAGAAATGATCAGCAACAGACGAATGCAGACAAAAATGGAATTTTTAAAATTAATTGGACTCCTGGGCAGCAAATGAGGTGTGATGTACATAAATGTCAGAAAATAAAAGGTAAATGTTTAAGGAAAGTTATTGCAGCATAGTAATCACAAGTGAAGCCAAAAATGGAAAGTCCTCTATCCAGCAGGTATAACAATGAGCAATGACAGAGTGCTCAGGTCAAGAGAAAACATAGAAAAATTTAAAAAAGAGCATTTTGAATAAATTTAAAAAAAAAACAAAACCAAACTATTGGATGTTAAAGTTCAATTTACAGGCTAGTACCCAACTACTGGCTCAAAGAGCATGTGTTGAACTTGTTCTGAATACAGTGGGACTCTCTACATTTTTTGCAGTTAGATGCCTGGAAAGGGTTGAGGTTTTTTGTCTGCTGGTAGAGATACCCCATGTTATCCTTTATGCCAATGACAAGCGCTGAAATAATTACAGGCTGTGTATATGAAAGCTTGATAGATCAGCAGGTCTTTTGTTTTTCTTTAAGAATTAAAGCCAAACAAAAGACAATGTGGTAGTTTGGGGGTTTTTTTAATATTTTAAGAAATTTTTAGTTCAAGACATTTGTCTGTAATACTGATCATACAGTTTTTTATATTACAGTATATCTTTAAAACTGTGGGGGAAACATAAAAATTAAAGACAAACCAAATAAACCAAACAAAACCAAAAAGCCAAATCCCATTTACTGCAGAAGAGGTAATATCTTTGTTGATAAACAAGATTATGATATGAAACCTATGAAGATATCCATATAGCAAAAACTGTGAAAAAGTTGAAGAAGCAAAAGGAAACACTTATGGCTCATTATAAAAGCAATAATTAAGACTGGGCAAAATATAACTGTGTATGAAATAAATATAAGTTACAGACTACCAATGCCACCCAAGGAGTAGATATATGAAAGCTTTCATTTTTAAAAATGGATGCTATGCCAAAAAATAGAGTTTGATAAAGTTCTCAGTAAGAAGATAGAAAGAAAGAAAACTTTTGGGCAAACATTGTTAAGCTATTTTTTCACTCCTCAAACAGGAGGTAATGGATGCTCTCCTTATGGCAATATTTGTAGTATATATTTTTTTTTCTGTTCTGGATCTGTATAGACGTCAGTATTAGCCTCGGGGGCCCGTTTGGCCGGCAGAGTCTGGGCTTCCCAAGGAGGGGGTTTTCCGAATTTATTCCTTTGCTCAGCTCCCTCTGGTGTTGGGAATGGAGTTTGGCAAGGCACAGCATTGCAACATTGCAAACTACTTATTTCTAACCAGACACCCTGCTTCCTTTTTCATCTTCACTGCTGGTATTTTGTGGTGTAACCTCCTACTCTCAGAGAAAAAAGGATGATTTTTTTTTTTTTTATCAAATTCATATTCCAAACCTCAATTTTTTATAGACAGTTAATAGAATCATGAAGAAGTGGGAAAGAATGTTGGCAACTTCAACACACTGAGGAGGCTGGAGCAGTAAAGCACTGACAGCTTGGCTGAGATGAAGCAGAGACACAGAAGTATTAGATGTTCAAACCCAAGCAAATTATAATTCAAAATACCAGACCTGAAAATTGTAATCCTTGAACACCCCACACAAATGACTGCCTAGGGAGGATGGACATAAAATCTGCCTTAGTTTTGACATCACTGGACTTAGCTGTCTTCCACTGACCAGAACCATATTACCTGCAGAAGCTTTCTCCCTCCGTGTTTTGCCAGGTGGGGAACCTGATTTGGCAGCATTTGTACAGCACAGTTATTCAATTTAAACAGCAGGACAAACATGAACAGCAGAGGGGATGGATGTACCAGCTCACTTTTGTTCAACAAATCAGCTACTTGACCCTGTTTCATGCATGGATTTTAATTTCTTTGTCTTCTTACAATGCTCTCAAAAGAAAACTCTAATTAGTGCAGAATGAATATGGCTGGAGTTGGTGGTGGTAGTCGGTGCGCTCATGAACCCTCTTGCTGAATCTACTCCACGTTTAATACCAGGTTACGATGAGACGATCCTCCCCCACTGGATATTTGAATGCACAGACTGAAGTGTTCAAGACATTCAGCCTGAAACATTCCTGTCCCACCAGCAGGTGACCAAATCCTTCAGGTGGTGATCAATGACAATGCTGAAACTACTCCAAAGACACTGAAGACACTTAAGTCCATTCTGCCTTTCATTCCTTCTGTTGTGCCTATGGATCTGTGACCTGTAGCTCTTGAACTGTTTTTGAGGAGGAAAAAAGACCTGTCCTCAAAAGTGAAAGGTTAATGAAAAACACATCATGGTAGTAAAACACCATTTGCACAGTAGCACATGCCCACTCTCCCAGACAAATATAGAGGGATACTTTAAAGTGTCGAGTAGGAGGAAAACATTGTTTTAAGGATGTGGAGAGAAATAGAGCCATAAAAGGAAGATCTTTGGTTCCAATTCTCTCTCTCTAAGCCAGAAGAGATTCAGATTTTTAGCAAGTTGAATGTGATCTCTGATGGCATAAACACGAGGACATTTTTTCCATTCTGAAAAAGGAGTGCTAGCATGGTACGATTTCTAGTGGATAAGGCAGATTAAAATGTGAGATAAAAGGGTGAAAAGAAAGGGTAAAGTGCTGGAGTGATGGGGTCAAATGATGAATAAGGTAGCTGGGTGAAATGTTGGGTCTGGTTGTGAAGGACACAAGGAAGAATGAAAAAATGCACAAGGAGAAACTATTCCTTCCTTCCATTATTCTCTTTGAAGTTCACTATTTCAGTTTTCCATCCTGAGGTGGAGAGGATGCTATTTCTTTCTCTCATTTCGCTGCAAACTTCTTTCAAAATGTTTTCAGTAACAAAACCTCAGATTTCTATTTCAAAATGATGTGATTAGCCAGAAGATAACTTCTGGATCCTTGGGGAAGAATCAAGGGAAACTTGTGATTGCCTCTGTTCTCCCATTTAACTTTTCTGTCAGACATCCGAGGGTAGCAGTTAATGAGGCAGATGCATGGCATTAGTCACCAATGGTTTTGGTAGTTAGGTACACGCGTGACATATAACTATGGCTATATTTCAAAGTTTCCAAGTTATATTGACTGCTACATGAAAATATAGTGCTCAAAATGAAAAAGGATATGAGTATGTGCACTGAAAGGAAGGATGGCAGGAGTCACAGAATAATTCATGTACAAATAACTCATGCTAGACCCAGATTTTAGTTCCTTAAAATAGCAGCTCTCAGAAAAATCACTTTGAATGTACTTCTGTTGCTGCAAATTTTCCTTTGGTATACAACTGTAAGTAATGTTTTTAAAAGACTGCCTGCTATGAAATTTTCAAGTACAAATAACCCTACCCAGTCAAAACCAATTACTCCAGGGAAGAAAGGTAGACTGTTATTCACTGAGTATATTTCCAGTGAATAATTGGAATTTTGAAATATTCATTTTTGTCTCAAAAAGTAGTTTTTCTGTTGGTTTTTTTGGTTTGCATTTTTTTTTTTCAAAATGGTAAAAATAATGATAAAGGAGGAGACAGTTTTTGTCTCACTTAAGCATTAATATTGCATTTCTGTTTAGAATTACATAGTGGAAATACCTTGGGGAAAAAATACCCAATACACTAAACCCCAAGTAAAAATATTATATGCTTGAAAGATACAAGTTTTAAAGAGCTCTGAATGAATTACAACAAATAAAGACATGTAAAAATTTATCAGTAGCAGATTGCAACTAAGCTATGGATGATGATTTAGTGTTTTTATCTGCAGTCACAAGGAAAACAAATAGATAAAAAAACTTGCCAAGAGTAATAGTTTCAGAGGTAGCTGCCAGTATCAACTCACTTTCTACTTTCAGATAAAGAAGTCGTTTTGTGCTTTCTGCACTTTTGAGATTTTCTTCTGTTTGCTTCTTTAGGTTAAAGAAGCTTTATCTGTGACATAATATATATCAATAAATGTGCACCTATGCAGGTGTAATGTATCTATATTAAACATATACATTTTTAAAAAAGGATTCAGAAAAGAATTTTGTAACACACTGGTTTACCAAATTAAAAATGTAATTCTCTCTCCTTTTATAATAAGTAGGTGATTACAAGTTGGGAATGTGAAATATGCCTTTAGTTTATTTTAAAATGCAATTCTAAAATATAAATATCTAATAGGAATTCGGTTAAAATTAGGGGAACCTTTATTTTCTATTAAAATTTTGCAGAAGCTACTGTTCATTTCTCTATTGTTATCTTGTGCTGTTACATTTATCATACTGATTGTGATAATTGATAATGCCCACATTGCTTGAGCTGCATTTACCATTACTGATTCCTCAGTGAAGATTACTTGCATATTTCAAGAGGTTATTTGCTGATGTTCTGTAAGAGAGTTACAGTCAGCCACTGAATTAAAAAAGGAAAAGCTAGGTATGTATTAGTATATACAGGTACATATAACATTACTTCAGCCGCATTACATCACAGCCCTGAAGGCAGCCATGGCATTGTCCCTGAGCAAGAATGAACAGGCAGAAGCAGGTCTTGCATATAACCTGGTTACACTAATCCCTCCTCATCCTTACTTTTCTGGTCTTGTGAGGGCCTTGGAACGCTGGCAGCAAAGCAGAGGACAGTTTTCTACAGTTCTGCAAAACTGAGGTGAATCACTTCCCACTCTCCTGGAGTTGGTGGGTGAGCATGGTGACACGCATGCAGCTCACAAGAGTGGGAACAATGCTGCTCAGAGTGGCAGCTTCTCCCACAGCTGTTTGTTACCAGGTAATTTGGGGGAAGGTGCAGGCATGACTTTATTTACTCAAACATTGTGAAAAAAAGAAAACAATCCGGTCCTACAGCAACCGCTTGGGATGCATGGGGGAGAGTTCTGTGGCTTTTCAGTGGTGTCTGCTGCTGTGTGAACTTACATGGATGTATGGGACTATATCAGGGGTGGTCGGATGAACCACAGGCTCAAACCTGGGTGGGAGACTCCACAACCTCTCTGGGCAATCCGTTCCAGTGCTCAGTCTCCCGCACAGTAAAGAAGCTTCTCCTCTTACTCCTGTTCCTTCAGAAAGTTCCTGTGCATCAGTTTCTGCCAATTGCCTCTGGTCCTATTGCTTGGCACCACCAGGGAGAGCCTGGCTCTATCCTTTTGGCACCATCCCTTCAGATACCTACAGACATTGATGAGGTCCCCTCTCAGTCATCTCTTCTTGAGGCTGAACAGGCCCAGCTCCCTTCGCCTTTCCTTGTG
Organism: Mohoua ochrocephala; assembly: GCA_013398855.1. Lineage (NCBI taxonomy): Eukaryota > Metazoa > Chordata > Aves > Passeriformes > Acanthizidae > Mohoua > Mohoua ochrocephala. Next base: position 88,249 of record VZTA01016845.1, read on the forward strand.
AGAGAGATGCTCCAGGCCTTTAATCATCTTTGTTGCCCTCCATTGGACCCACTCCAGGAGCTCCATGTCTCTGTTGTACCGGAGAGACCAGAACGGAATGCAGAACTTCAGATGTGGCCTCACCAGGGCTTAATACAGGGGCAGGATCACCTCCCTCGAGCTGCTGGCAATGTTCTTCCTAAAGCACACCATGATACCCTCGGCCTTCTTGGCCACAAGGACACACTGCTGGCTCACGGACAGCTTGTTGTCCACCAGGACTCCCAGGTCCTTCTCCACAGAGCTGCTTTCCAGCGGGCCAGACATGGTGTGGTCATGGTGAGAAATATATTTTGAGTTGTAGTTGAGTTGAAGATTTCTGCTCTTATTTTTTCCAACAAATACACCATAAATGAAGAACATCAGCTTTGGGATTTTAGGATTATTGTTGGCAGTGTTGCCTTACCCATGCATGCCATGGTTACATTGACCTTCACTGCAGTGTTAGGTTCCCATGAGCAAAACACAGACCTGTGGCTGTGATTTCATATACAGCCTCCTTAGCCACCTGAAGGGAACCCTGTGGGTTTTTTTTTTCCACTCAACTGTGCCCTGCCACATCTGTTTCTAGGTGACTTGAAAAATAAACATTGTTTCCTATTATAAATCAAATACATTGGACAGTAATTCAGAGCTGGAGAGAAAGGTGTAGCATGCTTGAGCAACAGCAAAAATAAAGTTGCCTTTCCTGAATGTATAAGACAAGTAGTGCAACAACTGGCCACTATTCTGCCTTTTCCCTGCCCCCGCCACCACCAAGCCCTGTGATCTTGGCATATTGGGATACGGAGCAAAATTTGTGCTTACATAAAATGGGTGCAGATCTGGCTGATAGTCAGGTTACAGTGTAAACAACATCCAATTTCATGAGTGGTTCACTGTGGGTATTCAGAGAACAGGAGACAAAAAGACTACAAACTGCACAAAATAAATATTAATATCGGACAAGTTATATTATTTTACAGTATCTAAGTAATCATGAAGTTTTAAAACTCTGTTTGAAGAAACTTCCCTGAGATGCCTCAGGGCCTTTGGCAAACAGAACTGATAGAGAATTGTACAAAGAATTGTATTTTATAAAGGAAGAGAGTTTGAAGACAATTATTGCAGAAATGAGGATGAATTTTTAATCAATAAATGAATAGATAATAGAGTTTTAAGATTGCAAATGATTGTTTTAACTCTGTAGTAAGTTCTCTGTTGGCAGATTTTTCTGTTTCTACAGAGTCCAGCTTATTGAGCACTGAGCCGCAGGAATCAAAACCTTCAAGTCAGTTGCAAGGTCAGGATTCAGGACTAATGTTTCTCAATGGATATATGCTTGATCCTGTTTATGTGAGTGCATGTATGAGTATTTTAGGTGAAATAAAAAGCCGCAACATTCTGAATATCAATTTCAATTTATACAGGGTTTCTTTTTCAACTTAATTGAAAGGTTTTGACCATGTTTTGACTTTTTAACTTTTTTTGTTTTTAATTCCCATATAAATGTAATTTTTAGAAGGCAAAATTGAAACTTTTCATTGCAAATATTAACATTTAAAAGAGAAAATTATTTCAAGTGTTGTCCTGGTATGCTGTCTGACATTTTAAAGAAAAAATAATGTTTTACATATTGTTGACATTTAATTAAGTGGCTACCCACATCCAATGCAGGCATAGATAGAGATTATGTGGTTATTTTAATGAGAAAAACCAGTTTCTATCTCAGCCGATATGATATTTTCTGTTGAATTTTAGATTACTCTATACTAAACAGGAAGCATACCTCTCTTATCGCTATCTTTCAAAGCTGTATTTAAAAAAAAAATAGATTTGGTCAGCTCAAACCATAGATTATGAAGAAAACTATGAGATACAGAGCAGTAATGGGAGAAGCTGAAGAACAAAAAGGTGCTGAGAAATGTCAGTAAAACAAGAAGGATGTTTTGATGTAGATAATGGCAAGGATATTCTGGTCTAGCACTGGTCTAAAGCCAGATCTTAATAGGAACATTTCAATAATAACACAGCAGAGGGAGAGTATTTATTAAATAAAATACTACAGCTCCTACTTTACAAAAAAGCCAGGTGATATGGCATATCAGAGCACAGTGATTGGCTATGAGGAGGGGCATTTTTGCTTCAAGACCACATCTGAGACACATCCTGTGACTTGTCATAAGAAAGAGGTTGCAATACCGTGCAGCCTCATATTAATATTGCAGCTGTTGAATCAAGTATGGCATGAGGGTACAAATATTTCAGTTCAAAAAACAAACATATATGCTAAACAAGGACTATTTAAACCAAACATTTTAAATAAGCAAATCCAGGTAATCTTCATCTAAGACTTTTAACAGAGCTGTCTGATGATATCCTTGAACTGTTAGGCTTGATTTTCACTGTGAAATTTCCAGACTCGAAGCATTTTGGTAGTCCCAGATGTAAATAGGAGATCCAATTCTGTTTTCCAATGTAAACAAGAAAAAAGTATAATTATAGATTTGTCAGCCTGATAATGATCTCAGGCAGAATAATGAAACAGCAGATGATGCTGCAATCCTGTTTTGTTTATAAAGGTAATAAAACTGATGGAACTCTCTTACTCTTCCATAAGGCATTTCATTTGGTAGCACATGACATGTTGATTAAGAAATAAAATCAATATGGCACATACTGAAGTGATTAAAACTTGGGCAAGTGAAAGGTCAAAATATTACTGTATATGAAGAATCATTCTTTAGATGTTTGTTTAGGAGTGCCATGGGGATCAGTATTTGACTCTATTATATTTAACATTCTTTTTTAATGCTTGGAAGAAAATACACAATGATACTGATTGAGTTGCAGATGAAAAATGTTGAGAGTGTAGTGAATAATAAAAAGGAATGTCTTTGATGCAAGCTGATCAAGACTGTCTGGCAAGCTAGATGCAAACAAACAGCTGAATTTACATATGGCCAAGCCTAACGTCATAGGCCTAGGATGAAAGAATGTTACTTCCAAGAAAGCAGGAAAACTTTTCAATTCCAAGGAGCCTTGACTGTAAAGCTCAGATGGGCATGAGCTGTGATGCAATTGCTCTCAGCATTTGTACAGAAGTGAGGAAGTTATGTCACGTTTGAATATTACTACTTCAGAGCATTAATATGTTCACATCTGCTGCTACAGACATGCAAATAGTTTAGAGGGGTTACATTATAATCCTTGGGATAATCCTATTGGGAAATAAACCCTACAGTACTCTAGCAGATTAATCTCTTTTAATCTAGTTAAATTTATCAAATGACTAATTATTGAAATTCAAAGAATCAAAGGTTTGAAAGCTAAAGCACTTACATGGAAAGCAGAAGTTTGAAACTAAAACAAAATTATTGATATGGTCAGAGGGCAAGATGTTGAAATGAGACAAATTCACATCAAAAGAAAGTTGTAGATGTTTTCCAAACAGGAAAAGGTTGAAAAGGTTGTCTATAGGTGGGTTTATTGAACAGGTCAGACTGCATGCTGTGCATCCTATGTCCTGTTTTCAACAGGAGGTAAGACTTTGTGTTTGCAGAGGCTGCTCCTGGCCTTAGAGTTGATGAATTTATATATAATGATAGACGTTGAGCAGTGCCATGGTTTTGGGCCAGCCAACACTGTGATGATGCACTACTGTAAAGTGGGGTATAAGTGCTTCAATAAGTCTCCTCTTTCCTCTGACACCTGTCCTCTTTTGGCTGAAAAATTTTTAAGTGCTTATCAGTTTTTGCAGTCTATCTGGGAAGCCATCCAAAACTTTGTAATAATAGATTTTCTTCCATGTGGTGGTCTTCTAAGGGCAGGAGAGCTTACTAGTATTTTCTGCCATGTCCAGCTGCTAGCCCTAAAGACTCCTAATGGCGTTCGATCATGTGCTCTGCCTGTAGTCTGATACTAAATAGGAAAGGTAGTGAAGAGAAAATCAACTTAGCTGTGTCATCCTCTTGTTCCATAATACTGCATTACAGTATGGAACATCTGTTCTAGAGTTGTGCTGACTAATTGAAGTAGCCCAGTATAAATTAATTCTGAACCAATCTCAGAGTGTTACTGCTATGTGCTCCTAGCAGTTAGAATTATTGGTCACAGGAGTATTGTGCCACAAACTAACAATGAAAATGTGACTTTAATGGTTTTAGGGGATTTCGATTGCTCCTTCTGCTATACATCATTCACAGTCTGGACTTAAGCCACCACAACAGAAGTGTTAGTGTGAATGCTCTGGGAGCACAGAGAATTCTCAGGAAATGAGGAGCATACCAGCCCTCTACATTTAAGTAATCAGCAGGTTTTCGAATGGCCCATTCAGGCTGAAACAAATCAGTTCTAATGAGGAAATCCTTAGGTTTATGCTAGACATTTGTTGACCATCATGTCTCTCCAGGATGACTTTTATGCTATGCCTCATTAACTGTATTCATGAAGCTCTCTATAGCTGGGAGTAGTCCATGAAAGGTACCCAAGCTTTCAATCTTGTCTAAAGTTAGTTCATTTATTTTAGCCCCATTATGATGGAATTATTCTTTTTGTGATCCTCTGCAATGACTATTTAGTATCTAACATTAATTTCATTTGGATTTGGTTTGGAAAAGTTTTATAAGACATATCTGAGAGACATTGAAGCGTGTTCTTTTGTTTCTGAAAAGGCCGTTTGCAATTGTGGTCTTACAGGAGCTTGAGGCTGAATTCTGTCCTAAATTATCTCCTTTGAACTAATTTCATGCAACGTAAGTTAAACAGATTTTGACCTTTATTCAGTTTTGAAAAGGCATTATGGAAAATTGCACCTTCCTATTCAGCAGATCTGCTCTATATTCAGTCACATTTGAATTCAGTGACAAAAAGTAAATGTGTTCTACATCCTGATGATAAAAGCAGGGAGCTGATGCAGTTGTGGGAGTGTGGTATGGGTTCCCTTCTGACTCACCATCATTAACATAGCTGCTGTGTAAGGGCTTAATTTGCCAAAGCCTCCAAACTCCCACACCCTCAATTGACTTCAGCTGGAGCAAAATGGAGGGATATCTTTGAAATATAACCCTCCCTATAGGTATTAAAAGGCAAAATTCCTTTGTGACTCTAGATGTAAATGAAGAAGGATTTTCTCTAAAATAGAGTCATATCAGTAGCAGCCCAGTTGAAATAAACATTTGAGTTTCATTTTCAATGGCAAAGATGAAAAATCATTAGCTAGAGGGAAGAAGGCAACATGTTTAATTGTAAGCAGAGCCAGTTTTATCCAAAGATATTGAACAAATAAAAGCTGCTTCTGTTGCAGCTAAAGAGCATTGCAGAAATTATATTTCTGCTGTCTCTGCTAAGATGAAACACCATCCCCCAGAGCTGTGGTCTGACTTTTGTCTTCACAGTGCAGGACTAGGACTTCCTTGAAGTCCAGTGATTCTGTAGTGTAGACACTAAAGCCTCTGAGTTGTTTTTTTTTTTTTTGATCATGTGAGACAATCTTATCCAAAATACCCAATGGAGAGGAATTTAGGAGAATTGACTCAGTTTGTAGATATTGGAAAAATTCATTATTCATATACTGCTGATGCCAAGGGAATCCTTACTCTGAGAAAGCTGACCTTTACTCTGATTGCAGAGTGCATTTATACTAGAAGAATAAAGCTGATCAATTGAACCCTAAAGTTTAAGGTTGTAGTTTAGATATTGTACAAATATAGTGGGGTAAGAAGGCTCTTCCCAGGTCTTTGAGTCCAATCTCTTGGTATGACAATCGATCAAAAGTGGTAATCTTCTTTATAAATTTCAGAGGTGATTAGGTTTCTGTTTCCACTGCTTGTTTATGAAAACTGTTTAAGAAGCCTCTTCTTTAAGGCACATTCTCCTGATTTCCAGCCTATATGTGTACATAATATATATATATATTTCTGTGACACCATTATCTTTTAAAAAATTTCTTTACCATTTACTTTAGTATTTAACAATAGGATTTACTTATCAATATTGGCATATCCCTTGCAGCCAAAGTTTTGCTATAGCAAAAAAAAATGTAATGACTTTTTTCCCTTTGAAACACAGTCTTTTCATATAGCCCGCTTGGACTTGTTTCAGTTTGAATCCATCTGTTTTAAATATGGAAGACCAGAGTAAAGTGGTGGGAGTAGAAAGGGTCAAAAATTTACTTCATATCTCCTGAGAACACCTTCCTGACACATTCAAAGATCACATTTGCATATTTTAGTGTTATACTATATTAATACTTCAACAGTCATGACTTTTCAGTCATTTCCAATTCTTAACATATAGTAGAAGTGCTTATTATTGGTTCTCATGTCTATTCCCTTTCCTATGTCTCCATTCTGCAAGATCACTCAGCCCTTTCTGCATGGTGTCCTGAAATTTTCTTTTATTAGTGAGCACTCCCGGTCTTATATCACCAGCAAACTCCACAGCCTGCTCCTACTTACCACTATTAAAACCTAATTGCATAATTAATACGTATTTAAACAAGATCAGCTGCAAGGAGAAGTTACACTGAGACTCAGGCTGGCATAACTTCTTTTGACACTACCAATGCCATGACTGCTTTAGCTCATTCCTTAGACCTCTTTACTTTCCCAGGCAGTGGGACAATTTTAAGACTTAACTCTTATATTTCTTCTGTAATTCTCTAGAAATCCAATATAGTGACTATTTTGTGTCCTGTGCTTTCTCTCTCCGGTGACATTACTGGTGCTGAGGTGCACTACAGCCCGCAGTGATAGTCCAGGGTTTGTAGGTGCAGTCACCACACAGAAGTGTTTGCATCGGTATAGCCTGAGAGATTCCAGCTTTAATACGAGGTCACGATACATCAGGATGTCCTACTCAAGTACAGGTGAAAGAAACCTATTTGGGGGGATTTTTTTGCCTGGTAGATACTAAAATATCCACTAGCTATGCACTAGATTACCAATGGTGAATAACAACCATGAGTTCCTCAGAAGAGTTCTCTTGTCTGCCTTGCGTGGCTGCGGCTGGGTGCCATTAGCAGTGAGTCATCCCTGGGCCAGAGAGTGGCTCAGAGGCAAAACAGGGGTAGAGGCAGGCTTTATCAGCACTGGTGATGGTAGTTCAGTCCATGCTGTGTGATCAATTCACTTACTATTTCCATAGGGCACAAAGAAAATTACTGTTTCCATAGTATCTGTATCCATACAATTCTATATGATCTCTGTCTCTATCTATCTTCATTGTTATAATCTTTGTAGTATTGTTCATTTGTTCATTCTATTCCTCATTGCAATATATTACTTTCTGACTATTAACTATTTATTATGTTAATATAAATTACATACAATAGACGTATATGCTCTATACATATAATATAGACAGAAGACAATAGAAATGGGCTATACCTGTAAATATCTGCTATCTTGCTAGTTATTGTTTACCTACTAGAATGAGGAGATTTCTTAGAAAATGTATTTCTTAGAAAAACCACCCAGAGTTAACCCCTTCAGCAGTGGCACACACTTAAATAGCATTTTAAATTAATACACTAAAAGACAGAAACAGACTTAAGTACTTTGTACATGTGGTCAAATCAGTTACATTCAGTATCCATCCCAGAGAGATATACTCACATGTAAAAACATATATTCTATCAATGAGAATAAATAATTAAACACTGTCTTTATTGAAATATTTTTTGTTTGTTTTCCCACATGCTGATATTGAATATTTACTGAAGGCAGAGCTTCTGCCACTGAAAATCCTGTAAGACATGCATAGATCTTTGTCCATAAGAAACAAAATTTTGGGGTTTACTTCCTGATGTTTTAAAAATTAGTCCACCTTATTTAATCTAAGGAAGTGCGATAGTTTCTCCTGAGATATAATGCAAAATAAAATTAAAAGTATTCAGAAGATGTACTCTTTTAAATGAAGCTGAAAGCTTCAGTAGATTTTAATTAGAACTGCATGATAAGTTTTACATATAAAGCATATCCATTCAAATTTGGCTTTTGGCCAGTTCTGCAAAAGCAAAATAACATAAAGAACTGTCTTTCCAGTGAACTTTCTTTTTCCCGAGAAAAAAAAGTTGACAGTTAGTATGAAGTTTGTAAAAGGAAGTCATGTAATTAACTATGCATTTTAGTTTGTTGTGGTTTTTTAATTAGGCTGAAATTATATAGAAGGCTGAATATATTCATTTAAAGACTCTGTCATTTTTGTTTGGTAACTGCTATTATCCTAGTCTAAAATTTGGGTCTGGTTTTTAAAAAAAACCACAAAGCAGTTTTTTTTTTCACTGACAATTAACACCTCATTATCAGGTATTCAAAACCACTGCCAACACAGAAGACCAGTGTCTCTCAGTTTATTTTTAAGTGCATTTCTAAGCATTTTTGCAAAAAAAGTCATATTTCACTTTATATAATGACAGGAATTACATAAAATGCCAACTTTCACTCAGTTGAAAATTCGGATATGAAAAGGCAGGTTTCAAATATCATTACTTGGGTTATAGAAAATGTGACTCTTAGATTAATATATTGGAGTGCTTCAGACAGGCATTGGGCGTCTCAGAAGTGATAATTTTTGACAATCCAGTATGAAAACAAGGTTCTTGTATAAAGTGTATAAACATCTGTTCTGTGAAATGAAGCTATCTGTAATATTCCTCACGTCATCAAATTACTGACTGATAAAACTTCTGTTTATCTCTGTAGGCTAATTGCAGCTCTGCAGTGCTTGGCATTATAATTTGCAATAGACTGTAGAGACATCATCCTTGTTATCACAAAGACTCATCCAAGAGTTTGATCTGATAGACCTCTGCTGACTTATATCAAACGTTTATTTTAAACTAAATTGCCGTAAGTACTCACTTAATGTATTTCGCTTTCCCTGAGGTACCCTAGGCTTTAATGTGAGGGTATTCCTTTCATCTTTACTCTAATTCTTAAAAGCTTTTTGCCCATGAAGACACTTAGCATTGCATAATACAGATGTGATTTCTTAGCTTCCTAACTAAATAGATCAATGGGTATTGCATATGCAAGGTCTTGGCCAGATTTAGGAAACAGCAGAAAATGTGAAAGCACTGCACATGGACACTCTACTGGAATTGTTCAAGCATTTTGCAACAAAATAATGCAATAAAATAAGTCTCTAGAATTATAAAGGCTCATAGACACTGATGCAACTCAATGCAAAATAAAGAAATTAGGTATTGCTGGGTGTCATTCTTGCCTTTGTATACACGCTACCCTGCCTGGTATGAGTAGCACCAATCAAACCAATGCTACAGTTTTGACATTATCCTAGAGAGTCAGGAATTGATTAGTTACAGTTACACGGTTGCTAGAAAATTATTCTATCCCTAAAAAATTTGTCTTCTGTTTTTTTACTGTGAAACTGCACATACCAATGCATTTTTCATCATATTACAAAATAACGTCTGAAATAAAGATTCATACAGGTTCCTCCCCTGGGAACCAACTTTTGTTTCGTAATGCCTTCCTGAAGATTTTAGCCAGTATTGGTACCATTCTCTTTCATTACACATTATTTATGAAGTTTACCTGTTGAGATAAAGGATGGAAAAGGGAATACAAATTACAGGAAAGGAGCAGCAGAGCAGCCACCGTACCTTTGCAGTTCTGTCAGATTTTTTTCACCACGTAATTCCATCGCATTTTACATACGCTTCACCTGTGGCTTTAGTGATTATAAAAGTGCTAAAATGGAATTTATGGACCTCATAAAGCAAGTAGCAGTTGTTGAAATTGTTTTAAAGCAGTGACAGGTAAAATTTAAATTAGTTTTATTTTCCTTTACTAAACTTTTACTTTTCTCCATTAGTATAACAAACATCTGGAAGAAATTAGAGCTGACTTCGAGCAAAAAAAAAAGCCAACAAAAACAACAACAAAAAAGCCTGCTTCCCCAAACACAGTGTAAATAATTCTGTTGTGAGAAACATTCCTTGATGTATATATTCTGGTATGACAAATAAATGAAAAATATACACACTGGAGAGGGATATGTTCATGGTTTTCATTATGAATGAGCCAAGAACACGGGTGTCATAAATTTGGAAAAAAAAAGAGGGTGATTTGGAAAAGTAATTTCCACCCTGATCCTATCCACTACTACAAATAGTAATACTGAAAGGGAAACTGGGGTAGCATGATAGCAATTCATTAAATTATCTTTTTGCTCCCAGGCTGGAGATGTCTGCAATATAACTATAATTTTTAGGACTGTGTTGCTAGTTTATCTTTTTAATTAATTTATGACTCATAAAGGCATTTGATTGGAAATACCTCATAGGCTAGAATTGCAAGATTGTTCTATATGTAAGATTTTTGCAATACTATTTTGTCCCATATTTTATAAGCAACATCTTTAAAAACAGCAGAAGTAATTGCCTTTCCAATTCTACAGTAGTACAGAAATTTCCCTATATTCCCCTTTCCTGTCTCTTCCTTTTTCTTTCTTTCTTTCTCTCATAGTCTGCCTACCCTCAATACAGTGAAACCATTGAAATCCGAGAAATGAAACTCCTAAATATTTTTAATACTGTCCTCGCTGTCCTTACTGAGGAGTGAAAAACTTATGATTAGTATTGTCAATAGCTCTGGTTCTACCAAAGGAAAGAACACAGAATAGACTGGAAAGGAAGCAAGTCCTCATTTCTTTAATGGTCATGGTAAGACATCGAGGCTATATTGTAAAGAGATCTTAACCTTAACCCAATGTTTCTGCATTGCTGTGACGGCCCAGATGTTTTCCAAGTCAACTTTGACGAGCCAGTCAGAAGCTCATCCTACAGCCTCAGTGCATTATGGTCTTGCTAAATTTTCTCCTCTTCCACTGTTAAATGAGCGCATCCTGAAGTTAAAAATTTCCCTGCAAATAAAATAAAGAGAAGCAGCTCTATGTGGGTACGCAGGGTAAAGTCTCCTTACCAGAGTGAGCTTTAGGAGAACTGGACTGGTAGCTATGGACAACTTGCAGATGATGATTTCATAGCACAGTATTAGGTATTTTTTTATTTTTGAAGATCCAGCTCAAACTTTTAGTGTTAAAAAGAATATGCTCAGGATATTTTCAGATATGAGCAACAGAAAGCTTTTGTGATTTGAAAAGGACTGCAGTGGGTAGACATTCAAGTCACACATTTCCTCATTTAGGGGATATTCATATGACACAGGCAAACAGGCTGTTGTTGTCCAGTGTGCTTTGTCATTGCTAACCCACAGAGTTATTCAGTAGAGCCCATGGTGGTAATTGTTACTTGGTTCTTCTCCTTTAATCTACTGGGCTAGTAATTTTATTCCAGTGATCCATTATTTCCTAAAATGTTAGGAATTAGTTATTTAAGAGATTAAGTGGGTGTACACTAAAGATTTAATCACAGAGGAATCTCGGTTTAAAGGTCTTATTTAAACCTCACATAATCAAAGTGAATATTCAGTGAGTTATTGCAGCTTTAATCTGTGCTGTTATATCTGTTATTCAGCATGACACTACAGCTCTCATTTTTTCTGTTTTCCATCTAAGTCTTTGAAGGATAGCTTCTGCTATTCAATGCAGTATTTGGACGTACTGGGGAGATTTTGAGTAGGAATGTCAGAGGATCTTCTTTTTAAGCTTTGAGATTTCTTCCCTCTGTCAGTGTGAAGACAGACCTTTAGTTTCTCTCTGTGCCTTAATTTATGTACAAAGTAGATCTACACAAAATGAAGGACTATGCAGAAATGTAATGCTATTTTTAGATAAGACATTTATTCTATGCAAAAGGCTCTACACCCTCAAACGTCTTTAGATCAGGTGATATTTAATGTGTTAAGCCTCAAAATGAAAGACATCTTTGCAAGTACTGCACTGCAGTCAAAAGCAGATAAGCATCTAAATATAACAGCTCTCCTGGTGTCTAGTGAATCCTCAGAAAATTGATAGGCAATGGTGTTCCAGGATACCAGTTCCAAGGACCCCGTTGCACTGAATTAATGCTGCTGTTGGAGTCAAGGAATGCTCCTCTTTGGGGATGCTTTCCTACCTGTAAAGAGCAAATGAATAAAGATCTTGTCTTTCATAGCAAATAAATCAATATGCAAATGTCTTGAATACATTAAAATAATGTGACTATATGGACAAGTCATGCAGATAGCTGGAGTGCTGATAGGTTATCTGTAGAAAGAGTTTTCATTTAAAAATAAAAAAAGGCCTTAATGCTCTCTACAGATATCACTATAAATGATGAACAGGAAAAACAGCAAAAGCTTTGTTCAGGTCAATAAGGCTGTATTTTATCAAACTTTATTATGACTGCAGACACATCCATTTCAGAGCTGATAATAAAGCTGTTTTATTGAAAAAGAGGCAGTTAAACTTGGTGTTTCTCATTCCTTTTTTTTTTTTTTTTTGACTGAGTAAATCAGAATCACTAGCAGAATGGCTGCTAGTGATTTCTTTCTAGTAAAGGTTGCTTGAAATTATGGGAAACAAAGCTGCCTTTCTGTCATCACACAGCTCAGAAGATGGATTTTCATGTAACGTAAGACTAAAGGCAATTACATGGGTCACCAATGAAAGCTGATATGAAAATTCTATTCACCCTTCTAAAAAAGGCTGTCTGGGAAATGAAACAGATAATGGGGAGAGACTGAATAGCTTTGTTTAAGCTAGACCATCACTCTTAGAGTCTTTATTTTCTGATTTAAAGTATGAAACTCTGTTATAAGTTTTTAAGATATTTGAAGCTTCTTAGAAAGTTAATCAGACTTTTTTTTTTTTTTTTTACAGAATAGCAATATGTAACTGGTATTTATATCACAGCAATATTTAACTGGTTTTTACTACCCATAATCTGTCAAAAAGAAAATGCTTGGCAATCAACCCTAGAGGACTCCTGAATTCACACAGACATTACAGCCTTTCTATCTACCAGCTTGATAGATAGATGTGCCCAGTTTGCTATTCTCCACTTTTTCCTCCATACAGAGTTGCAACTGTGTGATTGGCCAGAAGGGTCAATATCCCACTCCCATATAAAGAGCATGTATATTTAACATGTGAGTTCTTGTCTGATGATATCTTCTCTTTCCTATGTGGCTTTCAATGTTCATTTTCAGTTGTTTTTGCTCTTCTCATTCATTTCCTTTTCATTTCTCCTTGAATTTAGTGGATTTATTTCAAAAGTGGGAGAACACCGGGATTTTGTCTGACCAAGACAACGTCCCTATCTGGATGCCTGCTGAATAAAGTTTTGCCATAACAAATAAATTTAAATTAATGTAAGCAAGCTAATTGATTTCATGACATTTCAGATCCTGACTTATAATAAAGGAATGATAAGATGCTCTTTTTCTGTTTGCTTTTTATACAATATATTTTTCAGATATAGTCTTGATTCTAACTATTCCTGTCTCAGGTCCTCTGGTTGTACAATGATGGTTTATGTTCTCTGGCCAAGTATAGTCACTGAGGATGCTCTTATGAACTTTGTTTTGAACCATTGTTTTTGATTACGTTGTACTGATATGAAGTTTTCACTGCAACTTTGTCTGTATGTTCAACAACACAGACACCTTCTCCAGCGCTTGCAGATTTGTCTTAACACTCTTTTGTCTTTTCAGGCCTTCCCTGCTCTATTTTCTATCTCAAATAATTTCTCCATCCCTTGAGCTTTTCTCTTGAATCGTCTACACTACCTCACATTTTCTTTTTCCTCTTTCTCTCTGTTTCTTCTTTCCTTACCCTGAAGTTTTCTTCTCATTCCTATTATCACACTTTATTTATATTTTCATCACTATCATTTAACTTTCCTTATCTACTGGTTCGCATTCTCTTGGGCACAAGTAGACACAAAAGAACAATTTTAGCCACTTAGATTTCACCCACTAAATTTAAGGGTAATGGAAAGTCTTTTGAAGACTTCAGAATATTGGCACACAAGATCGTGACAATGTTTTTAATGGACATGTCAGCAAGATTTGTGATGTTGTCAATAGACCTGAAAGCACTACTTTCTGTCTCCTGAGATGAAAGATATATGACAAAATAAGGAAGGAAATATTCCCTAATTCCATCATTACTTGTATGCAACAAAAGACCCAACATGAATCCTGGAGAGTGCAATGTTCCTGTCCACAGATCATCACACAACCTGCGCATAAACTAATAACCTCCCCTGACAACTCACATGATGTCAAACATAATCATAGTCCACTAAAAGTGCACACCACACTTTTTGAACTTCCACCTTTCTGAAATACCACATACATATTGTAACATATTTTTCTGGAGAAAAGGTGGTCAGGGAGAGCATCTAATTCTTCTCTAGAGTTCTGACTGAAGAGCAAGGGGCACACGTAATCTCCAAGCTTAACATACACCAGAATAATACGGTGATCCACAGAGGACAAGAGCACGTGAAAAGAAGCAAGACAAATGGACGTGAGTGAATAATGTAGTCACTTCCTTATTTTCAAACAGATGTTTTCCATTCTACCACCAACTGGACTTTAAATATAGTCAATATGCAGCATAGAGAAGCAGTGCTACGAGTATGAGGCCATAAATCATTGTCTACTTCTTATCTGTTACACTGAAGTAAAAGAAACAAGGTATACTATCCTTATTCTATTTTTATCTCTACAGTTTGGTAGAGTTGCCCCATAGATGTTACACATTTTAGATGAGAAAATAAATGCTGCATGTGCTTTTCACAATTCCCGTACAGAGGGAAATATGAAAAAAACCTGGTGTGGGATTTCTGGCATATACACAGGCATGGAAAACTAAGGTAACGTCAACATCTTTGACTCTGTTCCTTGTGAAACAGTTAGCATAGATTGAGAAAACCAAGAAGTGAAGTGTATGCACTGAATTTAAAAAAACCCCAACTGTTCATATGTCAAGTGAATTGAAGTGAAATAAAAATGATAAATAGAAATGCAAAAGAATAGAAAATTAGTATGATGCTCAGGAATTGTCACTCCTGGCTAATTGAAAGACTAATAGCTTTGATGAAAGGAAAAGACAGTGAAAAGTTTGTGCATTTCACAAAAGGCATCCTCTCTTCACCTCATCTGTAATCTGCCTATTTGCATCTGAAAAATATATTGGCATGAAAAAATGCTATTGTGTAACTGGCACTGTGTAATGGAGAAGTGACAGACAAAGTGAAATAGGGCGAAATAAATTTCCCTCATTAAAATGAATAAAAAAATCAGGATTAGAGAGGGCATGAAGAGGATATCTCTGGCACTGTGGTGCCAAAATAGCAAAAATATTTAAAAAACCCCTATTATTTAGTTTTAAAAAAAAGAAGTAGATGCATATATGTTACTAACTATTGCTTTTCAGAAATGTATAAATATCAAAATCGAAAATTCCAACCCAGTATTGTTTACTGAGTCCACAATTGGTCAGAGCAACTAAATTCAACTGCTCTTGGAGCCTTGATACCAACTTTTTTATTCTATTAGCTCATTTTAATTTTTTCAACACTTTAATTTCCTCAAAACATCCTAGAAACAAACAAATCGCTTTTTTAATGTCACTTTGCCATACATTCAATCACATCTGTTGTAATAATGTTGTTAAGAAATTATGAAAGATAGACTATTCAGTGATAATATGGAAATGTAATAAAGAGAATCATTGTATGAACATTTATAATGAAAGAGTCTGACAGGCTCTTGAAAAAAGGATGGAGTTTGCTCCTGACTATTTTTAGGGAAGATTAATTTCCATAATATGACGTTTGTAATAGCTTTGTCAGAGATTTCATAATCAAAATTTCATTTGTTTGCCTTGGTAGAATATGGCATCATGATATCAGAAACGTGAAAACATTTTTTAAGGCGGTCAAGGTTAATGTTGAAACTGATAACAGAGATGTAATTATACTGCAATCTTTCTATTCATTAGGAAGCACAGAGGATCTGAGAAAAACTCTTCAGGTTTTTAAAGCCACACTGATGTCTGAGTATCCAAAGAAACATAATAGGTGCCTAATTGAATCTAGCAACTCAACAGTAAAAGTACTATTGTAGGTAATTATTCAAACAGACAAAGCATGCCGGATTATTGTGTCTCTATTTACCTTCCAGGTACATTTAGGATGCTCAAAATACATCATGCTGTGCAACTGCCAGCTAGGAGCTGTCCCACAGGGAAAGTTTTTTTTTTCCCTTTTCCCAAAGGGAAAGTTCTTTTCCCCTGACTTTTAGTCCTTCCTTGCAAACAGCTCAGAAAGGGCGGAGACCAGTAGACTGACTCCTAAGAAGGCCCAAGACACACTAGGTGGCTGGCCACTGTGCTGGTCCCAGTGTATGACACACCAGGGAGGGGCAGCTCACATGGGGAGTTCAAGGAAAATCAAGAAGTATCTTAAACATCAGTGTGATCAGTCCATGGGATCAGAGCTATCACAAGGTAAATAAGTTACAGTATGATTATTCCTCCACCTATTTCTGAATTTTTTTGTCTTGTAGTGCAAGCAGGAACTGTGCTATCAAAGTGTGTCGGAGTCCTAGAGAGGCCTTGGCTGCGTCCACAGGTTAGGGGCAATCAAGTTCTGAACTGAATGTACCTGTTACTAATACTGAAATCTAAAATCAAGTTCAATTCATTATTTCTGCTATATATTATGGGAATTATCCCAGATGAGAATTTGTCCTTTATTTCTGATGCATTTCTGCCTTAATGGCCAGATGTCAGCACTGATTCGATATAATTTGCAATTTTTCTCTGAATAAAAGGTGTGATGAATAAAACAAATTAAAGGAAGAGAACGTATACAATGAATGTAATGCCCATACCCTTCAGAGGAGTCATAGTGTAGTTCTGCTGTATGATTCATTATTTTTAGTCCTTTTGTGCTTTTCTTTAAGGAATGTCTCCACTGGTCTTATATCTGTTATGTAGTCATGAACTTGCAATAGCAAGAAGTAATATAAAATAAATTACTCTTATGTTAATGCTCACTGCATTCAAATAAAGCTTTATAAGTAAAAAATCTAGTGGACAAATTTCTATGACTTTATAATTTGTTCTTTTATTGCAGTGAAGATATTTGGGACCTAAATGAAAACCTAACTGCCAAAGTCCCTCATGATTACTGCAGAAAGATCTGTCTGAACAAACTGAAGCACAAACATTAAGCCGAATAGAACAATTCCTATATCAATTCATAAAGACAGGATAAACAAATGCAGTTCTCTAAATATGGGCACATCGTGCCATTTGAAGCACCCTGCAGCAGCTGTGCCTTCTGCATGGGATGAGAAAAACCCTGTGCCCTTTGGAGGGATAAGCGGAAACCAGGGGAATGTTGTAATGCACCAAAACCACTATGACATTGTTGTGTTTATACAGTGAAATGTAGTTCTCTGTCAGATACAGTTCTGGCAACAATTCAGCTGATCAAACACCAGCGCCTGCTGAAACATTAGTGGGATCAGACCTCTGTTAGCAGGCGGGGCTTGAATATTTACCTTGTATGGAAATATCCACACAAAGATACTGTGATGTCTCTATCTGAAGCTGTACCCCTCCTGGCACTCAGGTTCAAGTCACTGACAAAGAGATCCAAAGAGATTCTTGGCTTTTTACCCTGTGGTTTTCAGTACAGTTATATGCTGAAAGACATTTGGATTATTTTTCTTATTGTTATTGAATAATTCCATGCCTATAAAAAAACAATTTTTCTGCAAGATGCTGTTATAGCTATGGTTGTGAAAGAGTGGTTTTTTCCTTGTTACATGCCATTACCTTCTTATGTGCATAATTTTCATCACTTTAAGTTTTCATATTTGAGACGTTGATGAGACAATCATTTTGGGGCAATTACCTGTCTTTCTTTTTATGTCCTTGATTCTTATACAATAAGGAACTACAGTGAGACTTCCCTATTACCTTTACCATATCTTTCTTGAGTTTGAAAAGACATAATTACAAACACTTTGAAGTGAAAGCATGGACATAATTGTGCAAAATGCTGTTCAGCTGTTGGCTATTCGTTCTTTACAGCTCATATCCTCTGTTTGTTTGGAATTAAGACTGAATTGTTTTCCTGAAAGAGCTGATGTCTCTGCAGACCAGGTGAGGATACTGTGTAATAATGAAAACATTATAAACTTTTAAGCATTTTGTTCAACAGCATTAGTGATAAACAATAGGAAATGATAACATAGAAGCCTGTCTGATCTCTTCATAGTAGCTTATCACCTTGCCCTAGAAATAGAGTATCTGAGATTCAGGTAAAAGCATAGATTTTCCTCCACATGGGATGTCCATATCACAAGGCTAGAGCCTCAGACTGCAAAGAAAATGGAAGGTGAGATATTGACTTTTCTGTCCGTCTTTAGTGCTGTATAGAGAGAGAAATTTTTGCTTCTCCAGGTACTGGTTTCTTTGTAAATCGAATATTTTCTATATTAAGGCTTTAAAAGGGTAAAAGAAGTAGTTCTACAACAGACTTTGCTATACAAAAAGAAGGCGAATGTTGTATGCCCAAATCCAGAATGTAGAAAATGTACACCTTAATACAATAGTGCATTATCCAGAAAATGCTTCATTTTCTGCCTAGAAATTTCCTGCTTATTTGAAATTTGGTTTTCTTTTGTGTCTCCTTAGGCTTGCCCAGTGTTAACAGTGGAGAAGAACTTGATATTGGTGTTATCCCTGCATGTAAATCCCAGCAAGACTTACAAAATAGGCATGTTTACCTTGATTCTCACTCACTGGAATGAGGATTTGGCGCACGTGGGCTCTGGTAGCAGCTGGTTCTGCTGTGCGAGTGGGGAAGGATCTGCCAAAGGCAGGTCTGGCAGGAGTGCGATGTGTGGGCAGGTGTTTCCACAGGTCGTTTGCCTGGAAAATTGCATGAGAATATGCCAGGTTGCAGAAATACAGCAAAGAGCTCCATTACCTCTAGTGTTTAACAGATACATTGGCTAGAGGAAAAACACAGTTCTGCATTGTAAAACTATAAGATGCAGACATTTGAAAAGGAAATTTGAGATCCCAGAAAGTTTGACATTCACCTTGTGACCGCTGTCTTTCTGGAGGAATTCAAGCTAATAGCCATTCCCAAAGAAAGCGTGGGAGGACATCACAAAATTTGTTAGTTCTGCTCTGGCCTGGCCTATGCAATGGCTGAGTTGTTCGAGGTGAGGTGGAGTAAACCCGCACAAAACCATATCCAGTGATGCTTGGGACACCTAAGAGTGAGGAGAAAATAAGGCAACATAAGGAATATAGATGCATTCAAGGAAAGACAACATATGAATAAGCACTTTTCTCTCTGTTTGACTTTTTTATATGTGTATAAGTAAGGTTGTAGAATGCCCTGAAAAACAACACTAGAAAAATCTAATCTTGATCTTTCTCTAATCTTGAGTTTTTCTTGAAACAACTACTATTAATGAGCACAGGATGGTTCTGTCCCTTTTTCCATTTGATGTATGTCCCATTAAGCATTAACATAATTATTTTTAAAAGAATATATTTATTTCATAATGTATTTATACTAAACACCACTTTTTGCCAATACAATAGGAATTAAAATTATAATAGACCATGTTTTACACTTCTAATGTCAATGTTCCCAAAGCTGACCACTGATGGGATAATATTTTGTGCTATTATGGTTGCCAGTAATGTAACAAGAGGAGAAGTCACTGCTAAGATTTTACTACTTTGAACATTTTCTATGCAGTTTTACTCAGAAACTTTTTTTGGTATCTGTCATGGTTTAAACCCAGCTGGAAATTAGGCTTCAGGCAGCTGCTCTCTCAACACCCCGCTCTCCCTGCCAGCCTGGTGGAATGGGGAGGAGAAGTAAAACTTGTAGGTTGATATAAGAACAGTTTAATAATTAAAACCAAAGTAAAATAGAGTAAAAATGGTTAATGATAATAATAGTAATCTTAAAAACCCAATATTACAATGGAAAAAAGCCTAAATAAGTGATGCATAATACATTTCCTCACAACCCACTGACCAATGCCAGACTCTCCTTCCTCAATCCAGCTCAATCCCTCTTTCAGGTAATTTCCCCCAGTTTATATACTGGGCATGATGCTCTGGGGTGCAGAATATCCTTTTGGTCAGCTCAGGACACCTGTCCTGGCCATGCTCCCTTCCAGTTTTCTTCTGTGCACCTCCTCACTTGCAGAGCACAAGACCAGGAAAAATGTCCTTGACTTAGGATAAACACAACTTAACAAAATCCAAAACATCAGCATATTATCAACACCATTCTCATTCTGAATCCAAAATACGGTACTGTAAGAGCTACTGAGACGAAATTAACTCTATTCCAGCTGAAACCAGGGCAATATCTTAATAAGATCAGGTAAATTTGAATGAATTATGTAAGACTGTTGTACCAACTGCAAGAAATAAATCACCTGCTAAACCCAAATTATAGAAATTCCACAAACTGAAGCTGAGTAACCAAACATGAAGCTCATAATTATTTGTCAAGACATGACAAAGCCTGTGACAAAACACAGTGAATATGAGTATTTTATTTGCTGCGGTAAAAAAAGGAAAAAAAACAACTCACATACAACTTTTGATCTGCAATTCAGAACAGAAAGATACAGTTTGTCCTGATTCTATGAACCTACCCTACAAATTACACTGAAAGATAAGTAGAATATGGATATTTTAGATATGAAAATTTCAAGTATGGCATGATTTTTGTGCACGATAATTAATATGAAAGAGAGACAAGCTATTTGTGACTATTTGATGGGCTGGATATCTGCAAGGGATCTAAACTCCCAAACGGTTCTCAAAGTAGAATATGGTGAAAGAGAATGAGATGAGATTGTCATTGTGTGATCAGGGAAAGAACATTAGCCACAATGGATAAGAAAATGCTAATAGTCATCAGTGAAGAGGGATTCAGCACTGGGGAAAGTACATCTAAAAGGCTGCCTTTAAACTCTGGGAATATTTTAGTTCATTGCTACAGTCTTGTCCTTTCTCCATCAAATGTATTTCCCCAATATAAATATTGTTATCAACCTTTATCTTTGAAATTATTCACATCTATTTAATATCTGAACTCTGAAAGTCCCCAGGGTTTCTTGACCCACCAGCTTGCAGCATCTGATAAGACAGGTAGAAGTAACGGGCTGCAGGAATGTCACAACCTCAATTCTTCTCATTGCAATGAAGTTCTACCTCTCATCAGTTTTGTAATTGACCGAGATGAGTCACTGACAGCTGACTAATACGGCCTCTGTTTCTTGTCCTTAAAAAGACTAGCAAAACACTAAGACTCTTCTGATTCTGGTAAGCTATTTCTGTTCCCTGAGATTCCCTGTCAGCAATGTGATCACAGGTATCCATGCGCTGTCCTGCAAGGTTTTTCTTATTTCATTTTCAATCTCTGTTATCTCTTGGAAGTGAGCAAGATTTTGTCTTCACTGAAGTTACAGACAGCAAAGAAAAAGAGCTGTGTATCAGGAAAGAGTTGTTTTCCTAATCCTGTGAAGCCTTTAGCTATAGACTTCACCCTGTACCATATGATGTGAGCTAGATCACATGTAGGTTCTGATTCAGCAAAACACTTAAGGGCAAATTTTCAAAGGCACAAATGGCAGATATGCCATGATTTTCATGAGGATGAAAATCTTAAGAATCCAGCTGACATCTGTGACCTTTAGATTTGGCCCTACAACCTGTGCAGCTGCCAGTACCTCTTTCAGGGCATAACGATTCAGCAAAAGGGAGAAGTGTCTGACTTGTGTTTTAGGCCAAATGACCACCAAATCTTGTTGTACTCACCATCACCCGTATGCAGAAAATGCAAAAGCACGTCCACTGTATGACTTAGACAAAAGGGTTTCACCAGTTGCATTCTGCACACAGCAGCTCTCTTGGGAGTGGCATACTTCTCCCTGGGTAAGATTATATCTCGAAAGAATAATATTTGCAAAAAAAGGAATTATTATTTAATATATAACAAGTTGGATACAATTTTATCATTGTCTTCCCACTTACACTATCACAGAACAGCTCGAGGTCTAATAAAAGTTTTGTAACTGTGTTGAAATAATGTCAGTCAGCACAGTTGCAAAAGTGTTCGGAGGTGCAGTGAAGTCTGGAGTGACAGTGTGAAATGATCCTACTGACATTGTATATTTTTTGATGTCTATTGTTTCCTTCTCTGCCTCAGACTTGTCTGGAAACATTTGCTGTCTTCGAACGGCTTTCTATACTTCTGCAGACAAGAAGAAAGAAAAAATTATAGACTGTATGAAGCAAGAAGAGAAAAAGTCAATGAAATTGATTGCATTAGTTTACCTCTTAAGTCACAAAAGCAGAAGCCAGGAACAAACATTCTAAAATCAGTAAGGCAAACTCATCTTTGGCACATGTGGAAAACAAGAGTAATTTTAATATCAATAACTGTAGTGAGAATAAGCCTGAAGTCTGAAGTTGCTGTTTGGAAAGACTGTGAATGTAAAGATGCCTCTTTCACTTCCTGACCAGCCCAGGAGCAGAAACAACCGGTACATCACAGGAAATATTCCTGTCTCTCACATAGCATTATCCATTATAAAGTAACCTGCAAAGCCATAAGAATATTTTTTCCAGTCAAACATTATAGATTGCCAAATACTCTGTGGTGTTCTCTGGCCTGTTCCTAAGGGTTGTTTTTTTTTAAGGGGTAAATATCACATGATGCAGTAATTTAAAATAAATATCTGTTATTCTTTGCGACTAAAAGTTCTAATTACTTGCTGAATTCAAAAGATCTTGAAGCAGATTGTCTCTGAAGAAAATAAAAATAATTTTGAAAGTATTCAGTGTCTTTGGAAATAATGGCAAATCTTTCCAGGAATGTCAAAACAATAAGACTACATATATAAGAAAAGTAAGGAAGATTTAGCCATATTAGTTTTCATTAATAAAGACTGATGTTCCCTGGGAAATGTGTAAATCAAAACTTAATTTTGTGCTTGACGTGCTTATTCCATTTTGAGAATTTGATATTTTGCAGTGAGGACAAGACATGATTTATATTTGAAAGGGGATGGCATTTTTCATGCTCCTGATTAATAAATGAGCATTATGAAGCTGATCCGGGAAATTCCTGCATATCTCTGTGAGGCACTGATTTTTCTCATAAAGTCTAGCAATTTATATAGAAATTTCAATGAAAGTTATCTTACAGACACCATATATAAGACGTAAATAAATGCCACGGTTTCAAATAAAAACTGAGCATTGTGAAACAGCTTAATGCAATAGTACAGTGAAATAGTTTACATATTGAACCTGTTGTAAACTCCCTGTTTATACTTTCTTTATTAATATATGATTATTGTTATTCTAAAGATGAAGGGATTGGGCATGGTGTTCCGAGTGCAAAGTTGGCTGAGCCCATCTGACGGTGAAATGCTCCCACCCCCAGCCTGTCCCTGGCAGCAGACTCCCACCAGCTCCCTTTCCCTGGCTCTTGTGCAACCTCATGATGAGCCAACTTAAACTGGCTAAACAGTGCTGAAGCTCAGGAAAATATTCAGTGTCTTTGTTGCATTGTTTTCCAATTTGTTGGTGAACCAGCTCCTGGTGGAACCACAAAAAATCAGTTTCTGGATGGCAGCTAAAGGCCAAGGGGGCAGACCTGTCTGCACATATGCCAGCAGCTCTCGGTTAGATGAGCTCCATCTTATCCTTATTAAGTGTCCTCGGGTTCCTGAAATTCTCCTCTCAACAAAGCGCTATGTCACAGAACAAGACAATGAAACCCGATGTAAAGGAATTTGTCTTTCTAGAATCAAGACAAAAAAGAGAGTTTGGATCAACCCATGAGATAAAAGATGATTGCATAATTTAGGAAGGAGGTAAATTTGGTTAAAATAAAGAAATCCCGGGGCTGGCAGGGAAGCTGGCAGGGAAATGAAATACTAGGGTGAGAGGGAGTCCAAAGAAATACCAGAAATGGGAATGTGTACAGGCTGGACCAGGTTTGCAGGTGTTGATAATACTTCATACTGTTATCATGTGAGTGAAAACAGAATTGTATCCCCATTTGTAGGTCAGGACAACTTCATGCTATTGCTAATAACTTCACAAATCCTTGTTGGCTGTCTAATTATTATGTTCTGTCTATTGGAAAGGGAAATAAAATCTTTGAATAATAGGCAACACTGCATTCATTCAATCAGGCACAAACATCCTGACACTTTTTGGGGAACCAAATCTTCCCAGGGACTTGGTTCTTCAAAGGCAGGTGATGGGTGTTTTGCATCTTTTTGTGTTAGCTATTTGTGATCACCATGACCCTAGTACAATTCTCAGTGAACAGAGGATAAAGGATTTCTTTGAAGTCCTCCAAAGTAGTAACTTTTTGTCTAATCTTTCTCTATTATACAGAAAACCATTGGTAATTCCCATTACCAATTCTGCCATGAATGCTCATTGAAAAAGGCTAATCAATTAATGATGGTGAATCTATCAGTCAAATTTCACTATTGATTTTTATAATTCTGAAGACCAGGATGGTCATTTACTGAACCATTAGCTTTCATTTCTTTTGTCTTGATATAAAAAGTCTCATCAAACTGCTACATACAGGTACTTACCATAGAAGAAAAATTTTGGAACACCTGAAAGAATTGTGAAAGGGAGGCTGAAGAGATTTAATCTTTTTACATCACCTAATATGCAGTATCTGTCTGTAAAAGAAGGAAGTTCTTTGGTCTTTAAGGATTTTGCAAACTTAGGCTCAATAGGAGTTTCCACATGAGTCTCTGGATGAAGCCTGAAAGATCATTACTTTATAATCATTTAGAGCAGAGGAGAGGAGCAGCTATATGCAGAAAACCCTGAGACAAGCGGTTGTGGGTTTCCAGACAGCAAAAGCCTTGTGGATGAAAGGCAAAGAAAAAGCCTGCTGATAATAAGAATTGGTGGTGGTTGGAAACAACGCCAGTATCTGTTAAACTTCACGCTTTTTCCCCTCAGAAAGTTGATGTGCCTGCCCAGGTTGGCTGTAAGCTCTGTGCAATGAGTCAGCACTGCTCTCACAGCCAGGGTTTTATAGACACACATTATGAATTAAAATAGGTTCTTTTGAATCCTGGACATATCAAAATAAGCTGACATTCCCACAACAGGGTCTATGTTTTACATCATTTTGCGTTAGCTAAGTTAACCGCTCCTTTCTGTAATTGGGATGAGAGAGAAGTGTTTTTAAAGATCATTTCCTTAATGGACGTTAGTGCCACTGTTTCTGCAGAGAAGCTTTTCTTTTTTATCAACTCTCTTGGCAAAGAAAAAATAAAGTACAATTATCTTGATGCAAAAATAGATAATGACGGCAAAACTGTTTAATTTCGCAAGGGTAGATCAGATTAAGCTGTAACATGGACCGAATTTTTATTCACTCCTCTAAAGCCAGTAAATGTTCAAATTAACAATAGTAACTGAAAACTTATTTTTTCCTGAGCCTCTCTGGTTTTCTGTTCCCTTTATTTTCTCAGTCCAAATTAACAGGAGTACCACAGTGAGCTACACAATAGCAAACAGAGAAGTATCCTTGCAGCATTTCTAGCTGAAACAAGGGTACTAAATACTATATGAACCAGCCAAGGAATCAGAGTGATCTAGGATATTGAATACAAATTTTTGAGAAAGAACTCTCCATTCACTGGTTATTTACTCATTCTAATAAATTTCCCCTGCTTTCCTCATTTGTTCAAGTATTTGAGAATAGATAAGTAATCTGGGAAATTTTCCAGTTTCAACTATAAAGTAATAAATAATTGAGCTCCTTGGCACTTAATGCATGAAATAGGATCCTTGTGGTCTGAAACAAAGACTGAATTCAACATTTTCACTCTGTCAAACTCTATTTTCACAGTGGAGTTACCACTATGAAGTTACAGTTCTGTCTGCAGGAGACAGAGGTTTCTCAGAGGCTGTTCCAGTACTGAAATGAATTGATTTGGGAACCATGAGCTGTTCAAGAATGTCCGTAACTTTCACTTATAGTGGAAAGCATTTTATTTTTACCAGATAGGAGACATTTCATTGCTTATAAATCTGTTCCAGGGAAGAAATGCAGAATAAAAGAGCTCTGTAAGACGAGTCCTAGTCATATCAGCTAATAACCAGCTAGAAAGTGATGAGACACAACAGCAGAGAAAACTGGCATGAAAGAAACAAAAAAAGAGGAGCCTGGCTTCTTTCATCTGAGAGCATCTAAGTGCAGGGAGCCCTGTTTCTCACACTGAACAGTGCTTGCTATAAAGCCAGAAAAGCCAGAGGAGTGGGAGCTCCATCTTCCCAGGCAAATGCTGTAACCTTGAGACTCCTATGGTCTTTTTTTTTGTTTGTTTTTGGTGCCCGAGGTGCCAAACCTCCCATGCAGTCAGATCTGCTCCAAAAAGCTCAGGAAACCTACAGGAGTGAAATTCACCCTAAAGCAGGCACCTAGAGACAGGCCAGCTCAAGTCCTCTCCAACTCCACTGACAGCAGTGGAAATGAAAGCATCTGATTGATGTATATGGACTTCTACACATGGACAACTGAGTCTGAGAATCTTAGCCTCAAATGGAGCCTCTCCATGCATTGCTTGTTGCCCAAAATGCTGCTACTTCTGTGCCGTTAAAAACAGGAGAGACACAGGGCATGGGCCTGGTGTGTCCTAACCAGATTGTGTTTAGGGGTGCACATATACATTATGTAAGCCCCTGAATCCCTTGAGGCCACAGAAGGCACAGAACATCAGCAGCTGTGGCAATAACTTGCTTTATACCTATTACCTCTTCTAACGAGTAGGATTTCTTCCTAAAAAGAGAGAATACAGCACTGCTTTGGCTCATTGACTCACCTAATGCAATGCCTCGTTCCTAGCCGTGAGGGTGGGCATAAGCAGCAGCTGCAGGACATTGAGAAAAAATAAAAGAGGATTTTTTGGGCCAGTGGGGGAATGCAGAAAAGGTCTTTAGTTTTAGATTCCAGTGCCTGCAATACACAGAAGTGCTCTGCCTTTATTTGAATGTAGCCTATACCCCTCATCTGTGTGAAACTTGCATCTAAAAGGAACCCAATATTTCTGCTAGAGATATGATTATAAAACTGCGTTTGGAGCACCTAGACCAGCATTTTTCCTAGTTTGTTCCCCATAGTAACCATCCACCAAACAGAACAGACAGAACAGCTTTCTGTGGCAAAGGACTGTTAACTGGGCTTTGCTCTCTCCTGGTGGTACCAATTATTCAATAGGTCTTTCACGCTGGTGTTTATATGTTGTTAGTATTTTACATTGTGTTAATAAGAATATAGACATGTTTTTCCCCTTTTGAACATGATATATGAATCTCATGAATATTATTTGTACGTAACATTTGGCTGTCTCCCAGAACAATGAAGAAAATGCTGGGATCACACAGTGTTTGTTTTGATTTTTCAGTGAAGGGAAAAAAAATCCATCCCACTGTGAGTTACTATCACTCTTGAAATCTTTATCCACAAAAACAAGAATGGCTGAAATGTTTGGATACAGCAGAAGAATCATAAAAATGAGATACCAAGAGCATAAAAAATTACTGATTTTTACCTTGTGATTCAGCCAGTAACAACTCCACTGAGAACAGAATATGTGGGTGCACAGGATATAATGTATGCTGAAAGACAGGGGAAGATGTTTCAAGATTTTTTTGGTAAATCAACACTTCTTCCCTTTTCTGTACCCACAGAGTAACTTTTCCTCCTCTCCATCAAGCTGAAAGTTATGGCTAAGATTTTACCTTGCTTTTTCAGTAAAAATTGACAAAAGCAGGAGACTGTTAAAGTTGTCCCTTCCCTGCTATATTACTTGGTTTAAACTTCCCAAGAGCTGTCATTTTCCAAGGACAGCACTCAATTTTTCTATCTCTAGCTTACCAAAGTGTTACTGAGGTTCATCTGGATACAGGTGAATAACAGGCCTCAAATGGAATGCTTTGCTGCTTTTGAGAACAGACTCCTGTGTGGTTTTGTCTCTGATCTGATGAAAGCAACACAATCTGTTTACCTGTGTTATGAGGGATAATTTTTACTTTAGGTATCACCCTATTTAAGTTCACACCTCCTTGGTCACACCATGAATTATTGAGAATGGTTGAATTTAAGGCACAAGGTCATTGGTGGCCACAATTCTGTCAAATATGACTGCATACGTCTTTGAAAGCTGCATTCAAGGAGGGAAAGGCCAAATTCCAGGCCTGAGTGCTCACTGCAATGTCTTTGCCTTCACTGCGTTTGGCAGCTCCTGATGTCCCTGTGTGACAGGTCCTATTCTCTGAGCACTCACAGATGTAAAAGTGTTCTGTACACCGAGACTGCTGATGACCTCACAGCTCCTCTTTGTGGAGGAAGGAGTCATAGTCCCTTGAATCTCCTACAGCACTTCTTTCTTTTCTTTCAGTAATTAATACTGGTTGTGTCTAGAAGTTCTGACTTTAAGCAGTGATGAATAAATTGAAAGCAATAGCCATTTCAGAAAGTATTTTAATGGCGATTTTGAAATAAGGACAATCTTAATATGAAAGGTCAATTTATTCTAAAATGAAATACTTTTGTCCTTAGGTACTGAATCATATTTAAATACATCTGAACATTCTTACTTTTTTAAGTTTGTGTTTTCTGTCATGCTTGCATTTTTCCCCTGACACATTGTTGAGAACAGTTGTAAAACTATATAGTTTATATCCATCATTTCCAGTATATAAAATGTCTCCATTTAGAAGAAATATTGGTAGGAGACCTATATTGGAAGAAAGAAATATTTTCAAACATCATTGCTAAAATTATTGCAACACAGAGATTCAAAAGAAATAGGATTTTTTATAATTAAAATTTATGCTTAAACTGTTCATTACTCTTGATGGGGATGAAGGTTAATAGCCTTTTTTTTACTTTATAGAGAAAGGTATGCAAATCAAACTGCTGGGCTTGAGGCAGCCTGAAGTTTTAACATGTACTAATTCTTCAGTGGAAGTTTTTGAGCCTGACACGTGTCTTTCAGTGGAGATATTTCTTGGGGTGATTTCACAGAGGAAAGTGGAGGAACTGGAAATGAATATGGACCAAGCAGGAACATAAACAAGGCAAACTATTAAAACGTTGCTAGTCCAAAGGTATTGGAAGTTGAAAATTTTACTTTAAATATTCTCTTTTATTGTTCATCCTGCTATTGTAAAATTGGCAAATATTCTATACTTACAGAGCATCCCCAGAAATCAGCTGATGTTCTTTAGATGTCTGGCAAACTATTCTTTGCTATTATTCCTCATTCAATTTCGAAATTAGTATAATTTCCTTTCCAGTCTCTGAAGTAGTGACTGATTTTATTTTAAAGGAAAAAAAAAAAAGAATAATATGCTACTGATACAATTCTGTGTCAATATTTAGTGATAAATCTTTACTGATCACTGATAGTGAACAGTAACTTGTAGTACTGTAAGAAATTGAAACAGCATGCTTCAAAACCAAGTCTTTTTCAACAAGATCAACTCTTCTGTAGTTTAGTGGTTTTGGTTTATTTTATTTGAAACTGTGAATACCCTTTATATTAGTATTCAATTTATTGACACCTTTTTAGGGACTGAGTCAATGAAGATAATGGCAAGAACATCTCACATTCATGGGGAGACAGACCTGATCAGGCTGAAAGACTCTGAACTGCCTCCGGGGAACAGAAGGGCACAGGTTGGTGAGTGCAGAAGTAAACTACATTATCTTTTTTAAAGGTAATTTTCCTAACCATTGTTCAGTTTAAGAACTGAACTTAGGGAGACCTAAGAAAGGACTTATTGTTACTTCTAATATTTTAACTTTCCACTTGAGGCTTTAAAAATCTGTTCTTTATTTTTTTGACTATGTCTTTACATGTAATGCAGGAATTACTCTACAGGATGCTGGGGATTTGCTGTATAACTGGGGGGCAAAGGGTAGTCAACAGGGATTTTTCTTCTTGGAAACAAAGTATCAGACAGTTAAGATTTTACATTATTTCTCACAAAGGCAAGGGTTCAAAGTATGGTTAAATAAGAGTTGGGTTTAGAAAAGAACACCCATGATTTATGGGACTGCTGGCATGCCACAACCTACAGGTTCCCCTCAAGCTGGATAAAAGAATATAGGTTTAATTTCCAGCAATCAGTTTTTGGTTTCCTGTGATCAAAGTAAAAATTGATATGTGATGTCCTTGCAAGCTGAAAATCCTCTGCTAGGATCAAAAATCTTTATAGGGTAGAGAGTCTTTAAAGAACTCTGACTGACCTGAAACCCAAACCTTGGTTGAACAGCAGCTGCTCTTAGGTTATGGCTTATGCTATTTCCTATGATCTACACGCCAAAAGTGTCTCAAAATTCGGATTTGGTAAGCTAATAAAATTCAAACTGGCTACTGAAATCTTCCCCTATCCAAATCACTCATCAAAGACACTTCTGGATGGGGATTAGCATCTCCACTATAAACAGGCTTGGAGTGATGCAAATCAGTTCAGCAAAGGGAAATAGGAAATATGGACACCTCTCAGCTCCTCATGCAAGAGGAGCCAGAAGCAAATGTGGGGGAAAAGGACAATTTGGCAGTTTTTGAGAAGCCATGTTCCTGCAGAGCCTGAGCTGCTCCTATCCTGGGAGTAGTGCACGATCTGGCTCCTGCAGCATGCCAGAGCAGAGCCAGAGGCATTCTGCTAGTGACACATTGCTCCTGAGTTTCCTCTCTAGCTGCTGTCTGAGCAAAGCAGCTCTTGCAATGGCTGTTGCTGCAGCGAGAGAAACATCTCAGTTCATGTGGCTTAATTCAACTCATTCAAAGTTATTTATTGACTTATTAATGACACATAATTAACTGACAATCAGTGTGCTATATATCCAGGACAATCAGTGTACTATATATTCAGGGTCAATATTGGCAATCCAACAAATAAATGATGATACCAGACACTTACAAAGCATTAATAAACAATTTATTTCCCAGCCT
Source organism: Mohoua ochrocephala (assembly GCA_013398855.1). Classification (NCBI taxonomy): domain Eukaryota; kingdom Metazoa; phylum Chordata; class Aves; order Passeriformes; family Acanthizidae; genus Mohoua; species Mohoua ochrocephala. The sequence continues at coordinate 119,268 of VZTA01016845.1, forward strand.
CAATAACTAGTCCCCAAGAACACCTCCTCCCCTCCCTTGCCCTCCCCTCAACCCCCCAAGTCCCCAGGTAGCCCCACTCCGCCCCAGGCACATGGAACACAAGCACTGCTGCCCCATCCGTGTGCGTCCCTTTATGTGTCACTGTCAAGCCACGGGCTCCTACCAGTGCAGTTCCCTCCTTTTTGTCAGCCAAGGGGGAAGCACACAGGCAGCCCCAAAGCCGCAGACTGACCTCCAGGGAAAACATCAGCATAAACATCCACACAAACATACGCACCCCAGCATCCATACAGGCTTACGGCCGAATTATTCTCCTTCTGGATTTTGGAACAGAAAGAATTTTTATCACTTGCAATAGGACTGACAGGGGTGTAAACACAGTTAATAACCCTTAAAATAGTTCAGTCTTTTTATTTGAAGTACATTTTCTTTTTAAATGAAAATTTCCTGTTTCTGCCAAACCTACAAAGATAGGGAGGGTTCTTATCTCCCCACTAATTTACAGGCTATGCTAACTGCGAAACAATCAGCCTTTACAGCTGCCTTCCTCTACAGATATTAAAGAAAAATTAAGCTATTAAAAGGATTAAATCAATTTTACTGAATAGTATTCTGATTAAAAAAAAAGGGAGATGATGGTTTGAGACAGGGGGGTGAGGAGTAAAGTGGTGTGCCACCAGTGAATGGTCCTCACCAGCTAACTATAGGAAAGCCAACACCAGTAACATGGAACTCATCTGATTTTCTGTGAATGTGTTAGGAGGCACTAAGTATCTTCATTCAGACAGGGTGTGAACACTCTGGCGTGTGTTCTCAATGTTACGTGGCTTGGTTATGGGTCACCAGAACTCTGGGTTAAATGGAAGACAAACAAACAGGCTGTGTGATGCCTCTAGAACAGTGGGCCTTCAGGACAGAAATGTTTTTTCACATTAACCAGGGGAAAAAAATCCACAAACTCCAGCCTGCTTCCTTGTTTGTACAGAGCTCATTTTAAATTTAAGACCTAAGAGCTTTCAGGTGTACAAAGTACTAGCTGAATTGCACAAGTGGATGTTACTCAAGTAAAACTATTTTTCTGGACGAGTTAAGGAGACTTGTAACTATGCCAGTCCCTGGTGTAATATCTGGTAACACTTCCACAGAAATATGACAGAGATGGCTCTGATTCTGCATGCAGTTGTCTTAATTTCATGCTGATGTGCATGACCAATTGATTTCCTGTACTTTTTACCTGGAAATTGTAGTCATTTCTCTTTCATCAATTCACACACACTGACTTTTTGGCTTTATTAACCTTTCCTAGCAAGTAACATGCCACACCGACCAAAAACAACATAATAAAGTTTACAGACAGTACTGCACATTTCAGAAGTACAGGATGTTTCTGGAGAGAGAATGTGCCATTTCCTTTTCCTGTCCCTCCAGCTCTGAGTGACAGAGGTGCTTTCCTTTCCCCTCACGTGATGTACGAGACAGATATTATTCATCATTCTGTCAAGTTATTTCCTTCAAGGTCCTTAAATGTTGTTGGTTTTTTTTTCCTGAAAAGAGGATGTAGAGTCCCTGGCTTAAACACCTCCAGCATAGTGTGTATAATCTCTTACTATTCTCTTAATTGTGTTAAACGGAATCAATGGATTTCAAATGATCACAACTTCCCTGGAGCTTCAGATACACACAACAGCTGCAGATACACAGTGCATTATCCTTTCCACCCAAAGATCTCAGTGAAATTAAGGTACATTATGGGAGATGGAGTGTTCAGAGTACCCCATGTTAACTCTGGTTTGAAGGAACCTCTGGAGGTCATCTAGTCCAGCCTCTCCTTTGAAATGGGTCTTCAGGAACATCCACTTCTGTGCACAGGCCTAGCAAGTGAGGGAAATGTAGATACTACATTTCTAAAGAGGGCTACTTGCCAGGTCTGCAGCTATGGAATAAATGTCTGACCCAGTAGATGCAAGTCAATTTTGTTAGTGGGAAGAGAAAATTAGGATTCAGAAAAAAAAAAAAATCAAAAAACCCCAGTGACAGTTTCAATCAGTGGCAGCAACACAGCCTTTTCTCCTCTTTTCAGCTACCCCGCATTTAGTTTCTCAAATTGTGTGAGATGCTTGTTATACCTAATTTTCACTTTATATGTTTTCTTTTATCTGCTGTAATGTTCTCAATCATCTCTTCCTACTTCTTTTTTTCTGCCTGCCTGATTCTCAGTTTGTGCCAAAATAATTTGCTTTATCTGTGATCTTCAAATCAGCTTTCCAAATGGACTTAGAGGTCACTGAGCCTAAGTGTCTCTAAGTTCATAAATGTTTTTTGAAAATGGAATTTAATTCCTGAGCCAAGTAGCTGTTTCTGAAAAGTTTTCCTTTTTGCAACACGCACAAGCCAGAAAAGGAACTAAGTAAACAGAAATCTCAGTCCCACCATGTCTTACGTGCAAATGTTGGTTAGTATGTGTATATGCTTGGATAACATGCATTTTGAATAAACACAAACAGAGAATTCTTGAAAAATACGTTTAGGAACATAGAACTACAATCTAGGTTGTGAGATAATTATAATAAAAGTGAAAACAGACTAGAATTTAAATGTCATCTTCTGTCACACTAGACTAAAAAATCTGCAGAAAGTACCTATATGTTTATAATGATATCCTGCTTGCTCCCACTGAAGCTGATGAAAATTCTCCCAGTTTCTTTTCAGTTATGGTAGCATCAGAGTTTCTACATGCATTTCTCTTTCCCTAGAAATCTCAATATAATGCAAATAATTCCTTCAGCAGGCCAGGTTATCTATCTGCTAATTAAGTGAAACTTTATCATCCCTAGCTTGTATATTAGGACTTTGTTAGGTAATTAAAATAGAAACAGATAGGATTTTAACATTGCACCCCTTAGGAAGCATTTATTTCAGTTGTACCTGAGAGAAGTACATATAGTCCAACTGGACTGGACTCCAAAAACCTCTAACAGGGTTGGTACATTATGCTCACGTAGCTCCATCAAAATCCATAAAGCTGCAATTATATTACTGAGCAAGATCAATGGGTAAGATTTGGTACCTGATTCAAGAACTTAAGAAAGCTCTGAATATGAGGTATCTTTGAGGTGAAGTCTCGGTGGAAGCAGGATTGTCACAGCTAACACTGCTGGTGAGGAGCAGAAAGAGTTTTGCTGTGTTAGGAATAAACTCGCTGTGATAGTTAGCAATGGAAATGACAAATCATTTCTCATAGTAGCAAATGTAATCTTAAATGGATCTTCAATAACATGCTAATTCAGTCTGATATCTTGACTGCAGAATTAATTTTCTAATTGCCAATTTCAGCTGGCCATGCAACTGCTTCTCTAAATTTCAAGGTGACCTTTGTAGGGCCACAGGATAAATTCTACCTCAGTGAATAACAATGTTGAATCATTTAAAGACCACTGTTTTGATTTTGCAATATGTTGTCCTCAGTGAATTTATCGAACATAGGAAACTAGATGGCCTTGCCAAACATCTTTTTTCTCTGCCAAAACATAAATGTTGAGATGCTAATGAGAATTGTTGCTGTTGTTACACTGAAATGGTTGGTTCTCATATAAAAAAATCTTTTTTTGATACAGGGATCACAGACGGTGGAAGAAGACAGACCAGGAAAGTGAGAAGAGGGAAGGCAAGGGGGAAGGCACAGGACATTTTTGGTGTAAAGTCCTGGACAGGAAGACACCTGGAAGGCTGAGAAAAGGCAGTTGCTGATTGATCTTGACCATGAGCAAAGGTAGGCTTTCTAATTCTCCTTTCTGGTAATAGCAAGATGCAGGGCCCAATATTTGGTAATTCATTGACCTGAAAATAACATGATCTTGTCTGAGGAAGACTTTTTCAGGAATCATTACATAGCCTTAATGAGTTTTTTTAAACCCGAAAACCGAAAGAGCAGCTACTCTGACTTGTTCAAGCAAAGCCCAAAGTAAATTAACTCTCTGTTTAAAATCTGGAAAACCAGTGACAGTTTATTTTTTAGTCTCTTGTGAGGACTCAGTGATACTTCTGCAAGTAAAGACCTGGCAGAGATCATATCAGGGCCAAACGGAGCAGAAACCCCTGTTCTTGGGAAAGCACATTTGATTGCCATCCTGTGGGAAACATGCCAGTTAAGGGTCAGAAAAAACCCTCTATCTCTACCTCTCAATTCCAAGTGAATTGGCTTAGCAGTGAAATGAGAATACACTGCAGCCATCTAAAAGTGAGTATCAATTATTTTCCTACAGTGCAACCGGGCTGCTTTGAGAGAGAACTCAGTAACGAAGGAAGCATCTTTTCCAGCCCCATGAGGCAGCGCATCCTCACACAGCTTCTCACAACAGGCTGTGCCTGAAGGCACAATTTTGTACTCTGCTGAAATGATCAGATGAATAGAGTGTAAAACTAAAAATTCTGCTATAACTGAAAAGACTGTTTAAATAATTTGGTAGGATGGATTATAAAATTCTTTATTAAATCTGAAAGACCAATCAGTTAATACATTTTCTGAGACAAAAAACCGGGCTTGTGTGCCAGAGTAATACAGTTGTTTTGCTGCTTTAGGATCCTGTCCTGAAACCTCTTCTGACTGTCTTAAAAAGAGCTCCTAAAAGCTCCACACATCAGCACACATATCATCTGACAGAACATCCAAAACGGAAAACAGAAAAACAGAAAGATGCATCAGTTTGTGGCATCCTTGAGAAAGAGAGACGTTCCTCCAAACTAATTTAGACACAGTGAAGAATAGTTCAGTTGTGTTACCTACATAGCGAGTTTCCTAAAAAAAACCCGTGGAGTTTTGTAGAAAAATAATCTGGATAGATTTCAATATACATAATATTAAAATCATACAGAAGAAATGCACATTTTAAGTGGATATAGGTATACTTCACCTAGAAACCTGCACTCCTGCCACTTGACATGCTATTCTTTGCTCCAAAGGGGGAA
>VZTA01016846.1:0-16806 GCA_013398855.1 Mohoua ochrocephala
ATATTTTTAAATAAATATGTGAGCAACATAAAGTGAAATTTAAATAGTGAACAAATTATAATTTGTATTTGTATTTAAATTCAGTACATGCACAAGCATAATACATAACTATCAAAACCAATGTTTTCTAATTACCCAGGAGTCCAGAGTGGACTGTTTACTTAATTTACTTTTAATCACTTTATTTTGGATTTTCTCAGCTGTATATGCAAATGACATACACAATGTCACCTCTGTTATAGACGTGGGTGAAAGGAGGAAAACTATTAATTGATCTTTGGACAAAATTGATTCCCCCAAAGCAGTAGGGTTTAATTTGAGTCTATGCAGAGAAATAAAATGAAACTACGTGTAGGTTCTCAGTCTTGATGTTGTCACATCAGAAGGAAATAGTAAAAAACAAGAAGAGTTCTTTTAATTATGGTTACATGATTCTGAAATAAATGGAGAACCCAGAGTTTGATTAAAGAAAAGATACAAGTACACTGAATACATTTAAAATAAGAAAAAATCTACAATGATTGAATATCGCCTTTCTGAAATGTTGTAGTTTGGACAGGTAAATGAAGATAAAACTTCTCCCCAACATACAACACATCCATATTATCAGAAAAGAAAGAATTCATCTGGTTTATGATTCTGGAAACAACTACTCAAATACAGAAAAAATAGTTTATGTAAATATAATAAATATATTTATTCTAGAAACTCAGTGTATTTTCCAAAGGAAAACTTACTTTATTTCTTTTATTATGAAAAATCTAACTCCTTTTTCTGCCTTTGTTCTTGCTTCGTGTAGGAATATGTTTTCTCTTCAACACAGACCCTAACTGATCCTGAACTTCCTTGGGGTACAGTGCTGTTCCTTCTAGACAGCTATGTTTAATTTTTTTCCATTGAATATTCATTGGAAAGACATTGTATAAATCAAGACAACTCACTGGATCATGAGTTCTTTTGGTGGAAAAATGAGTTATGATGAAGAATACAATAATCAATTACTTTTGTTATTGTGATGCAAATATAATTAAAAATGTATATGTAGGAATGTCAAATTCAGATAGTTTTCTTATTTTGGGACACACAGACATATGATCAGCCAGAATGAAATTGCATGATGGCTTTAATGTTAACTATGAATTATCTCTAAATTAATTTCTTCATTACAGCTCTGTATCTATTTTCTTTTTTTTCCCCATGAATTTCTTATTTAAAAGCTAAAAATAATAATAATAAAAATTGATATACTGATTGTAAATTATTGTTAATATATCTTAGCTGAACATAGCCTGACAGAGGGTAGTAACAGCAAGCTAACTGAAATCGTGCAGAAAAATATTTAATAAGCTGTGATGAAAAGGTTCAGATGAGCCAAGTTTAGTCATCTCTGTTTTCATCATTGACGGGATTTTAAAGTTGAAAGTACACAGCCAAACCCTGCCCAAATGCTTATAATGGTATTTAACTATCTTCACACACATTTCAGCTCAAGTGATCCATTATGAAAAAATTAACACTTTTCTTGAAAAGAAAAATTACGTAACCTCCAACTTGATTTAATATTTCTCTGTTAAGAAAAAGAAAAACAATTTAGTAAACTACCAATTGCTTAACATAGCTTTGAGCATGTCAGCTGGGATCACTTTGAAACATGCTAATGTATATATCGGAAATAAGAAAATGATTCATATAATTGGATGGAGAAACCCTGCTGATAGGATCCTGGGGGTTATAGTAGTTAGAAAATTTTATAACCTTAGTCTGAGTAGTCTGGAACTGCAAGAAAAAAGACAGTGCAGCACAGGTGGTCGATAACTTTCAAAAAGCTCTGTCATTTTACCTAATGTTACCAAAATCATAATCTGTAGATCACATTCAGCAGCACTTGAAACACATCAGGAGACTGGACTAAAACAAGCTCAATTGACTAGTGCTGAAATGACTGTGATTTTGCTAAGGAAAGAAGAGACTAATCTGAATTATGTTTTATACATATAAATGCATGTAGATGTGTTTGTGCATTTCTGTGTGAATGTGCGTGTATGTGTGTATGGATGTGTCTGGTCAGAGGGAAATATGACAGGTTAAAAACCATGAATTCATCTCTGAACTGTCCTGTGCATTGTGTCTTTAGCATGTCTATAATAAAGGAGATACTTTAATTTCAACAGCCTGCTGAGCTGCATAAGATATTTTTTTTCTTTTCATTGGAAAATGAAGGCCTTACTGGTAGAAGGAAAAAAAAAACCAAACTGAGAATTTTCAGGTATCTCAGCATGCTTGTTGACTTCACTGATTTCAAGCTGATATAATGAGTTGCTTGATGCAGACCTCACTTAAGGCAGATGTTATCACTATAATTTTTTCTCTTTTTTCCCTTATTTACAAAAATTAAAAAGATAATATTTTATGGACTGTTGTAAATAAATATATTAAAAACCCTTAAGTAAGACGCTGATGGAATTTGTCCCCTCAGACCACATAAGGTGTTTTGTAAGCTAAAAAACATCACATGGTCACAAACAGCTCCACTTTAGAATGAAAAGTCAGGCTGTTCCATGTTCTTCCAAAGTTTGTCTACAGTGATAGGACAAGGTTTTAAACTAAGAGAGGTAGATTTATATTACACATAAGAATAACATCTTTTACTGTGAAGGTGATGAGGCACTGTGGTGAGACTGGGGAGGTTGCTCAGAAAGGCTGTGGATGCTCCATCCCTGGAAGTGTTCAAAGCCAGGTTGGATAGGGCTCTGAACCACTTTGTCTAGTGGAAGGTGCCCCTGCCCATGGCCGGTGGATTTGACAAGATAATGCCTTTTGAAGGGCATCTCAATCCAAGCTAATCTGTCATTTTTGCTTTAACATTCCCTATGCCGTAATAAGCATTCTTGTTATTATTTTCTACAATATTTTTTCTGAGAGCAGACATATTGTATCACCTAAATCACTGTTCTGGGTAACAGTCACAAATTCACATGATATTTTTAAACATGCACAGATGTTCCAGGGCTTGCGTACCTTTGCTGCACCTCTATTGATAGAATAGACTATATCATATGTTGTCTTTTCTTATTCATATGGAATAAAATATCTCCAAGTCAGCTGAGCTATGAATTTGTCAGTGTCAATACTCATTTTCAATCCCCTGCTAAACTTACTTACCCTAAATTTGATATTCTGGATTCAAAACTATTTTTTGTTGTTTTTTAAAATTCTATAATTTAGTTTCTAATATGGTATATTTACAAACAAAATTATGCTTTGTGTCTTCAACCCAGTAGTTGTATTCTATCTTATTGCTCCCTTGCTGACAGCTGCAGCAAGCCTGGCAAGCAATTATAGAGCTCATTTAATGAAAATAATTATCAGAATTTGTAGACATGCAGTATCGGGTAGGGCAGCAGCATGAATGCTCATTCTGGGATTCCCTGGCATATGCAGTATCTGCTACTTCTAAACTGTTTTGAGCAATTTAAAAAAAAAAAAAAAGCTCATTTTATATATATTCAATGTTTTTGTTTAGGTTCCCTAAAGTTATGTATTCACCTCCACTGACTCTGCCTTGTACCCGCTTACAGATTCACTTGTCTCTCAGACTGACTTTTTTTCTCTAGGATTTCAAGAACAACACGGAATTTTTTCTTGTAATATTTGTTTTAGCCCGAGATCTGGATTAGGAGTAAGTACAATGGAGTCACAGAGCTACTCCTCTTTGTGCACTCAGAAGACGTGCTTCTCTTGCAACTGTTCAAGGTCATATAGTAAATTAGGTTACTTTTTACAATCAGTCTCATCTTGGCCTGCTTATTGCTGCAGAAATTAGAAAGTCAATAATGAATGAGGCACCAAACTGTGGGAAGAGAAAAGCTGTCAGGGCAACCCTGGAAATTCCAACAGGCATGACTTGTATATAAGGAATCATTCACACATATTTCTCACCCAGAACTTTTTGCTGGTAGACTCTCGAGATGATGAGTACATGTTAACCAAATCCAAAGCATTCTAATATTATGAGGCCACTTCTATGTGCTCTTACAGTTTAATGCATTGTATTAATGATATGCATTATTATATTGCTCTGTGTTCTATACAACGGTGCCTGCAACTTTTAGATAACGAGGTAGGCTTCAAATTGACCAGAAATAGCAAAAGGGTTTTTTTTTAAAAAATTCTTATTTACAGAAAATATCCATTTTTCACATTTCATACTAAAGATCTTTACGGCAGCAAAATCTGTGAAAACTTGTACAGCCTTAGGTTTTAAAGTTTGAAAAAATTATATCCATTCTGTGACTTTTGTAGGCCACACTTCCTAGCTTTATAGAATTGAGATTTTTTTCAAGCCCAATGTTTCAAACCTGGTTCAACTGAGTTGTGTTTACTAGTTATCTTATGTAGACAATGATATCCTGGCCTTCAGAACTCGCAAAATCATATTCGGTGCTGAACACCGAACTCATATCGTTATTTTGGAGATGTTGAAGTTGTTGATTCAGATATAACTAATTTCTAGTGACCTCAAAGGAAATGTCTTCAAAACTCATGTTGATTTCTTTTTCACTCAAATTAACCTTTAGTTGTAAAATACCTAATTAAAAGAATGTTTGTTGCTGAATAGCTGGTGTAGTCCAGGAATTAACAAGACTGAAAACTTTCTAGATACAGGATAAAAATACAAGCATTTTGCCTTGCTCAGTGTTGTGTTTGTACATAAATTACATAGGATTCCTGGTTATGCCTTTATGAATTTTATTTTTATGAATGACGTTAAAAACCTTTTCTGTAAAATGCAATGTGTATCTGTAGAGCTCTGTGCAGTCTGATGATGTGTTTTATCTTCCTTTGCTTTGGGCATTAGGAAGTACTGAACTGAGTTGTTTTCCTGAACAGAGGATTCTCCATTAGGCTTGTCTCAGAATGACGGTGGGTCTGCTGAGCATTTAAGATATGCCATTTTATGGCCAGGAAACAGTCCAGTAGTACAGCTGTCCAACATCTATGAGGCTGGCAAAATCAAAGTTTTCATTAAGTCAAGTTTATCATTGGGGGAATGAAGATATGTTGGTACTGTTTGCCTATTCTGCTTTTTTGATTACAAAAGTAAAAGTAATGGGGGTTTTGGCTTATAAAAATACATGTGTTATGTACCTCATCTGGATATGGACTGGTTGGCAGAACTCCTCTATGCAGAAAAAAAAAACAATTAAAAACTGAGATTCCTTTCAGAAAACAAGAAGTCCTAAAGACATTGCTGCTGAAAACATACCGGCAACACACAATGCTTTTGTGTCAAAGCAGTTCCAAAAGAAGTCTGTTAGTCTCTCTGCTTTTTTTTATTTACAGGAGGAATTCATCAGTAGCTGGTGATGACAGCAATACAGGGCCATAGTGTCTGCCATGATCTCTGTGAAAGGCCTTCAAAGCCTCTTCAAGCAGAACATTTCTTTTCCACAATATTTTTTACATTTCATGGGTTTATCCTATTCCTGTGGGAAGTATTTACAGTTATAAACAGTTGTTTTCAAAGTCATATTTAATTCTTCATGCATATCTTATCCACAAGGAATCTTTTGCTTCATATTGCACCTGATTACCTCAGTAAACATTAATACAGACTTAAGTACAGTGCATCTAGAACAGTTTTAGAAAAAATAAAAAAGAAGAAAGAAAATGGCTGTGATGAGTGAAAAACCTACATTCTGTTTTGCATGCTGTTGCTTTACACCTCATATAAATGTCTTGGAGATCAGGGAAACCAATTAGCAAGAGGTTAGCCTGGGCTCTGAAAAATAACTTTCCTTTAATCTCCTGCCAAATATTTTGTCATTATTCAACGAATCAAGTTAAAAGTAGGTTGTCTAAAACTCTAATAGTCTGGATTTTCAAGATAATTTGTATTATAATAGACATCAGTCATTATTTTGTCCTTTTTGCATCACTGTTGTACTAAATTATTTCAATGTTAAGGTAAAACCATGTAATTTAGAATTGTCAAAGATTTTTTTTAAATCAAGACTGACTTCACCTGTGTATACCAAATACTAAAGTCAGGAATGAGAGCTTTATCTGACTGTCACACTGATATCCGTTATCAATTTGTGAATTGTTGCACAGCTTTCTTATACCAATATATTAAGGCTATTATATAACCTCAGTAAAACTGAATATATGAATCATAGCAGATGTTTCAAGGCAAACATTTTTCTTACAAATAAGTTTTTACTTGATTTTTAGGAGCAGAAGTGGAAATTTCTGCACCATCATTTTTCATCTTTGTCTGTAGGCAATCATTTAGGATGCACTAGAATTATTTTAAGGATTAATTTGACTCCATAAAAAGTGGAAATCAACACAAACAGTAGGACCTTAGCATAGGAATGTTTCTGTCGTCTTCACATTTTAAGGCAAAGTTGTATAGTAAAATCCACATCAATTTTAGCATCAAATTAGGCTTAGCTGTGAATTACACTTGCCTTTTCTGATCAGAGGCAGCCTGAAGGAGGAGAGTGGAAATAGCTGGGAACTGCAAGTCTGGGAAATTTATGGCCACTCTGTAGCATTTGTACAACAGCCTGTAACTTTTAAATCAAATGGGGTTCTCACTAAAACAATAAAGTAAATTTTAAAAAAGTTTGATACTACTCTCTGACACACAGATGTGAGCTCACAGAAAAGAAGGACTCTTGATCTCAAATTTTAAAACTTTTGACTCCTTCTTATCTTGCTCACGGTAATAATGTCACTCAGTTTTGACACCTAGGCAGAAAATTCTATTCAGACACCTGATTAATAAATAATCTCACTAAACTTTAGATTTCATTATAAGGATTTTGCTACTGCACACAAGCCAAAATACAAATAATCATGTGACATTATCTGAAAGTTTAGCATGATAACTGTTAGGCTTTATAAGTTCTCTAGCTTGACCTATACAGAGACATTTAGAGTACTTTGTTTTCAGTGATTTATTTTCAACTGTATTCTTCCACAGCAAGCCTGTGTACACTTCCTGAGGAGAGAACTCATACAATCCTTTTTCTCTTGAAAATGTTTCAGGATATTCTTTGCTTATCAATGAAGACAGTGGACCTTGATAGAGAAAAAAAAAAGGTAAAACTGGAGTAATGAAGCACTTTATCTTCAGCTGTAGGAAATTTCAGCTTGGATCAATTTTTTCATACAAGCTAACCATAATAGCTTTAGCAACCCACATTATCTTCAGGTAGGTATTTTGATTATTTTGAAGGATCAATTAAACTGGTATAAAAATTATTGGTGAAAAGAGGAAAAACAGAAATTATTTTTCTACTGCATGGACCTCACTAGTATTGTATTGCAGTACACTTATTTTTGAATTCTACTTAAACTCTTGATTTCTTACTTGAAGTACAGAGTCAAGAATGCAAAAAAGTCCATTTGATAAAAAAGAAACGTGTCATAATATTTACATCACAAAAGAAAAAGAAACTGTAGATCCTATCTCATCTTTCAAGAAACCTCACTAAATCTAGTGCTTGTTCAAAGAATTAGAATAATTTAAAACTATACTTGTGTGAGATTTTACAATATTGAACCGTAAAACCTGAAGTTTTAAACAAATCAATGCAGATAGACTACAATTATGGATTAAATATTTGTAACAGATATATTGTAACAGCAATATATTCTATATTAAACAAAATGTTTCATGGTGGGCTGTTATATTCTGAGTCCTGAGTTTTCCCAAAGAAAAAGGGCACAGGTGTTATACAAATAAAGAGTATTTCACACTTTTAAAAAGTTCAGAATGAAATTCATAAGAAAGAAGAAAGAAAAAAAAAAGGTTCATTTTCCAGTGTCTCTCTGGCCTTTGGTAGATCTAAATAGCTTAATCCTAGAAAGTTATCATGGGCTGCTGCTGAGCCAAATTTTGTCTGTCTGTTTCTGCAGTACTATATTACTTGACCTTACTTTTGAATTTTTCAATGCATCAAACCTTCAGGGCAAGGAAACACTTAAGAAAGTTCCTGAACTGGAAGATGTCCAACTCAGATGTGATATATGACTGTTGGAGCCTTTATTTCTGTTCATAGCAAATTCAAAATCTTCAGTTGCCGTTAAGTACAGGTTAAAGCACTTTAATTTTTCACTGAAAGGATGAGGAACACCATATACATTAATTACTTCAAAAAACAACTCCTGAACATTCCCTTTCTCTGTGTTACTTGTCCACATTGATGAAAAATAGACAGTCAGCACTTAAGTGTACATTTTTTTTTCCTAAAGTAAATACAAAGTCATACACAAACACGGCAGATATTATTTCTTATTGTTTTTCTGGTAATTCTGTTCATTTAGATCCTACTTCTTTGCTGTGGATAGGCTTGATGAAGGTGAACATGTTGAGAATGGATGCAATTTCAAATCATCAACCTAAATGTTAACAAAATTTCATGAAATGTATATATGTATTACTATAATTTTATTATATACATTGTATATATATAGTATTACTATTTTATTTTTATTATATCTTATACTTTTATATCTATGTATCTATATCTCTTATTTATCATATAATATTATCAGGTGAAATAAATATGAGATGCATATTTAAGCAAAATTCATATGAACATAAAACCTGAAAAAATGTTGGTCATATGAGCAATGATACCTTCCATAGAACATATATGTAATATACAAATAGTAGCATTTCTTCATTAAACCTATTGAAAGAACCAAGGCCTGAAAGGGACTGTAGTTTATTAAAAGTTGAGTTGTTTATACGGCCTTCTTAATCCATGCAAAGCTATATTTTATCGTCTCAGTTTGTCTCTGTTTTGTCAATAGAAAGGCTTTCTAAAAATTCTCTTCTTTTTTTTTCTCTTCCTTTTAAATATGACTTTGTTCCGATAACATATTTCACACATTGTCTGAGATTTAAAAAAATTCCACAGAACAGGATATGTCTTAGCTTGAGGATATAAGGTATGTACTACTACCATGAGTTTTGTTGAACACTTTGTTGGTACACTCTTTCCCTCAGGCATACATTCTGAAATCATACATCATGAAAATGGTATAAAATTCTTTTTCTTCCCCCTGAATTAGCTAATGATTACTTTACTTCACATTGAGAGAGAAGCATGTATAACATAACCTAGATGTCTAGAATTATTCCTCTGTGTCCCGATTTTTTGACAAAGGCTGAGAAACAAATTGTAGAATTTCCTTCCCAACAAAGTAATTTCTAAGGTGATCGTTGCTACTTTTGTGTGCTCCTGAAAAACAGTCAAGTCTTCATCCTCTAGTATACACTTAAACTCTCAGTCTAAAATATCATTAAGTAAATCAGATTTCAAAGCAAAGTAAAAAAGATCATGAATTCTGCTGAAAATATGATCATGAAAACAAAAATGTATTTTGAAAGAAAATTTCTTTCTCCTGGATGTTCTACATAATGTGTTTTCCTAAAGCATGGACTACTGACTCTCCAGGAAGATTTTAATATCCTCTGCTTTTGAAGTAGCTGTAGTGAAAACCAGTTTCTAGTCATACTACTGTCAATAGATCAGATGGTCTTGTGAGCACTAGATTGTGTAGGACACCTCTTTTCATTTACAGAAAAAAATATGTATGGTAAGGTACAAAACCTATGGAGAATGTAGGCTCAGCACCAGTACCACTAACTTTGGATCAATAGGGACTCTTACTTGATGAAAGATGGGTGTTTTCAAATTGTGTTGCTTTAGGAGACAAATCAGAAATGCAGTTTGGAAGTGCATATGACAGAATAAAAGTTTTCCATCCTAGTTTTGGCTTTGAAGTTGCGCCAGTTTTCACATAACGGACCCTTTCATGAAACTGTGCCATGAAGAGAGATGTTCTGTGTTATTTACTATGGAGAATTTAACAGTTGGTAAAAATAGCCAGATTTTACTTTGGTTATAAATCCATCTAGATTACAATAATTTGTTTAACTCTTCTCCTAAGAATCATATCTAAAGAATACTACAACGAATCAGACTACAGGGATATAAATGAGAGCTGAGAAGGCAAATCTGACTGTGAGAAATGCAAGTCTAACTGAGAAAAAAAAAGTTTTTGCTTGTTAAATGTACTGCATTTTGAAAATGTAGGTCCAAATCCATATAAAATATAGATTTTCTTTCTGCTCATCATCCCACTCCCTCAATTTCTAAAGTCAGATTTAGTTTTCTTCCTGCCATCTTGGAATGCTCTTCTGTTTAACTTTCTCTCTACTAAGAGTAAGGAAAATCAGATACTTCCTTATAAATCTATGGGAGAGCTACCATTCAAATTTTCTTGAAAGAATATAATTTTCAGAAGATTTATTCGTCCATAAAATTTCAATTTTCATTGTTTTCAGTTTTATGCCAAAACTGTTTACATTTTTTTTAACTCTTTGACTGTTTCTCCTTGTATGTTCCAAGGTTTCTTTCTTACCTAAGACACTATAACCCTAAGGCTTATTGCCTCAATCCTTATTACAGAGGTTTGAATGGCTGATGTCTTGGATTCCAGAAAGTGTACTCTCCAGCTAAAGATGTCAGTAGTCTGTGGCTATTTTGGCAATAACTGCAAAATCAAGCAAAATATGGTAATAACTGCATTTCCTGAGGACTTAGTTTCTTTAGTCCAAGGTAATTTATTTTTGAAGGCAATGGGCTGATTTTGGCTGGTATAGAGTTTAGAGAGGGATAGAGAGGATTTTGGGTGGAATAAATGTTTAGATTGGATACCGCGTCTTCGTGGAAAGGGCTGCCAAGCATTGGAAAAGGCTGCCCAGGGAGGGCATTCCCTGGAGGTATTTGAAAGAGAAGTAGATGTGGTGTTGAGGGACAAGGTTTAGTGCTGGACTTAAAAGTGTTGGCTTAATGGTTGGACTGTCTGACATTAAAGGTCTTTTCCAGACTAAATGATTCTATGATTGTATAAACACAAAATTTTTATTTTTACTGGGAAATAGATATCTAGAAATCCCTAAGAAAATAATTAATGCAGTGAAACTTTGTAATTCTGTGAGAAAGACAAGAAAGCTCTCCAGAAGTTGTCTAAAATGAATGGTTTTTTATTGCCTACTTTAGGAGACGCTAAGATCAACTTTAGACTAAATTAACAGATTAGTGGATTCAGTTAAATATATATTGAGACTAAAAAGCTTTGTACACAAAAAGGAAAATGATTCTATTTATTTAAAAGATAAATTCATATCTCATTAGATCAAGGTAAAACTAGAGAAATATCTTAGTAGTTTGAAGAAAGAAAAAAAAAGTAAAAGACACTTTAAAGACTGCAAGAATTTTCCACATGGAGAAAGATAATTAAAATATGCTAAATAGTAATATCTACTTCTTGTAAAAAAGACTAGTTATGGTATTGTGCTAATGAAAGGATGATAAAAGCTAATTTTGAGTGAAGCCATGCATGAAAGAAGGATGTTTGTTTTCTTCATGAAGTATTGGAAAAGAACATTAAAACTTCTACTTGAGCTGAATAAGATTTTTTTTTTGTCCTTCAATCCTTGATTTAACTGCACTCTTTGATTGCATAAGCCAACAAAAAGGCAGGCAATGAGCACAAGAGAAAAAAAATTAAGCTTCTACAATAGGATCAAGAGGAAGGGACTTTCCAGTTCACAACTTCACATAGATTAAATATGTCATGATCAGATGAAGCTGTAACGCAGTGAGTATATTTAAACTAAATTTTTCTTGAAAAAAAATTAATGGTGATATTGAAATGCTGTTCTCACTGAGGATATTAACAATATTGTTAATAATCTTCTGGTTTCCTTCTCTTTTAAAGAAAGAATATGAAGCTATCTCACAAAAATATAATTAATAAATTCATATTTATTGTTATTTCTTGATACACATGTATTTACTTTCTCCTATCCATTACATTGTATAAAGTAACCATTTTGGCAGGACTCTCCTAATCTATCTTTCTAAGTCTTTACATTAAAGTGGGGCTCATTTTATGGAATCTTAGAGGTTGGATTTATTGCACCTTCTACAAGTGAGATACAATATAAATATCATAGGTAGAGTTTCTACTCCTATTCTGTGAAATCCAGATTTGTTTAGCCTGTGTGTCCTCTCTTTAGGTGCTGACTCCAGGATGAAATGGACCGGTCTATGGCCAGAATGACTGTATTGGTTGTATCTCCAGTGACCCTAATGAGGACCCAGACAGACACATGAGAACCCAACATTTTCTGTCCAAATGCCTGGGACTTACCCCAGAAGAGTGTGTGCCAAAATATCCTTAAGCTAGGTATTTAGTCTAAGATTGTACAGGCACCTTCTACACGCTAGAGAGAGCTGGTACCACTTTGACATATGACAGAAGGTACTGGATGATTACCTGTGACTGGTCATTTTATATTTTAGATAGCTGTATCTAGTATTAATTAACGAATTTAATTATATTCGTATATGGTTATTTGAAAGCCTGCTTGTATTATACTCTTCTAGGACTTATTATTTTGAGAAATAAAGTATACGGTGCCTTCTACAGAGAAAATTACCACAGTTCTTACTGAAGTCCCCATAGTGAAGAGTAAAGGGGGAGAAAAATGAATGAATGAATGAAAACAAAAAGCTAATGTTTACTGGTCAGTGGTTTTTATTTTGTTTTCTCTCACAAGAAAATAGACTAATTATTAACTGTGATCATTCCCATTGTTTATAACTGTGGTATGTCCTCTCAAGAGCACAGCTAAAAAATCCAGACTGCTAACATAATGGAATGTATATCCCTTAACTGGCTCAATGAAAAAAAAAAATTCACTGTCTGGCTTGCTTATTTTTAATTATGGAATTTTTTTCATACTTAGGGTTACATTTGTTAGGAATCAAAACATAAAAACGTTCCTAACAAATCATGAATAGGAATTCTTCTGCCTTTCACTCAGAATCCATTCTTGCATTATACTCAAAGCTGTTGACTCAATCTTCTTGGTAGAAACAGAGTATACCTCTTAGGTACCATGAGAAAATCAAGAAACGATCTGCAAACTGTCAGGGTTATATTCTCCTTTAGAATCTTCATATATATACAGGCTTGAAACCTAAACCTGCAAAATCCAAAAGACAGATACTTTACTGGAAAATATATACATTTTCTCTGATGTCTAGTGGACAAATGCTGTAATCTGTTTCATAAAAGAGGGACAGCACAGAAGTAAGTTCTAAAGTGATGACAAAGTTATGCAAAATGGCTTTATCTTTTTGAGTGATTTTCAAAGCAACTGTCTCTGTGTCAGATGAAGTGAAATGAAAAGGAATTTTCAGAATAGAAAACTAAGATGTGTATGGTTATAAAACAAATAGAGGAATGATCAATACTTTCCACTCATATTGTTTTTGATTGAGCAGCAAACGGTTGAAAATATTATTTCACATCCGATAATATTCTTAGGGCAATGTACAGTTTTAATTTGTTAAAAGCTTCAATAATCCCATGACCTGCATAATTAGCATATGTTCCAGTACGCATTTTGATTTGGGTGTCAAACGGGAAAAAAACAATGATAAAATGTATTTGAGGTGCAGACATTCAATGATTGTTGCAAATGAAAGTTATGACATCCTTCAAAATCAATTTAGCTATTTGATTATCTGTATTTACATCTCCTATCATGATGTCAAAGGAATGTATTTCAAAATGAACACACTCAGAAACTTGCTCTTAAGTTTCTACAGGTGCCAAGCATAGGGTTGATTAATATTTAGGTGAATATGACTCCATCCAGAAATAATCACTTTTAGAAGTGTTAAATTAAAATGATAATAAGAAACGTATTTTACCTAAGTATTACATTTCTGCATAGATCAAAATCTTTGAAAGAAAAAAAAAGGGGAAAAGAGAGAAACACAGGCAAAAATGCAGAAAGTTATTAGCAAATACAGCTGGAAATGCATCTAACTGTCTGTTACTGCCTCGTTCTGGTTCTGCAGTAAGGAAAAGATACTCCCAAATCTCCTGCTGGAGAAAAGAATGTAAAGCATACTTAATTCTTCATGATGCAGCTATTACTGCAGCTGAATAATGTGGCTCAGAGAATCTCCAGCTTCTACATATACAAAACTGAATTGGTCATCACCATGAGCAACCTGCTGCAAGTGACTGAGCTTTGAGCAGCACTGGTTGCCTGAGCAATCCCCAGAGGACCCTGCCAGCCTCAGCTATTCTGATTACATAGCTCTGACTACACTAAGGACAACTATTCACCTCCTTGGTGACCATTTGGTTTTACAGAAAAGACAATTATATGATATTGATGAAATTAATGCAAATTTTGAATAAACTCTATCTTCTTGGCACTGCATAAGTGAAATGTGACTGCCCTCAAGTCTTCTGGTCTACAGCAGCCATTTCTGCCATTAGGTTTAACAGAATAAGTAGACCATATATTGACTATATCATCTGTCACTTGATGACAGCAAAGGAAATATCAAACTCCAGAGTCTTGAGTTCTACCTGGTAAGTGGTTCAGAATTCATACCATCTCTACATAGTAGTAGTTAGTTTACCTGTCAGTTTCGCCCCCATTAAAATACCTTTGTTTCTCTCTGATGACTAGTCCAACACACTTTTCTCTTTTAGTATGAATCTCAGGGATTTGAAAGTAAGGGGAATAAAAGTTTCTAAGTTCAACTATTCCATCTAGTCCACAATTTTCCCCATAACATCCATACTAACCTTTCTATCCCTTTTTTTTAGCAGAAACATGCAGGAACTGTAATATGTGAAAGTGTTCTCTTAGGAAGGCACATGTTCAGAGCAATTTACAGAGGTCTGTTGTATATTAACTTGTGAATTCAAGTGAAGAAGAAAATATTTGCAGGTTCCAGCCAATCTGCTCTACACATGATTTCCTGTGCAACGAGATTTTTCAAAGAAAAAAGTCCTGATGAGAAGTCTCCTCTCCGACTTAGAGTCCCTCCTGTAAAGTATCATGTGAATAAGTACTTGCTAATATTTACCTGAATGTATTTTTCTTCATATAAACATAAATATTATCTTCCACAAAAATGCATGAATTATTGCCAAAACATCAGAAAATATTTAGATTGAGGCAGAAAGTTGACATTCAAAACTTTTAACCCATCCATGCTGTTACAGACTGCTGCAATTATAAGTGATTGTGGGCGCTTATTCTGAGAAGCTTCAGACAAGGTGAGTAATAAATGGTGCTTATTTCCCTAATTTTAATAAACAATTTTTCTCAGTTTTTATATTCCAGCCAAGATATTGACAATTACATCAATCTTATGTCTTTATCTGTTCATCTGTGAATCTTCCCTTGGCAAGCATTCTCACAAAGATCAGCAGAACCAAAATCAAGTCCAAATCCAAGAAAATACACTAAAGCAAATTTCTGTAGAAATTAATCTTTGAAACGGAAAGTTCAAATGTTCATTTTGAAGAAACTGAGATAAAAATGTCTTTCTAAAGTCTTCCGGATGTCACAACATACAGATACACATGAGATATATGATAGTATTGACCAAATCATAATTGAAATTATTTTGCTAATTTTGGCAAAGCACAATGCTTAGTATTCTTCTAGACCTAAAATTCTTTTGGATTTTTGCAGGACACTCAGACAGAGTGGCTAAATATTCTGGAGATATTCTTTTTCACCTCACTGCTTAGCATGGATACCAGAAGTTGATTCTTGGTAGTCTGCATCACATACGTGTGTGATATTTATTTACTTATGTGTTTTTGCTCATCAGCGTGGTGTTTAAGCCTATTCCTTTGGGCTTAAGCCCAGCCAGCAGCTAAGTACCATGCAGCTACTTGCTCACTCCTTGACCAATGGGATCAGAGAGAGAATTGGAAAGGTTGAAGTAAAAAACTTGTGCGTTGAGACAAAGACAGTTTAACAGGTAAAGCAAAAGAAGTGCATGCAAGAAAAGCAAAATAAGGAATTCATCCATCACATCCCATGAGCAAGCTGTTCCCAGAAAAACAGGGCTCCATCGCATGTAAGGGATAAGGATGACTTGGGAAGACAAATTACATCCCTATGAATGCTCCCCCTTTCTTCTTTCCCCCAGCTTTATACGCTGAATAATGTGCTCTGTGGTACAGAATGTCCCTTCGGTCAGTTTGGGCCAGCTGTCCTGGAGATGTCCTCTCCCAGAATCTTGTGCACCTCCTCACTGGCACCACATGAGAAGCTGGAGAGTTCTTGACTTAGGGTAAGCACTACTGAGCATCAACTAAAACATCATTGTGTTTTCAACATTATTCTCACTGTATCCAAACCACTGCACCGTACCAGATACTAAAAAAATTAACTTTATCTCAGCCAAGACCAGGATGCTGCTTAGTTCATCCCACCTGATAATCAAAAGGCTTTTTGATTGAAAGCACTTTTGCTTTCACTTCTAGATGCAGAGCTATAGGTGTTTATTTTACTCACCATATTCAACCATCACAGAATTTAAATTATTGTCCACTTAGACCTACTACCACAGTACACACAGCAGGTCATTAGAAATTCTTTGTACAGTTAATTAACATTGACATCTAATGATGCCTCTGTATAGTAATTGCATTTTAATTATATCCCATGGGACACACACGTCCAGTTTGAGGTGCATGCTTAGTAGCTGTGCTGAACAGAAAGTAATTTGTTGCCTCTATCCTTTCTTTTCTTTTTTCTTTTCTTTTCTTTTCCTTTTTTCTTTTTTCTTTTCTTTTCTTTTCTTTTCTTTTCTTTTCTTTTCTTTTCTTTTCTTTTCTTTTCTTTTCTTTTCTTTTCTTTTCTTTTCTTTTCTTTTCTTT
>VZTA01016846.1:17107-54610 GCA_013398855.1 Mohoua ochrocephala
TAAAACTGATAACACTTCTCAAAGAGTGCAATTTAGATGTTAATATTCACAAAGCTGAAACTGTGAAGGCTAAAATGGACAGCCACCTGCCTTTCAATTTACGTATGGTTGACCATATGTCATTTTGATTTGGTTTTTCACAGCAGCATCAGCAATAACTGACCATATGAATTGTTTAGATCACCAGGAGAATTCTCCCTTGACCTCTGTCCAAATTTTTTCACTCCTGCAGAACCAGCATTCAATTACAACTGTTAAGTTAAACGATCTCTCATGTAAACTGAATCTGAAGTCTCTCTTGGTCTAGTTTTCAATCATGTGGAAAGTCCATACTCAGGTAGAGAGGGTCCGATCTTCTTGGTATGGTCTCTCTTTTGGGTGTCCAGGATTCCTCTCCTGCGTGCTTGGTTGCTGCTATAATACAGAGGCAGAAAGCTTAGGAGAGGAGCCAAGAGTAGTTGTGGAACATCAGCATAGAAAATATTCATGGTAATCTGTTACACATTTGTATCTCTCTGTTTGACAAATGTTCCTGCTCATACAAGAGTTCTTTTTCATAATGTTTGCAGTGGATACCTTAAAAAAAAAAAATCTTCAAAACAGTGTTCTGTAAAATGTACATTAGTTCTACACTTCCACTCAGATCCTTAATCTATTCTGCAAAGTATTGCAAAATTACCTAAAAAAGTACTATTCCTCCGTTAGAATAAAAAGTCTTTATCATAGACAAGTAGAGAAAAGACGAGGTGTCTTGGATGTCTGAATGCTCTTAGCAATTTGATATTCTTTTTCAGCAAAGCCGAGGTCCCATGGCCTGCTGTACTGCGCTTGACTGGGTTGGATTTCATTTTCTTCATAGTAGCTCATGTGGTGCTGTTTTGTATTGTTGATTAAAACAGTGTTGATAACACAGGGATGTTTTAATTATTGCTGAACAATATTAACACAACATCACGGCCTTTTTCTGTTTGTCATGCTGCTTCACCAACAAGTTGGCTGGGGGTACAAAGGAAGTTGGGAGTGGACACAGCTGGGACTGCTGACCCCAGCTGGACAAAAGGATATCCTAGACCCTATGGCATTATGCTCAGCAAAAAAAAAGCTGGGGGAACAAAGGAGAAAAGGATGACATTTTAAGTGACGGCTTTTGTCATCCCAAGTAACTGCTACATGTGATGGATCCCTTCTTTTCTAGAGATGGCTTAACACCTGCCTGTCGATGGGAAGGGATGAATGAATTCTTCATTTTGCTTTGCTTGTGAGCACAGATTTTTCTTTACCTGTCAAACTGTCCTTACCTCAACCCATGGTTTTTCTCACTTTTATTCTTCTAATCTCCCCCGCATTGCACTGCAGGGGAGTGGACGAGGATCTCTGTGATGTTTGCCTTCCTACTGGGATTAAATCACAAAACCTATCCTTTAGTGAAGAAAGGCTGTAAGGGCTGTAGAGATGTTTTTCTTCGTTTTGCTAGCAACACAGATGTATTTTTATGTCAGCAAGGCCCAACCTTATAAACTGCAGAGAGAGGAAGCAGATTTGGGAGTCAACTTTGGGCTACCTCCCATTATACAGCAGCAATTAGCGGAGACCTCCCCTAAGGAAGCAAGACTTGCTGTCTCATAGGCCTCAAGAACTTTCATTTCCATAGCAGCATGTGTGACAGTCTAGTTTTTTAATTCGGGCTCCTAGCACATACAAGAAAATCAATCGTTTCAATTGGTCCTTGCTTGAAAAATTCTACTTAGTTTTCTACAGAATAAGCAGTCAGATGAATGGAAAAGTCTATGGGCCTTATTTGATTTGCTGCCTGCAGCTGGACTATGCTGATTTACATTACATAACTTCTTAACTTATAGTATGAAGCAAGTATGACCCAGACAATTTTTTTTTTGTTAAAATATCACAGAATCACAGAATATGTTGAGTTGGAAGGGACCCACAAGGATCATCTAGTCCAATTCCCATATGGCTGAACAATCAACTAAATGAGTTGTCTTCTTACTTGTCTTATTAGCAGAGTATGCTGGGATATAGTTTATACCTAACACAGTAATTTTTTTTTAATGAAGATTTTCTTTTATTTATGCTTTGCAGAATTCTTTGTACATGCAACGACCTTAAGATTTGTTGCAATAAATGGTTAGATAAGCTCTGAAAAGTGAGTTGTATTAAAAAAGCACAATGACTCTCCTCTTCCAACTCCTCTAACTAGTGTCCTCAGTTCTTTCCCTCATTTCTTCCATTTCCATTCTCTGATTTACTGTTGTCTCTTGAGGCAGAACATGCTCAGGAATTAAACAAAGGGACATGAACACTGCAAATTCTATTCTCAACTCTTCATCTGATTTCATTTCTAATTTTGGAGCAATATAGACAGAGTGACTTTCAACAAAATGAACTCAAAAAGAACTTTCAAGACACAAAAATATACACTTGCAGTAATTCCTGTCCTCTACTATTTCCTTAGCTGCTGCTTTCAAAAAGCACCTAAATTTGATGGATCTCTCTGGTTAGATTTAAAATTAGCTGGTTTTTGAGGCTTGGACCACTGTAAATACCTCAATTTCAGTATCTCAGTGTCACTGTCTTATTCAAGATTTGTAAGGCTTGAGAGGTGTCCCTCTACTCCTGAAAGACCTGATCCATTACAAAATTTCTGAAATGCATTCGTGTGATCAGTTTTCTTGCAAAGTTATCAGAACCACTTTTTCCTTTAAACTTGATTGCCAGGAAGAGAAAAAACTATAATGCTAATGATTAAACTAGTCTTTAACAGAACAGAGTTTTACCCATTCAAAAAATAAAATGCATAAACCACTTTGGAAAAAGGATAAAATCGCTGGAATCCCAAATGGTTGTGATCAAACCCACAGTACAACCTACCTCTCTTTCTACATTGGTTGCTGGGAAGTTTAAGTGGAGTTTCTTCCCAAAAAGTCCATCTGTGCAGATAACGCACTCCAGTGTGACAGGAGATGTGGACTGGAATCTCCTGAGTCAGGGGCAAGTATTGAATATAGGTTTCTTACCTCTAGTGTGACTGCTTCATTGATTAAATTATTTAAATGTTTAAATGCAAACCCCAGACAATACCTTATTTTTTCCATTTATCTTCCATTCCCTTGTCTCCTTTCAAATTAAGAGATACTTGGTACTCTTTCAAAGAATTAATAATGCCTCTGAACAGTTTCTGTGCATTTGAGATCTGATATCAATTAACACACTTGGATACTATAACAGAACAAATAATGAAATAGTTAATCCCAAAACAACTATCATATACTTCTGTCTTAAATTATTGATGAACTAGGAAAAATGACACTCTTGAAAGAAAAAAATACAGTGTAAATATAAAGATCTCTAAGGACAAGTCTCAACAATCCGTGAAGCCTTGTATGAAGGAAGGTATGGAATTAATGATTAAAAAAAATTCCTACTGCTTTTTCTTTTGGTCGCTGTTTTTTCTCTCCTCTCTGTAGCCCTTTTTTACAGCAAACAATTCAATTGGATCATGGGAGCCAATCAAAATACAGTGATCTATATGGAAATCAAGAAAACATTAATTTGTTTACATAGTTTTATATGATAACACTCATATGTGAAATGAAAATTCATCTGCTGTATTGCTTCTGAAAAAGGTACAGGATAAATTGGACATGTTGAATATATAACCTAAGGTAAATGTATTACTATATAAGTTATGCTGCATAGACTTCCTGTCATCTGATTGGGTGACACAGCTCCATTTTTATTTTAAAATGAAGCTATGGAGAATGTTTCTCTAATCGTTTTCAAACTCCTAATCCACACATATGAATAAATTTCTCTGATTTTTAGTGTAATGTATTTTGCTTTATATGTTCTTTGTAGAATTACAACCTTTAAAAGGAATTGGTCCATATAACCCTGTCTGTTCAGTTTCTTCCCAGAGTCTTGCATACAAAGCAGAAATATGACTTAAGCAGGTGTTTAAAGAGTTTTGCACTACTTATAAAAGCACTGAAATGAAACAAGAAGCTTAACTAGATGGACATATTCAGTTTCTTTTTATTTCTCTTAAAATGCATGTGTGTATATACATATATCCATTTATTTTTACTCTTAGATAGCTTTCATAATCTGGACATTAGGGAAGAGAAATATCACTTTCAGAATGGCTATCAACAAAAAATAAAGCCCAAACAAAACAAATTAAATCCTTATTTTCCTGATTATTATATTGAAGTTCTTAATTTTATATGATTTCTATTTTCTAATTTCTTCTTTCTACTTTTCCCCTTCACCCAAATGAAAGCATATACTTCAGAAAAAAAAAAAAAAATTGAAAAAGTGTGATCATGTGTATATAATAAAGAGAGATTGTGGAGTCTCTATCCATGGAAATATGCAAAAGCTGTTTGGACATAATCCTGGGCAGCTTGCTCTAGAGGCTGTGCCTGAGAAGAAGGAGTTGAATCAGACACCATCCAGAGATCACCTCCAACCTCAACCATTCTATAATCCTGTTCTCATATGTCAGACAACAGTGTTCTTCCTTCATGCAGCACTGAGGTTTCCTTTTGTGAGTGCATGTGTGTGAGGGATGTGTGAATGTGGGTGCATCTTATTCTCAGTAAAACAAATAATTTCTAGTATTTAGAAGAGTTTATTTTTATCTAATTGGACAATCTTTACTCCAAGTAATTAAACAGTAAAAAGAGGAATACCGTGCCTGTTTTAAATGACACATATCCTTCTAAAATCAAAGCGCTCAATTAAACAGAGCATTAGAGAAAATATAGATTAATGCAGTGAAATTACTCTGTTTTCTCTGGAATCAGTTTTCTAACTGAAGACATTAATAAAGAAGACAATCTGTTGTTTCAAAAGTCTTTAATACTTACATTTCACTTTCTTCAAAGCTAGGTTAGGGGCATTGTCCCTATGTCTGAGAACAGTAAAGATGGATGACATACATTGTCTTTTCATATTCAGCTTTGTTAGTTACAGAGAAGTTCAGCATGTTCTTCATTTCTGATTCTGATTGTTCCCAGAAGCTATTAATTTTTCTTTTTTCTTTGCTCCAGAAGCAATTTTTTTTTCTGTCTGCACTTACATGAGTATAGACATAGTGGTGGATATACGCTGAAGAAGTATTAAGAAGGTTTATTCTCTTCCATTCAAGCATTTTTTGTTGCTGTTTTTGGAATGGATTCTGAAGAAAGTCAGTTAAGTTCGAAACATTTTTGACTCATCTCAAATAGTGTGCATGAAGAGGAATACGCTCTAACAGAGGAACACACAACCTAAGCAAAAAGCTGGAAACAGCAGTTGGACAAATTTAAATTTGCATCAATGAGACCATTTAAACAATTAGAATGATTAATCATAGAGGTAATAGATGCAGACCTATTAGCACCATTGACAGACAGGCTGATCCAGAATTAGAAAAACAGTTCACACATGAATTGTGTGAAGAGTCATCCACAGTGATACCATATGTGAAGATTCACTGGGGTGAATCTAGAGCTCTCTAAGTGCCCTCCAAAAAAAAACATGAAGAGCAAAGGAAAATGACAGACTGTTTTTGTGTTTCAATCAAAAATAATGACCTTTTCAAACACATTCTTGAGCCCCCTGCTTCGAATAGGAAAATGTATTTGAGATTTGTAGAACTGGAAGAAAATATCTTCACGCCTGGGATATCCTAGGAAACATTGCATTGCCAGGTTTACACATGTGATAAAGTATCATTTGCATTGCTTCAGATATATCATTTCAGCTACCTGTACTGTTCCATGTAACAGAAATTGGATGACATTAAAAAGCCAGCTAAATTTCCAACATTCATACCAGATGCTGGCCTTAAAATCCAAAAATAAAAGTACCCAGTTCTCTGTCAGGGAGTAGATGGAAATTGCTGTGTTATAAATTGCCTGATTTCTACTGTGAACAGATGTTTAATTGTTACTAGCATTATTTAGGCTATTAAATTACAGAAACATGGTCCGTCATCTCATCCTCCAAGGACATTCACTACCTGTGCACTGAGGCAGCCCCCTTTGCTCTTGAAATTTAAGCAAAGCAAAATTTTCGTTTACTGAGCATCAGGGTCACTCATTAACAGCAAAGGGAATCCAAATCAGGGTCATATTCTTAACGTGTTTTACCAATGGAGAAAATTTTCTCTTTTTTTTTTGTGGATTCCATAGTCTTCATAACTTTTTGAATTGGGAGGACAGCTAATAAAATTATGGACTTGAATACAGTAAATTTTTAGAATACATAATAAATCAATTGGCATCTCAAAGTTTTATAAAACTCTGGAATTTTATTCTTACATTAAAGGAAACTCTCAATTTGTGTTCTATTTATAAAATATAAAAATTGTGGTCCAGTCTAAAACCTAATTTCCCTCCTTCAAAGGAGGAATATAGCATTATCTGTTCTTCCAGAAAGATAAAATCCAGTATCTTTAAATTGCTAAACTGACCTTCAATGGTGATTTCAGAGCACTGTACTGGGAGAGACACAGTACAGCTGCACAGAACTGTAATACAATTTCCTTTTTCTCTTGGTCTTTTCTTCATCTCATTGTTAATAAAAATTACTTTGCTAATTTATGTATGGCTTCTTTTACCATATATGATTTACTTTTCTTTCATGGTATCATATTTTGACAAATATATATACACCTTTGAAATTTGTATTACTTATATCTGTTATAAATACCTTGGACAATACCAATTCCTGATAGCAATTGCGCTCTCAATAAAAAGATAACGCTTAAGCAAATATATACATCTTTTCCCTACTTAGAGCACCTAAGAACATATTTTCATACACCTTGCAAAGTCTTATCTTGTTCTTGTGCAAGCAATTTATTTTCTTTGGATTTAGAACCATTGGATAAACTCTTAACCTCATTCACATTATTCATGTTCATGAAGTGCTGCAAACAGATTATATACATTTATATATATTTTTTTTTGGCAACGGTGACGTGGAACTATATGCTAAGAGGAGGGAACTGACACATCTTTATTGTGGTAGAAGGAGCAATGGCAAACCAACTGCAGAACCTCTTAATCTCTTAATTGCTCTTGCAAAGTTAGTATTTATTATTTCTAAGAAATAATTTTGAAACTATTAACCTGTCATTTGACAAACCATCTTGCATATGCATTGCTTTATAAGATTCTTTTTGAAAAAAATTCCTGTCAAATATTCTTGATACTGCTGTATGAAATACACATGAAATCCACACTCTAAAATTCCATGCAAGCTGCAAAACTAAGATTTTATTGGCTTGTTCATAGATGCCCAAGAAAAACTGTGATTGCATGTGTAAGACTTAAAGACCCATTAGAATAGCCAAGATATATTTTATGGAATTAAATTAATTTCTACACTAAAATGAAAAGTAATATTAATGCTGTAGGACAAAATGTTGAGTCATGGGTTTTTTTTCTCTTTCCTTCTGTAAACAACTTCTGTTACAGAACTGTCTATTTCTCACCACTGCCTACCCAGGTTTAAGTACAGGTTTTGTCATTGGACAGTGAATATTACCAATTATGTTTCAGCTATCCCTTTCTAAAAGAAAGACAACAATATCACTTTTCACATAAAGGCATACTTGTAGTTGCCAATACAAAGAATCAGACTTAGTTACTACTCTTGCAATGTAATCATTGATCTCTCTGAAGATGGTACCGTAAAGATAGTAAACATAGTGTTTTTCTTACTAGTATTATCCTCAACTAATTTAAACTAAATGATTAAAAATTCTGCTCATGTGACAAAAAAAATTGATTTTCACCTGTATTTTTCGGGCGTTAGGCAGTCTTTATTTAGTCTTGTAATACTGTAGGTCATTATCAATAATTATTTCCACGAAATGATGTAGAAGAATCAATGCTGTAAGCAAACTAGTCCTTCTATTCTAAGGTATTCATTATAAGAGAATGTTGATAAAGAATGTGAAATGAGAGAAGAAAAAGTGTAGTTGAGAAAAACTTTACATACACACACACCCATACATAAACATACACTTACACTGACACATCTGCACAGTTACAGATAGTACCATTTTCCAAGCCATTGGGCACCCAAACTTTAATTCAGTCTGAATTCCTACTGAAAGATTATTTTCTTCATTGAACATTCCTTTTGATTACATAAAGCAAAATAAAGAAAAACGCCTTGTGGACTAAACCCCACAATTTTGGTCATTATGGTGAATCAAATTCTATTTACAAATAAAAAATGTTTACATTGTTTCCAATGACACATGTACTTCTTCCGATAGCCTTTGAGTAGATTGATTTAATTAATTGCATGCTAGTATCGGCATATCTGAATACAAATAAGCAATGTTCTATATGACTTAGAAGTCAAATGATCAAAACAAGCTCTGGTTTCTCTGACAAGTTATTTTGCACGTTTATAATCAACAGTGTATTATGGGTAACATGAAATCGTATTTCCTCATTATTAGTAGTTGACCTATATTTTGCTCTGAAAGAGAGATCTAATGTAAACTGAGGAAAAACAGTTGGAAACAAAACCAAATGGATTTAAGCATTACTTCCCTTTCTGACAGACATGTCATCTTTTGTCAGAAACAGAGAAGTCATTAATATTCCCACCAGTCAATCAAAAAAAGTGTAATTTCTTCATTAACTGTATGCCTAAGGGAAAGACACCCAATTCAAAAATATTATAACATTCTCAAGCCTCTAGTGAACTTCCTGAACCATAGTGAATTATTTCATGTTCTCTACTCAAAAACAGTCATGAATGATTACTAAATGGTTCCTAAACAATGCAGATGAATAATTATAGGAAAGCAAATTAATTTGAATGATTGCTTGAAAAGTTTAAGTACTTGTTATAATTGCTGAAAATTTGACATAATTTACTGTAATACCATGAGCTTATTTTTTTTAATATCTCCCTAAATATACTACTCAATTCTTCTCTTTCCACATCACAAGAGTTTCTGATGCATTAGTGATTGGGTCGGCAGAAGCCAGGAAATAATTGTATACAAAACTGAAAATGTATTGCAAATCTTTATGAAAAAAGAAATACTAACTTTTTGTGAGTAATTTCAAATTCAACTTGCAAGGGCCTAGATCAATCCCCTCTGCACTTGGGGACAGAACATACAGGGACACACAGACGCCATAAAGGAATAAGATAAATCACTGGGTGCTGTGATCTGCATTCCCTCTAGTATTGTCTTACTTTCTATTAATTTTCTTTAATTTTTATCCTTTTAGCTGATTCATATATTGCATGTTCTTTTAAAAAATACTGACTGTGTATTGCTTTTCTTTTTTTGCAGGCAAAACACTCTTGATTCAAGGATGTTTACTTTTTACCTATTAAGCCAAACTTCTGATCCTTAATTTATTATAGAATCAATCATAGAATGACAGAATATGCTGAGTTGGAAGGGACCCTTGAGGATCTGGCCCTGCACAGAACCATCTCCAAAAGTCACACCATGTGCCTGAGAGATTGTCCAAATGCTTCCTGAACTCCGTCAGGCTTTATGCTGTGACCACTGCCCTGCGGAGCCTGTTCCAGTGGCCAGCCACCCTCTGGGTGAAAAACCTTTTCCTGATATCAAACCTAAACCTCCCCTGACTGAGCTTCATGACCTTTCCCTGATTCCTGTCACTGGTCATGAAAGTGAAGAGATCAGCGTCTGCCCCTCCTCTTCCCCTTGTGAGGATGTTGAAGACCACAATGAGGTCTCCCCTCAGTCTCCTCCAAGCTGAACAGCCCAAGTGACCTCAAGCCACTCCTCATATGGCTTCCCCTCAAGGCCCTTCACTATCCTTGTGGCTTTCAACTTAAAAGTGAAGACATTTTCCACAGATAACAATATTTTTTCAGATCCTCCACCAAAGTTGGTAATGAAAACCAGCCTCGCTAGCTTCCCCTCGAGCCACCCTTCTCAGGGGAATCTGCGAGCTGACCTGGAGTGTCCCTGGCAGGACGATCAGCACAGGTGCAGGCTGTGTGGAGTTTGCAGGGGCAGTCCTTCCCGGAGGGGAAGGATGCTCTCTAATGATAAAATGGGTGCGCTGGAGGTAAAGGAGTGGGAAGGGTCTTCGTATAGGTCCCAGCAAGATGGTTTATTGTGGAGGGTCCAGGGATGAAGACACTGGGAAAGCTGAAGATCTGGGTTTATAAGGGGAACAGGGCAACCAACCAGGGAAGGGCAAATGGGCGGAGGGAAACTTGAGGGACAACTGGGGAACAAATCAGAACTGGGGAAGGAGGGACTGGGTAGGGAGGAACCAATGGGGTGTCGAAGTGAACAGAACTTTCGAGAACATAATGAATATTTAACAGGGGACATACATATTGAACGGAGAACATACATCATAAACAGGGAATATGAACAACAAACACAAGCGGGAATCACACACAGGTGTCCTCAGCAGATGGCTGGCAGCTCTCCTCCCTGGGCCTTCGCCACCAGTTCAGGGCAGTGGTCCGATGACCACGAGGGTGCTGCAGCCCTCCAGAGGGCTGAGCCGCTGCCACAAACCAGCAATGCCAGTCTCCTACCTTTCAGATGATCGAAGTAAGCTTATATTATCACCACAGAAAAGTAAAGTTGTTTTTCAAAGGAGAGAGAGTTATTTGGTGGTTATTTTTCTAAAAGATATGACTGATGAGGTAAAACTCACTCCTTTTTGCATAACTATAGCCTACTTCCAAACAGACGTGAATAGGAAAAGAAGATACACCAGAAAGAAGCGCAAGTAAGAATTGAGAAATTGTTTCTGTCTGAAACTTTTCTGAAAAAAAAAAAACGACTATCTGTGAAAGCTTCCCTGCCCCCTTCCTGCCTCCCCCACCATTCTGAATGTATATGTCCACTTAATATTTCAAAGACTTACTGTAAGTGATGGGTCACTGCTTTTACTAGGCATTCTGCCAATTTGAGGATACATTCTTTCAGTCAGTCTCCCTTATCAACTCTTCAGCCCCCTCAGTGGTTCATCACTAACTTAGCCATCTGTCACCACTGGTTGAAAAATCCCAAAGTGGCTAATTTTCCAGTCTAATCACTATTAAAAAAGAAAACAAAATCAACCAACCAAAAAACACCCCACCTATCTTTTCCTTTCTCCTCTTCAAATGTATTTCAGTTGTGTCTTAGCTTTTGCCAGTGCCGGAAGAGCTTTGCTGGGTATTTTTCAGTAAGTCAAATATCCCAAGCAAACCTGGCTGAACATTGTATTGCTGATATTTATTCTTTTTTCACAATGAAATATTGAATTGCGTATATGGAGCCATTTTTTCAAATAGTTCTTTTCTCAGGACTAGTAGCTAAATATATAGAAGATGCAGCCTAGGAATATTTCTTTTAAGGAAAAAATTGTTTGATGTTTGTTACTTACCTAAAATGTTAATGAATACTGTCAATACTAAGGAAAAAAAGGCTCAGTTTGATACAAATTAGGAGGAAACTTCCTCTAATGGAAGGCAGGTTTCGGCAGCCCCTCCTCGACAGGTTCAGAAAGAAATTTCTTGGAGGACAGTAAAAAACAGCTGTTTATTTAACAAGCAGGGTGCAAGCAGGCACAAGAGAATGAATAATGTTAACTAATAAAGCTTCTCGCTGTGGAGAAGACCTGGTAAATTCAGAGTCCTTTCTGTAGCTGCGGCTCTGCTCTCACTCCGGAGCTGGGGCGCAGCGTGGGCCCCTCTGGGCCATGGTGTGGGGCCTCCCGGTGATGGTGTTCCGGACCAGAGCAAAGCTGAACAGTTCCAGAAAAAGAAGAAGAAGCCACAGTCCCGTAAAAACTCTTTGCTTCAGCTAAAGAAAAAGAAGCTAGTTAAAAAGCAAGAGAATGCAGTTCTCTTCCCTGCTGCAGAGCCAAGAGCTGGGGAGGGAGCGAGTTATCTGTGTTTTGAACACAGCCGTCAAAGGAATTCCACTGGCTTCCCCCCCTCTCTCTTGGATGTAGGTTAAAGGCACAGAAAGGCACAGTATTAATGTCTGGGCAATAAGCAGGTGGTAGGGGATACAGCATCATAAAGTCACCCCAAGACAAAAAATTATCAGCATTAATGACATTCTATGGGAGCCTTGGATACAATTTCTACCACACCCTTTTGCTTTACAACAATTTTAAAATATGTGTCAAAACTACTACTGCCTACTCCCTTTACTGCATGTGCAATTAACGATGTTACACTCTGCATGAAACAAATGTAAGCTAAATAATGCCATCTAAATGGAAGATTCTTCAGTCTCTAAATGAGACTACGTACCACACTGTAGTCTGTTTAAAACATCACACTTGAAAGCAGCTAAGTTTTACCTCTTTTAGGATCAAATTGTCTAATCTGAAATTTTACTGCAACTCCTAGAAACCTGCAATTTGAAGTACTCATGTTGCATCTTGGAATGATTGTTATGGTATTACCAAAGATACAGGAGATCCCTAGTGTATGCAGTACTGTAATATCTTTACAAAAAAATGGGATAACTTCCATGCCCACCTCCAAGAAAGTCAAATTGCATAAGAAAGATTTTTATGTGTGGAACTTTCTTTCACCGAAAACCCTCAATTTTTTTTTCAGGATAGTATAAGGAAAACTTATGTAATGTAACATATTAGGCATTTCCAACGTTATTTTTATGGATTGATAAGATTATTTTCTTCAAAGTATTATTTTTATTCAGGAATAAGTGCTTCGATCACTAAAACTGCAAGATGTTTCTCTGGACAAATGCTGTCTAATCAGAAGAGTATTGTCTCCTGCTTAGAATGGGGAAGGCAGTACAGCCCTTTTATAATCTCAAAAGTGTCTGAATGTTTCTGTACTCTTCCTTGGTAATGGAAATTGACATCAGCTCAGTAATTTTAGATCAATTCACATAATTTGGAAAAATTGTTTGCCTTACAAATGTAGGGGAAAAAATGTTAGCATATCTAGGTAATTTACCTGAATAACTCAGAATAGTAAGATTTTTGTCTTTATGTGAAAGCTGAAGATAACAATAGTAACTTTATTGGGCACTAGATTCTATTTTGCACAAGTGCCAACATTGCATAATGATCCTTTACATATCTTTTCATCTTATAATTTAGTACTTCAGCAGCTTTCAATAGCTCAATAATTTTTTCAATGTCTCTGTTTCCACTGGGACCACTTTGCATCATTTTAAATTGAAATTTTTTTACTGATGTATGTTGCCTATATGAAATCATTGTTAGATAACACATATAACTAATGGGAATACACAGACTACTTTTATTATTAAACATAACTTCAAGGGTCTTGTCACTTTGATATGTGCCAAAGCAGTCAATTAATTTTTTTCATAGGATATTTCTTAACTGTCTTAGTTTATCTTCTGCCGCATGGAAACTTTTTCATACTTAGTCTAGAGTACTTTCCCCTACAGAATTATAACAGGTAAATAATTATTTACTTTCCTTTTTGTTTTATTGCTAATATCAACCCACACTCTCAGCATGAATATTTAAATTTATCCTAGTAGCATGGTAATTTAAAAGTAATTAAACATTGCGCATAATTGACTGACAAGTTATCTCTGATAAGCACTTTGAAGATGTGTTTTTATGCTTACATAAAAACAATCCTGACTGTCAAAGGCAGGGAAAGTTTTAGTGATGATCTTAATAGAATCAGAGCTTCTTTGATATGAAGTTCCAATCACTCAAGCCTTGATTAAGAACTGTAACACTTAATGATAGTGCAGATCTCCAGTCAAACCTGTAAAATATCGACACAAATACATGCTCCTAACAAGACCTAGATATTTCACACAGATAATTTCAGTTCCTGTTCCCGAATGCTTTGCTTGCTGTAGGACTCCAGAGTTTCTCAAGAGGTTTCAGTCCCAAAAGAAGACTTAGAGTTTCAGATGTCAGAAAAGAATCTGCAAAAATCATCACATGATTCAGGAATCCAACAAAGAAAAAAACGATTTATAAGGACTTAACATTTGCTTTTAAAGACGAGAGAGTCCTTTCCCATCTGTGTTGCACATATGGAAGGGGCATGATTTTCATGTCAGTGACATGAACCTTACGTGCTTCTGTTGTCAGATCACATAATGAAGGTCATGTAAGTGTAGCACTTCCATGAGGAAAAAAAAAAAAAAAGGTTCTTTTATATTGTTTACCACCACAGATTCATTCTGTTTCCCTACATATGAGTCAAGGAAGAATGGAGAAACCACAGGGTTGTGTTTTCCAGGAATGTCTGGATTCCCAGTGCCACAGCAGCCTAGTGGAAGATGAAAGCCAAAATTAAAAAAAAATAATCAGCTCCTCTGTTAAATTTGCACATATGCAGGATTTAAGTGCCCTTTTCTGGCACTTCTTTTCACTCTGCAGATCACAGCCACCTACTTCTGGTTGTAGGCAACTCATCACATAAAGCACCTCAACACTGCAATTTTTCCCGGATCTTTAACAAAAGTTTAATCCTATAGCAGAAGAGAGAGGATCTGAACCTTCAGTTAGAACGTGGTTATTTTTAATCACATGATAATTTGTTAAATTTAGATGGGACAACTGTGGGTGCCGCAGATGATTTGTTTTTCTTTTCTTTATTTTAACCATATAATTGCTTTTCTTCTTATCTGTAGGAAAAAAAATGGAAACATGAAATACACCTGTACCTCTATGGAAGGTTTCCAGTGAATGGATAAAATCTCTTTCCTGCTGACAACCTGCTGATCAAAAGGTCCCACTAAGTCTCAGCAAGTATATAGAATTTTAATACAAATTAGCTTACTTTTTCTCAATAAATATGTAACAGTCATTTCAAGATAAAGTCAGGGCATTTATCTAAAAAATACTGCGTAAATATATATAGCATATATAAAACAGTGGTTAGAGCATTCTCCCACTTAAGCATTTTATATACCCCACATGATATTCTTTGTAAAGTATCACCAAATTTCTCCAATGCAAGTAATAACAGTCGACATGTAATATCCCTGTCAAATATCTGCTCATTTGTAAAAATTTTTGGTTCTTTTTTTGTTTGTGGGGGTATTTTTGTTTGTTGTTTTGTTTTGTTTTGTTTTTAATATTTGTTAGCCTGATACACTAAAAAAACCCCATAGTTCTTATTTCTAAGCTCTACTTGGAATCCAGAAATTTCTTTTCCATCACAGTTGTGGAGTTTTTTTCACACACTTGGGTGTTGAATAGCCTTGTAAATTTGGACCTTATACAAAGCTTTTCATCACTATTTTAATTTTAATCCACATTGATCTGGCCAAAAAACTCACTGTAAGATGAGAGCATTTCAACAAGAAGATTAATTTTTGATTCTTTTCAGACCTGGCAGCTTTCTGATGTCTCATCATGCAGCACAATTTCATAGGTTCATCATTCACTCTCATGCCCCATTTGTGCTGGGTAGGTAGGTTGATAAAAATTTCAGACAGCTCGAACTCCCATTATCAGTGACATTCATGGTCTTAGTATAAAAACAGAAGCCTTTAATGCAAATCCAGCATAAATCATTAATACCTTCCATCCTGCCAAAAATATATGTTGTACTACAGGCTATCTCAAAAAATAAGTTTTTGCAATTCAGTCACTGATTTCTTTCTCAGAAATGTGGAAGGGGATGTAACTCTCTGTGGTAAAGCTTACAAAAGTATTCTCCTTCTCTTTCTTTCTCTCCAGTTTCCATGGCAACCCATCAAAACTAATAGAGGCCCACAGAACATCATGTTCGGATACAGAACCGCAGTACAACAGGTTCAATTTGTAGTTCAAAATGAAAGGCAAATTACAATGTGTTAAAATTGTTCTTATAAGTACATGTTTAAAATGTAAAAGTTTAGGTAGAAAATTTTAATGTCTTCTAGATTATATGTACTCATATGGTCCTTATAGAGTGCATATAGATTTGCTATAGAAAGCTTGTGACTTTAAAGAGAAATGTTTAGAATTTATGAGTTGATAAATTGCTGCCTATAGAAGTATGTGTCAAAGTCATCTCTCTTTTTCTAGGGATTTAAATAATTCTACAATGTGTGAGAGTTTTAGGCTAGGAGTATTACAGCGGAGATTCTGAGTAACTGTTGGACAGAGGATTCTTTGACAGAAAAACAAAACAGTTGGGAAAAGCCCCAAATAAACTGACAAAATGCCACCACAAAACAAAACAAAACAAAACAAAACAAAACAAAACAAATCTACTTAAAACCTGGACCTACACTTTTCAGATGTAAAACTCTGTGGATCTTCTTAATCTGTGAATTTTACTTAAATCAACACCGCTCCCACAAAGTTCATTCAACTGGATGTCATTCAGCTGCCATGCAAAGATTTAGCTGTGAGTTTAATCAATACGTGAAAAGATATTTTGGTAAATCAAAAAGGCAAACCATACCTGTCTTGGGAAGGGTGTATCAGTTTGACATATGAAAGGGAACAACACTGCTACCAAAGATCCCTCTTCCAACTCTTTCCTATACTTACATAGCCTTCCACAGAGCTCTTTGCGGCTTGATGCTGAATTAAGTAGGAACACTGATTTATCCAAGGGGGTTGATTTTCTAAGTTGTTTTCAGGTGGATATCTACGTTGGGTCAAATGTTTGTGATGTCACATTAAAAAAGGGGGAAATGAAAGTAAAAAAACTCAACAAAATAGGATAAGTGGAAAAATCTTTAACTGGAAGGTATTGTTTAATGGACTTCAAATTATAGCACAGGGTTTAGTTATTACAGTGATGAACATCAATAAAGATAGATCATTGTTGTAATATTGTTACTCTTGATGTGGTAGAGATATATTTTATCATATTATCCCTGCGTCTTACATCGTCCAATGTTAAACACTTAGTATTTTCACTTCAATTTCGAGGAGTCAGTATTCTACAAGGATATATGAGCACCATTTTTCTTAAAAGTAGACTCAAGTGAAAACAGTTTATCTAATTAAAGTTTTGTGATGGCCAAGTTTATACCCTAGCTTGAAATATCAAGCAGGAAAGAATATCTTTTTCTTGTTTATTATCACATGTTGGAAGCAAGGAGGTTTTGGGTGACTGAAAAAAAAGTTTTATTGACATAAATATTTAAATGAATAATTTTCTGCAGCTCCATCTGTGAGCTCTCCTTAATGTGCTGGAAATGAGATATTTTATTTGCTTTTCTTTAGAAGCCTTTATATAGAATCATAGAGCCATAAAATGCTCTGTTGGAAGGGACCTTAAGGACCATCCCGTTCAAACGCCCCTGCCATGAGCAGGAACAGCTTCTGCTAGACTAGATTGCCCAGGTCACCATCCAGCCTTGATTGAACACTTCCCGGGATGTGGCAACCGCATCTTCCCTGGCAACCTGTTCCAGTTCCTCACCAACCAAACAGTAAAGAATTTCTTCCCAATATATAATTTAAAACTACCCTCTTTCAGTATAAAGTTTTTTACACCTTGTCCTATATTTATCATATCTTTCATATCTTCTGTCTTTTATAGCTTCATTTTCTTTTCATGTCTTTAATTGTAACAGCTGTGTACCAGATTATGAAGGTCAATGTGAGTTTAAACCAGGTCATAGACCGAAGACATGTAAAACCCAACAACCAAGAAGACTTTTTTTTCTGAATTTGTGAGAATGGATTTAACCTAAACTTCCCTTGAGGGCCATTAAATCCTTTTGATCACTGTTCCTTAATAATGAGCCTGCTGTACTGTAAACCTTTGTAAATTGAAAATAAAAATATCTCCTTCTCTCTGTTCAGTTTCAACAACTATGTACAGAGAAGACTGCATCTGTACAAATTTAATAATCTGACTCATCTCAGGCCTTCTCAGTTTAGCATGCGGGATCATGAAGTATGAATACAGTCTTGGAAACAGTGTTATAATAGGAGAAAAGAAGAAATATGTTATTCATAAAATCTAATGCAGGTTTCACAAAATCAGGATTTGCTTAACAGGTGTGCTTTAGAGATCACGAATGAAATAGAATTTTTTGTTTTCTTTCAGGGAAGTAAATCTAGAATTTAGTTCTGACTTTTGTAGATTAGAAATTTTAACTGTCCTGGAATACTTTTATGCATGCCTGTGGTGCTATTACCCTTCTGACATGAGTCCTCACTTCAGTAGTCAACATACTTCATGCTTGCCACTTAAAAAGAGAAAAAAGAATCCTCGAGTGAAGCTCTTTGTCTAATTTATACCAATTTTAGTTACTCACTAAAGAACAGCTCCTGCACTGCTGCTGTCTGAGCATATACTACACATCTAATATCTTGTTCTAGGTGACTGTCTGGCTCTTATACTAATATATGTAATAACCTGTATCCATCAACAGCATATTTTTTTTTCTGAATTTATGGAGCTAATCACCAGTATTTGACAGACAATAATTGGACATTTTTTACACGGTGTAATTTGTTATTCACTCAGAGACAATAATTTTGTTTTGGGGCTTTTTTTGGTTGGTTGTTTTTTTATTATTATTGTCTTCCCTTATAAAGAGTCAATTCTTTAACACGTTTAATTTTCCAATCTCAGCTGGAAAATTATTAGTGAAGATATGACTACTGCATAACAAACCCTCAAGTGATAGGTTTGGCAAATAAATAAATGAATACAGTAGTGACACGACTTTCAGCATTACCCTCTAATGAGAATGTGAAAATAGGAGTGAAAAATGGATGTATCTCAACTATGCTTTGCAGAAGCTTGTCACTGTCATCTTAAGAATCTACAGAGAAAGTGTTACTAGCCCAAGGAAGAAATCATTATAATAGTGAAATAAAGAAACATTATTTCAAGGAGTATAATAAAAAGGAGAAATAAGAATTTTCAAGACAATGAACAGAATATGTAATGAAAAGAAATGTACACCCATACCAAAAACTATGAGCAATGAACATTATTACACTGGATATTTGAGAATAGAGTGTATATATCTCATTTGCAAGTCTTGAGGAACCAACCTCACCTGTGAAAATACTGTCTTCATTAGGCTTGGTAAGACTGAGTGAAAATGCCTTTCAATTTCTCCCACAAAAACCATACCTCACCTGACTGGGAAAAAACACAGATGATAGGAGAGTTTACAACGAATGAGTGAAGGTCCTGACTCCTGTGTATTTCTCTAGACTATTCGTATTTTTTAATTGCACTTACAGTCTACAGAAAAATATAGAAAATCTCCAGAAAATCCATGATTCTCTCATGAGAAGGACTAGGTTATGGAGTCATATTTCATATGTAGTTTCTGCTTGACTTTAATACTGGGTATATAGTAATTTTTAAGCCCTGTTTTATCCTTATACAGTGTATAAACCTGATTTTGTTAGCCAGTTACTGTTATCACTGGCCCTGAGAGTAGCTCAGTTGGTTTGAGCATGATGCTAATACCACTGAGGTCATGGCTTTGGTCCCTGTATGGGCCATTCGCTTCAGAGATGGACTCAGTGATCCTTGTGTGTCCCTCCCAACTCAGACTATTATCTGATTGTGAAAATACAACAGATTTTAAATCAATATTTGATTATTCAAGATGATAAAAAGGCCCAAAGCACCTTCATAATTTCTTCCTCTCCTTCACAAAGTTTACCAAGACCCGGCAATATCTAATTATGTGAAAAATTTTAACTACATATTCTCATTTTTAAAGCAGAGACATGAAGAATGCAAAAACCTTATAACCTTTATGGCTCATGTTGTAAACAGAAGTATATTGATTTGGGGAGGTTCTTTGTGATTTTTGGACTGGTCTTTTTTATTTTTTTGGCACAAATGTTTGTGGTTGGGAATGTTGTTTTTCTCTGCTTGTGCTAACTTTTAAGACCTACTCTATAATTTGATTTTGAATGGTTAGGGTCTTAAACAGCAATGTGCTACCCCATCACTCTCTCTTTGCAATTCAATGGAGCTGTGTTTTTCAAAACAAAAAATATACTATTTAACTACATTTATATAAATGTGTGTTTGCGTGTAAAAAAAGAAACATTTCTGTTCTTTATATTTGTTATAACTGATGCTTATAAGGAAGAAAATTCCTTGTTTTCCAAGAGTTCTTCAGGTTATGCCCCACCAGAAATCATAATTTTTTTCGTTTTGTATTGTTTGTCTTGATTATCATTTCTATGGCAACCAATTGTAATATCAAAACGGAGCATTTTGTCTTCAAGTAGGGAATAAGCAGCAGGATGTGATTAATTCTAAAAGTGCAACGTTATTCTATAAAGTCTTTACAAAAATAGTATTGTCACATTCAATAGGTTTTTTTCCCCACCATAATTTCTCAATCAAACTAATTCAGTTTACAATTGAAATGCTTTTCTGACTGCCAGTCGTTAAATTAGGTCTGGGATTTGGGAGCTTATTTGTCTTCTATCTGACTCATGGATCACCAATAATAAAGATTTTTGCAGGCCAAGTATTGCCTTTGGATTCACTTGTGCAACTCCATTACTTTCAGTCAGTTTGCATAAATGTAACTGAAGGGAAAACACCAAAAACAGTGGAACTGAAGAAAAGTTCTGCAACTGAAACTTTTAGTTAACAAACATATTGATTAAGTTCAGGCCATGAAATTATGCGATGCACTCTCCACTTTCCAAGATCCACATTGTTTCTGTCAACTTAAAATAAATTTCTACTTATAATACCTCCCTGTTCACAAGTTCAACTGTACACAAATAACAGGTCCAAAACCCACATTGTTTTCACAAAGTCAATTTTGAGACTGAAGATGAAGCTCTGTTTATGATGTATACTGTGGTTTAAAAAAAACCAAAAACCAAAAATAATCTTCTCCTGCCAGTTTTTTTTTCCAGTTTTAGGTAAAAGGTTGCCATTTTCACCTCTGTACTCTTTGTCCAGCTGAATGCTATTTGAATGGCATTGCAAGAAACAGTGATTTCTTAATTGTCTTGCAGTTCTCTATGAAGTATGAGATGTTGGGGGCTTTAGGGCAATACAGGTATTTCATTCCCCTGACTACCCTTTCCTGAGGCTCCCCCCAATCCACCCACAGCCCATGATGCCATTCCAGCCCCCTGGTGCCACTTGTCCCTGCCCCAGAGATCCTAGTCTCCAGCTCCCCACAGCCCTGCCCTGTCCAGCCAGGAGTTCCACCTACAACCCCAGGGAGGCTCTCAATGTTCCTCCCGGTGTCCCCCTGGCTGCTGTGCTCCTGATGAGCACTGGGACAGGCTCTGGTTGGCCCCTCTGCCCAGGTTCCCAGTTCCCAGAGTGCACCCAGCCCACACAATGCCTTAACATGAAACGGTGTCATTGATGTTTATGCACTGGCCTTGTTTTGCTAGTTTTCAGTTAAAGAAGATGTCTATTATGACTGGTGCAATTGTAATTCAATTCAAAGCAGCCATTGAATTTTTTAAGTTCGTCTGATAAAGGGAATGCTAAAATATTTAAGGCAGGAGGATAGGAATAAGCCCTAGTACAACTGAAAAGCAAGCATGCACAACTAGAACTCTGTTCATTTAAGTGAAAGCAGTATTGACATGGTACTTGGATGGTTGGAGAGCTTATACTTCACTTTTTGCTTATAGGCAAGGTTAGTAATCAATGGTGGGTGTTCTGCCTCTGAAGAATTTATTCATGCTTTTGTCCTTAACAGACAATCTATCAAATGCCTTAATATTTTTTAAGCTTGATAAACATTTTCTTGCAATTCCTACATGGATTAAACCAAGAGGAAAATGCTACTTTTCTACATAGGTTCCAAAAGCACACATTTAGGATGGGTACACACTGTTCATTTCTTTTAAAGATATGGAGTTCTGTGTTGTTGGGGTTTCTTGGTTTTTTTAAGAAGGAAAAAATTTAGAGTAATCTGACTGAGAAAGGATTGAAATGATAATCAGATCTGGATTCAATGTTCAT
The DNA here is from genome assembly GCA_013398855.1 of Mohoua ochrocephala. Classification (NCBI taxonomy): domain Eukaryota; kingdom Metazoa; phylum Chordata; class Aves; order Passeriformes; family Acanthizidae; genus Mohoua; species Mohoua ochrocephala. The sequence goes on from VZTA01016846.1 coordinate 39,002, forward strand.
TCTGACCCCAAGTTAAAGCATGGTTATTAGTAAACTACCTGCTTTTCAGAGCTGTCAGGTGTGTAAAACATACATTAATTCAGTGAATTCTATAATTCTTTGGCATATCTACTGCCTAATATTACATGTCAAAATGTTAGTTATCCAAATCAAAACAAATCATTTTGGCTTGCCTGTATGCTTAGTAGAAGGAAACGAAAAGCTTTAGAGAATTCTTCGTCTTTCCCTTGCAGATCTGTTTTAGGATATCGTGTATCATTTGAGGGTGGCTATTGCTCTCCATTAACTATACAGAATGCTTAGAATTACTATCTTTGCCTTAGACAATAAATGATTAACCACCTAATATTAAAGAAAATTATTAACAAGGTCTCTTCACTCTTGTAAGACCCCACCTGGAGTTCTGCATCCAGCTCTGGAGGGTCATAGACCGGTAGGAGTGATTCTAGAAGAGGGCCATCAAGATTATTGGAGGGATGGAGCACATCTTGTATGAGGAAAGGCTGAGAGAGTTGGGATTCTTCAGCCTGGAAAAGAGAAGGCTTCAGGGTGATTTTAATATGTCCTTCCAGTACCTGAAGGGAGACTAAAATGAAGACAGAGAGAGAGTTTTTACAAGGACGTATAAATAGCGATAGAACAAGGTTGAATGGATTTAAACTGAAAGAGAGTAGGTTTAGATTAGATATTAGGAAGAAATTCTTTACTGTGAGGGTGCTGAGGCATAGGAAGAGGTTGCCCAGAGAATTTGTTCATGTCCCATCCATGGAAGAGATGGATGGAGCTCTGAGTAACCTGGTATGGTGGAAGGTTCTCTCACCATGACAGTGGGGTTGAAACTAGATGATCTTTAAGGGCCCTGCCAACCCAAGCCATTCTATGATTCAATGATGATTCTATGATTTTAATCCAAATTTAGGTGATATTAATTTTCTTCGAGCTCTCTTAGAAAGTCTATGCCTTTAGTCGAACCCTGCATATTGCCTCAACTGATAAGATGCTTAAATCTTTTATGACACTACTCACTATGTGCAACTTTTTTATCTACTCTGGACTTCAGATAAAAAGCAGGCTTAAAAGAGAAATCTAAAAACTTTCATCATCAAGTTTATTTCAAATATTTGAAATCTATTATTTATACCATAATCTAAACATATTAGAACTAAACAGAAAGAGTAGAATAGGATAGGGATAGAAAAATTGCCTGATGCCTCTGTTTCTAAGGTATTAGAATTGCTTGCAGAGGCTACTTGCGACTTTCCTTTTGAGTAACAGACCTTGGCTTGTTGTTTAACCACCTAACACTAAAGTAATCTACGGTCTAGACAAATTATGCCCTGCCACTAGCTTGAAAATTTGGGACATTTTATCCAATGTGATGTCCATAGGTGGTGAATATTCTTTGGAACCTTCCCAAGTTTTAGATAAAGAATGAGACAAAGAAACGATGCTACTAACAAAGTCCTTTCAATATGTCAGACTACTCTTTCATCATCAAAGCTGAATTTTTTAAAAATTATGGTATTAAATTGTTCTTTCAATACCACCTCCATTTGTCCTGCTAAACTGAACACCAGAGAACTGGCAGTCTTAAAATGACAGAGACCCATCATTTGTGTTAAATGATTTTTATAATAACCAGTATAGGAGGTAGAAAACTCCCATATGCTTTAATGTGTGATGAAGAATGACATAAGTTCCTGGATAAGCTCGATGAATACTGAATTGTCAAGCTTCATTTTTTTTTCATATTTCTTCTCATATCAGACTGTCTGAGATGGCTAGGTCTCTCCCTGTACATCACTGCGTCTTCTCTTCCTATCCATTGGAAGACATTGCAGAGTACTTGTCTGGTCAGACAGCCTGCTCCATAAGCCTGGAATAATGACTTCAGGATTGGTGCTCAGATAAAATTCTGTTGTACAGTCCTCTAGCATGTTTCGTTGTGAATCTGCTCCTCGACGTGCTTTTGCCCAATGCTAAGTAACAGTCTCTTAGGCAATGGTCAAGTATGGTCAGAGATGCTGAGTCAAGAGCTTACCCTCATGGACAGCACAGATGAACCTATTTATGAGGGGAAGAAATTTGGACAAATTGGTGTAAGTTGCTGTAACTCAGGTTCAGATAGCAGATTTTAGTCTGCTTTATTAACTTGTACAATAACAAGCATGGGCAAAAAGACAATGAACTCCAATCATTGATAGGTACTGCAGAATTCAGAAAAGAGACTTGATTTATCAAATAAAAATAATGTTTTCACTTCAAAAAACAGTGAAAGGTTTTAGTTCTGATCGCTGTTCATTTTAACCAAGAGGGGAAAGAAATATGTAAACCTACTTGTGTACTTTTTGGCTAGTCTGTTATGTCTTAAGCATTTAGGTTTGGAGTCAACCTCAAATGAAGACTCTTTCCCAAACACTAACATGCAAAATTAGACAAATGAAAACTATCTTACTGATAAAACAAAATCTGTATTTTTCAAGATTAATGCAGATTTATAATTTCTATTTTACTTCTCACTAAGGTGTTTATTCAAAAATACCTACCTACTAATTCTCCCCAAACAGTCCTATTCAAACACCACTCTGGCAAACCCAAAAAAAGTGCCAATATAGATTGTTTACTAAAACTGTGTATAACATGATGATTCAAAGTGAAAATGTATGCAAACAAATTATTATGTTTCTAATAGATGTTTAAACTGCATACCACATTGTTGTATAGGTGACAGGAACACATTTAAAGATTTTTATTCAATGCATCAGACAAAATATTAAGTATTTTTAAAATTAAAACAGGAGATTTGAATTTCATATAATATATTTACCTTTAAATCAATAGAAACAGGATGAGTTTGTGGGACCTTTGTTTGAATTCTGGTGCAAAGTACTTAGGGGTAAAAATTCAAAGAATAACAAAAACTCCATCTGTCCACCACTGTGTTTTCTTATTAAATCACCAAGTTTTTTGAGTTGGGGATAATTTAATTAATGTCTAAATAAGACTAAATAAGAGCATAAATGTTAGAATCTCTTCTGAGCTATTTGCATTAAAAACCTTTTCCAGGTGTTAAAGAAGAATATCATCTTGAGACCAGTTTGAATGTCAAACTCATTTATTTCAGCAATCTATTATTTCTTCAGTTTTTGTTTTATTGCAAAGTAACAGATGAGTCCAGGAAACAGAACAAACCGTTAGAATCATATTGTAATTTTCGTAGTAAAAATATTTTGCTAATTACCATATAATAAGACTTTAAGCATATGAAATAAACAAACATTTCTGTATAGGAACAAAAGAATTAATTGCCCAGATATTCTGCTATTAACGCTATCTTATAACAATTTTTAAAACTGCCTGTATCGGGTACACTGAAATCAGCAAATTATTGAGAAATATAGTAACCTACAAAAGTAGAAGTAAGAAAATATATTCCTTGGAAATATGTCATGAAAGATATACATTTTAGAAGAAACTCCGATATTTCTTTATTTTTTATTTTTATTAGAATCCGCGAAAGAAAGAAACCATGGTAATGAAGTAAGGCAGAGAGTAAAAAAATATTTTTACTTCAAACTAGAAAAAGATGAAAAATTTAAAACATATTTCCAAACAAAAATATTTATTTTAAGATAATAATTTCAAACACTTGGTGTAATTCAGGTAAGGGTTAGGAAGACATATTTTGATCTCTCACAAATTTATTTTGCTAATATAGTTAAGTTGCTTAATCTAAATTCGATGTTCAGAAAAAAAAAAGAAAATCCTAAGAAAGAAAAAAAATTCATCTCCACCTGACATTGTTCCTTCTGTTGTATTTGAACAGCTATGGTGGACTAAACCTCACTGAATGTGAAGTGTTCACCAAAACACTCTAAACACCCATCCTAAAAACTCTGAACCCTAAACCTAACTCTAACCCTAACCCTAACCCTTACCCATAAGCCCTAATCCATAACCCCTAACCCTAACTCAAACCCAAGCCCTAGTCCTAATCCTAATCCTAATCCTAATCCTAATCCTAATCCTAATCCTAATCCTAACCCTAACCCTAACCCTAACCCTAACCCTAGCCCCTCCTATATGGGACTTGGAAAAGAGAATATAATAAAAGGTTCATGGGTCAGGATAAAGACAGGCAGAGATCACTCAGTAATTACCATCACAGGGAAAACAGACTCAAATCTGGAGAATTAGTTTAATTTATCACCAATCAAATCCAAGTAAGGCAATGAAAAATGTATTGGGTTTGCATGTTTGAGTGTAGATAAATTTATCTTCTTACAGGGCTTTTGGGCATTGAGTGTCAATAAAAGTTAATTGGACTTTGTTCCGAGCCATCAAAGGTATTTCAGCACCTAATCCAGTGGCAGTACAAATATTTCCGAGATTCTGTGTTTCATGATTGTCTGAAAACGTCGTTCATAGTAATTTTGGAGCTGAAAGTACAAACATTAAAGAGTATTATGGAAGGAGGAAGGTGTTCAAGAAAAAGTGGAAATTCTTTTACTTAGACATTAACTGAGTGCTATTAAGATTTACTGGACAATGACATATTCCACTTTCAGATTCTTTTTGAATCAAGATAGACACATGGTTTGACTTTCAAGGTGAACTGTCCTTTAATTTTTTAATATTTGAAGTTATTATAACTCAAGATAATCTGAGTCCATGAATAAAAATGTAGAATCTCATGCATAGACTTTCTTTCAGTAGTATGTACTGATTTAGATGGTCATCCATAAGGAAAGTGTACAGAGGAAGGACATGGTCAAGTATTCCATACCCTGGCAAGATTCTTAATAATGTCAGGCAGATTTCTGGCATTTTGAGGATTATAGAGTCTCTTTCTTTTGACTCATCCACTGTAAACACATTTTCTTGTAAAGAGAATAACAAGAGCCTGACTCCATATTCCACTGTAAAATTTCCAGTGTTTATAACAATATTGAAATTTTATAGTGAAAATGTGTCTCTCGGTCTTTTATGCAGTGAATTCTCTACAAGAGTAGTAATACCAAGAAGACATTCAGACTGATAAATATAAGAATCTGGTCCATTGCCAGTAGCAATTTTTCCTTTACCTCAATAGGCTTTGGATCATGTTACACAGGAATAACACAATCTGTTATGTTTATTTCTTCACATTGAAGCACGTGGGTTATCTGCAAGTGCGTGTCAAAATGTTTTGAGGTATTTCATCAAAGTTAAAGTAATGCTATGACAACCACTCTAAAACAAAAAACAGAAATTAAATCTATTCATTAATCTCTCCGTTAGTTGCTTGGTTTTAATACCACTTTGAGATCTTTCCTTGCCTCTTGTTTTTAAAGATCAACTCAAACCACAGGACATTTTGTTAAAATATTGAATTCATTTAAGAGAAAAAATTTCCTTTAAACCAAACCAAACCAAACCAAATATTAACTTCATAAAAATTTCCAAGTAGTCCTTCTTGCAAAGTAGCTACTCATACTTGTCTCTTAGCAGAGCTTTTTCCTTCTACAATTTTCTTTCAATATATTTTACTATAAATTGTAATCGTGTACATTTATATACAGGTTACTGCTACTGCTTTGGACAGCTATTAGTTTGTGTTTGAACAGTTCTAACACAAATATTCTTATCCATTCTGCTCTGGAAATAATTATTAATAACACAAGACCATAAATTATAAATCAGAAAGAACACTGCAGTTTGGGATAGCAAGTGTCTGGCTCTGTACGTGTAGTTATCAGAGAGCTAGGGGAATTCTTGGAACATGACACATAGGCAGACTGAAAACTTCATGCACAGTATCTTAATACTGTGAAGGAGGCAGAGTTTGGGCATTGTGAAGAGAAATAAAGAGCTTATACTAAAATATTATTAAATTTTAACAGCTCAGTCACCCCTAGCATTGCCCGAAGGGTCCGTATTTTGAAGTAAACAAATTGCCAAATGTATAAATATAAAATACAGTCTTGTAAGTAAAGCAGCTAAACTTCTCAAAGCTAGTCAACACTGGATTAACTTTCAGGAAGAGTAGGTCACCACGCTTTTATTGAGCTCTTTCAATTAGAGTAGTACTCTTTAGTACTCTCAAGTTATCCATATATCTGCAGGATGTTCAAGTAAGAAAACAAATTGTAATGAGCTGTGATTTGTTAAACTTAACAGCCAGTGAGCTAGGCCAGTGTGAGGTTTAGAAATCATCTTGCATGGGAATAATATGAAAGTGTGAAAACAACTTAATTTAGACTTTCAAAAAAAATCAAACATGCTTCATTTCCTGTGACCTGCAAGCTTATTTAATATAATTTATAAACCTTTGTTTCAAGTGTAAATTTAGGGACATATTCCATTTGTTTTGGAAGTAGTCAAACTCTGTTGTATTAAGACATTTATTAATCTTGTAAAAGTTACTGTATCAACCTAATTAACTGAACTGATTTGTAAACAAGGCCTTTGTGCTATCAACGATAACCAACAGTGTATAGCTCTGCTGTATATGTTAAAGGTAAAAATACTTAAATCTTAGACAGAAGATAATAAACAGGGCTGTCACTGTAAATGCAGTACTGAGAGACTTCTCTGTGAATACTTAAGGACCAAAATGGGAAGAATATGATAGTGCCAGGAATAGTTTCCTTTGTCTCCATCCTTTCATTTCACATGCTAAACTTATACATAGTCTAACAAAACTCTTCACTCATATGAGAGACACAATCACAGTAGGTTCTAAGATAATTCTTTAGAGAATCCTGCCACTATAAGAAAGGCATTTTTTGAAGCATCATTAAGACGTGTCACTTACTGAAATATCAGCTAAAATGGCCCTGTGGGCCTTCTATTTGCCTTTCTGTTGATACTGAAGAATAAGAAGGCCCAGAGAGTTAAGGCAATAAGGTGTGTTTGTCACCTTGAACAATGAAATAGTGTGATAACTTGGTCCACCTGAGTAAGGACACATTGACTAATTTAGTCTCACCCTTTCTGCCCATGCATTTTCCTTCTCTCATTATTAAAACGCTTCAACTGGAAAAGAAACCCCTCATTGTCTCATTACTTTTTAGAATTATTTATTGCTGCATCAATTGCATTCTATTGCTTTGGTTCTTGTTCCTCTTGTCTGCCAGATACAGTGGTAACATGGTTCCCTAGATTTTTAAGTATGTTATTTGATTTCATATGAGTTTGATTTTCTGCCTTTCATTTTTTTTAATCTTATGATACATTCAATCTATCAAGCTGATCTGAATTGCTGTGCTATTCACAAACCAAACAGGTTAACAGTTTGTGGAAGCACAGCTTTTCTTTTCCTTTTTTTTCTCTTCTATTTTACCACGAGCAAGAAAAAATAGTGTGGAGAAATTGATTATATATTTTCATGTTGCTAACATGTGAAAAATATTCTATTTCTCCTATTAGTGTACATATTGTGAAAACAATGAAATGAGGAAAAATAATCACTAGGTGCCTGTAACATGTTACAATGACTTTCTACTTATGCATAGAATTAGTGAATTCCACTCAGGTGGAATACACCTCATCTTTGGCTAGGTGTACTTTCTTTTTTTTAATTCATTGCCTTGCATGATAAGTTATCCAAACACCTTGCTGTTGTTTTCACCTCCTTTTTACTTTTTCAGACACTGATTACGAAGCGATACACCCCAACTCATTAATCTGATACAGGGGTGACAAGCCAGTATAGAGATATAAAAGTGCTGTTGCTTTAAGGGGATGGCCAGACTCATCAAAAACTTACTGAAAAAGAAATTGAGTACCTTTCAGCAATGTCCACAGATTATAATTTTTTTCAGACAGGTTGTAGAAGAAAGTATTTTTAGAAAGGTAAGTTGTTTGAAATACCCATACAACTAAGCACTTCTAGATAGTCTGACAATGCTAACTTGTCAGAGAGGACTGAACATTTTGGTTAGTCCACTTTCAACCCACCTCACTATTTTCCATTTCTCTGTGCAGCAAGAAACCCATTCAGAATTAGTGATTGTCATCCTATTTATTCATTCATACATCATTTAACAGGAAGGCTGCCATTTTTCACATTCCCCCAGCTTCAGGCACTGGTAGGCAAACAACTAATTCCTTGTGGAAGGTAAACAATTCTGGCAATCTACACTCTAATACGTATATTAGTGTTATGCAATTGTAATAGGCACATAAAACAGTGTGTGTCCACAGGCTCTTGCAAATGAAGTCACGGAAGTCCTATAAGCCAGAGGAACTAATTTTTTCTTTTTATTTTTCCTGGTGAGGAAATGTTTCCTCTGAGGAATGAGTGCATTTTTATTTGTTTGACTTTATAGCATATCCTGAAAGCCAAAACTCTAATGATAAGGAAAGGAACACATACAGAATCTGTGAAATATATGGGTGGCAACTTTTCTTAGCTGTTTTCATTCCATTAGTTACTCAAGGCTCATTATTTGAACATAAACTGTTCAGTCTGGAGAGTGTCATGCTAACAGATTTACTTAATGGATTTTATTTCATCATTTAATGCTTTGAATGCCAGACTTGTGAGAGAGAGGGGAGGCTCAAGAGAAATGTCTGGGTTGTAAAAAAATTTGAAAATGCTGTTCAAAAGAAAATCATATGAAAAATATCTCATGGCCAGATCCTGTATCTGCTAGATTTCTCTACATGTTTTAGAAAGAGGAGAAGAATCATTCAGGGCTTTTTTTTTTGACCTTTCCCTTACAGAGAAGAAAAGTTACAGAATTTGTTTAGGACCATGTCCAGGGTTTTCCAAAATGAAGGTGGAGTGAATGAGTTCGGAAAGGTATCAGGAACAGATGAGGGAAACTATTGGGACAGAGAAAGATAGAATGAGATCAGAGACTGAATGTCTTTTGATAGAACAATTCAATCCAGGGACAGCAGCATATCCCTGTCCAAAGTCTCTTTATTGATACTTTAGTCTTTCTTTCTGATGACACTTCCAACATAATCAAGAAACAAAAGCAGGTTAATATCCAAGTTAGCTTTCTCTAAGGAGGTCTGGGAAATTTCGTTTTTCTAAGTGTCTTCAGTATATCTCCATAGAAAAACCTAACTGCAATTATTTCCATATGTAAAGTTTGGTTTTTTTTAACAGATTCACAGAATCACAGAATGAACTAGGTTGGAAAAGACCTTTAAGATCATCTAGTTCAACCTATGACCTAACACCTCCTCATCAACTAAACCATACACTGAGTGCCACATCCAGTCTTTTTTTAAACACATCCAGGGATGGTGACAGACTATCAAGAATGTTATTACTTTTCAGCACAGATTTTCCTGCATACAGCACGCAAAAGTAGATTTTTGAAAAAACATTTGCTTGTTTTTAAAATAGTGCTGTTAAAAGTCACCTTAAACATCCTCTCTTCTACCATCATCATTCATGAAAGCAGCCATAAAGCCCAACTGGAATTAGCTCTGTGCTTGAGAATGAAGAGAGTTTGGTCCATGTGCTAACAATGCCGTCTGTGTCATTTTACAGAAAGCTTCAGCTCTCTTACTATAAGAGGACAGTGTGGACTGGCTGAATTGCCCAGAATTTTGGTCAGCTGAGCAGAGCTTGTCAGGTATTTCCAACACACACACATTACTAAGAATACTCTGCATGTCATTAAATATATACTATGGCCCAGAGTATTAAATTCTAATATCAAATTTTGAGCTGCATAATTTCATTAAGTTTTTTCTTCTATTAAATAAAGTGAAAGACAGTAATTTCCTGGAATTAGAGGGAAAAAAAAATGTGAAGAAAGATACCAATTACCTGCACAAAAGAACACTTCTGCAGCCAGCAGTAAGCTTTGGTTTCCACTTTTCCTATTTCCTAGTTCACTGTTACTGTGAAATGCATAAGATATCTGTTTCTAGTGTTCTCTAGATTTTGGGGGTTTTTTCCATTCCCCATGTTCTCACTGATGTCTTTTGTTAAAAAGAGGGCTAAAGGAATATATTCAACAGAAGAGTTTTGTAGAAGATCTAACAAAGCAGAAGTTTCTGGGAAAGCATGGTTTATATGAAGTGTCAAAGAAAATGGTAGAGTGCTTTCAGCATAGTCTGAATGAAAATCTCACATGAGAGAGGTACTTTAACATGATGAATGTAATTCTTTCCATCTCTTGGACTTTATCTGCAGTAAGAATAAGGGTTTTGATTTTAATCTAAACGTCAAGCTGGTACAGACTTCTATGTATGTCAAACTATCTGCTTTGACATGATCTAATGTAACTTGCATCCTTTAATGTATAATTCATGCTATAGGGAGAGAAGCATTATCATTTTTTTAAGAGTAAAAGTGGCTTTGCCATGTTCACCATTCCAGAAGAATAGTGGCTATTTCAATCTCTAGTCTCAGTGGTTTTATAAATCAAATAAATTTTAAAAGATCACATCAATAAAAATTCTTCCATGAAAAAGAAAAGAATTTGTTTCAAATACAAGCATATAAGCTGGAAAAGATGCCAGGTGCATAAACTACTCTCAAGTAAAAACATACATTAATTTCATAGACAAGAAACATCTTTGCTACCTTTTTTTCCTACTGAAAATATTCCATGTAAAAAAAAAAAAAGATAATGACAATAAGAAAATCTCCACATGACTGCATGGCATAGTAGATTATAAGAACATATTATCTTTAGTAAGAAGTCTATGACACAGGGAATGGGAAAAATGTTTAAGTAAGGATGATTTCAGATAAATTCTGGAAATATTTAGTTTTGGATTCATCTGACCTGTTACAGAAGAACATTTCCCTGTCATAGCTTCTTTTTTTCTTTCATCTGGAATATCTTTATCTTTGAATCACATCTGTTTTTAAAGGCCTAGGTATATTATAGGATTGACTGAAAGATATATACTTTTCAGGAAGGTTAGATTGAAACATAAGACGGATAAAATCAGACTTCAGAGCAAAGAAATGAAGCCTGTATCAATATGATAGCCTAAACAGGCCTGTACTATTATTTGAAATGGCTTAAGATATTGCACCTGACCTTTGGCTTCAGCTTTAAAGGTACGGCTATCTTAAAACTTTGAGTCTTGCTTGCCTGGTCCATATGTCTTGCATCTTCTTGTTTCTTCAAAATAGCACTAGTTGGGCAACTAAATCCAAAGACTGTAACACGATCCTGTCAGACAGCAGCATACAAATAACTACAGGGTCATCAAGAGTAAAAAAAAAAAATAGTCATTGTAATCAACAGACACCTAATTGATGGTCAGTGAAGGAAGGACAGTCCTTTAAGCAAAAATCTAGTGGTAAGAGTTCACTGACTAAATGTTATGATGAGCATTTAGAGACCTAGTGCAGATGTGGACTTTAAAAGGTAGACAAATGCATGTAGGCATAATCTGAATTCCTCAATGGAATATGGTATATGGAGATCATCAGGATAAGAAGGCTCAGAAGACTGAAAAATGAGGCTAGTTTTAAAATGTAAAAGAAAACTTTTCTAATTTTGTTGGCTCTTATCTATCATTAATCATCATTGTTTCGTATGAAAATCTTGCTAGTTTTTTCACTTTAACTCAAGTATTAGTATACCATACCCCAGAGCTGATGTCTTTGCACTGATGCAGTCAACACATGGAGTTAGCGGTGATGGCTGTGACTCTTACCCACAGAGGTGATCAGATTTGAGAGCTGTTTAACAACTGAATCTTGAAGAGAGGTCAGTTTGTTCTCTTTCTTTTCCATTTTTCCTCTTTTATGACTGATGGTTTTATGCTGCAATCTCCCTCCCACCTGAGGTTATGCTCCTGATAACTCATGCCTTTGTTTTGGTTTTGCCATCATCCATTTAATGTATTCTGCACAATGCCTTGTCTGCTTGTAGCGCTTTTTACTTATGTTTTGTCTGGATTTTTTTTCCTGAAGGTCTCCTAAATGCAACTATATGTCTTTTCCTCTTTGGAGTTCATGTGGCTTATAAACGCACATAAAATGCTTAGAACTTAGAATCATAGAATCATAGTTTGGAAAAGGCCTTTCAGATCATTGAATTCAAACCTAACACTACCAAGTCCACCACTAAACCACGTCCCTAAGTATCACATCTACATAACTATGAAATACCTCCAGAGATGGTGACTCTACCTCTTCCCTGGGCAGCCTGTTCTAATTCTTGACAGCTCTTTCAGCAAAGAAATTTTTCCTGGTGTCCATTTTGAACCTTCTCTGGAGCAACTTGAGTTAATTTCCTTTTGTTCCATCACTTGTTAATTGAGAGAAGAGACTGGCACCCACCTCGCTACAGCCCTGAGCCTCTTTTTCTCTAGGTTAAATAACCCCAGCTCCCTCACAAGTTTTGCTTTCTAGACATTAGCTTTGTTGGCCTTCCTTGGACACACTCCAGCACCTCAATGTCTTTCTTGTACTGAGGGGGCCCAAACCTAACACAATAATTTCTCTCTGGCTATACCATGAAAATGTTACAAAATTCTTCTGCGTTGTTTTTTGCTACGTCATTTATATTTAGGCTCAAGGGTTGAAAATATTGATTATATCATTATCAATATATTTTTTAATTTATATCACTGGCCTCTCTTTTGGCAGTATGAAATGAAACCTGAATTAATGTCTCTAGTAATGCTAAAAATTCTTCAATGCCAATTTTTAATCAATATAGTGTTTTCCTTTCTTTTTCTTTTAATTGGATCTATTTCATGGAATGTTATGACTTGCATTATAGAGAAAAACAGCTTAGATTGTCACAGTAAAGCTTTTTTAACATTATCAATTATTCGTTTATGGAAGTCTGGGAGAGTACAGACCAATATTAATTTCTTTTTCTCACTTGTGTATATATAGACTTACACTGTGATAAGAGGAAAACAGGCATATTCAGCAAAACATTAGTGTGGCAGACACACAAGCATCTCAAAGAATCAGTTGTGAAGTTATCTCATTTTTTGTCGGAACTGGAATTGCACAGAAGTAACATCTTGGTGGAAACCAAAGATGTTTTCTGCTTGTAGAAATGTTGCCTATGCACTGAGAAAAGAAGTTTCTGTTCTTGAAAAGTTTAATGCAATTGAAAGGCAACATTTGGATCCCAGACTTCACCAATATTCTGGAAAAGTCCTAAGTATATTGCACAAATCCAAATTGTACGCGTTCCTTACTAAATTGCTATGAAGTGTTGGCATACATCCTTACAGAATTGCCATTAGATAGAATATCTATTTTTAGAAAAGGTTTCCTGTTCAATTGAAATTCTTCGGAGAAAGCATAGTATTATCTTTAAGCTTTTTCTGCCTTTAAGGATATCACCAAAGTGGTCTGGAATCTAGTTCTTCTATGCATGCAGCCTGAGGCAGCAAACAGATTAAAGCAGATCAGATTACTCTCTCTCTCTCTGTGAAGTTGTTGCAAATCAATATTGTAATGAAGTGTATTATACATGCACCCATATTTTCCCCCAAGAAGTCATAACTGAAACGATTAAATTTTGAGTGTATTTAGGATACCTGATAAAGAAGAGTGTAGAAAGTTGATACTTGGAAGAGATGTGCTTCTGAGAAATAAAATGTAGGAAATTAATGGTTTAAGAGTAATCTCTTTTCTGAGGTATTTTCACTTTAATATATCAAATGTGCTAAGCATTTTGAAAGGGAAAATAAGGTTAGTTGTTCGGGGAATGTCCTGCAAGGCTCACTAGCACGCAACATAAAAAGAGAAAATGGGAAGGAATTTGGCAAACTTAATGAAAAATTCTAAATGTCTACGCTCAGTACAAATGAAATTTACTGATCAGGAATAAGCAGAAGTTTCTTTGATCCCTCAGTAGTGAGAGATCACTACTGGTGATCAGTGCTCATCATTACAGTAGGGAGGAATTTTCTCTATTCATAGGTCACTATTTTCACTTGCGCTACAGGGAGCTGGTCCACAGCTGAGCTGTAAAAATTGCAAGCAGCTGGAGCCATTCGGAAAAGTGTACTCAATAGCCTTATTAATGGAATGGGAAGTATTACAGGCCGCTTAGATTCCAGATAAAAAGTTTGATATCATGCTATCCGCTCCCCACAAACCTCAGAATTTATTTTGTGTTTTGGTTTACATGTATGTCTTTCTGTGAGAGCTTTGTTAGAAAGGTTTATAAATGATACAGGAATTAGAGCATTGTCTTCTGCCAGTGACCTACATAAAACATATTAGAGCTAGTCACAATATATTAGAATAGCCTGAAGAGAATATCTTACTGCTCTGTAACCAAACTGTCTCCCACCATCACAGCCTTAGGGCATCAACACACCCTGTTTCTTGGTTTGGGGTTGGGGTTTTTGTGTGTGTGTGATTTATTTTATTTTATTTTATTTTATTTTAGGATTTTTGTTTAGTGTGTTACCTCCACCCCCTCCTCCCCACCACCCTATAACATGAGTTTTTGCACAGAACTAGGTGCACTGGATGCAATAATGTGGCTATAGTTTTCTTCCTGATGCCTTTGTCTTTTTGCAAGTCAGGGGAGTACGATTTATTCAATTTTAGAATACAGCTGTGTCTTTTTGAGGTTGTGTTACAAGAGATACATAACAATGGAAAGGTTGTGGAAATTCTAAACTCTCCTTCCTCAAAATTTCTTCCTCCAACCTTCCAAATTATGACATGTTATGATAAGACTGGTACAGAATTCCAGTGCAGATTTGTGGGTATCTACTTACATTTTCTTTTCCTTTAAAACAACAAAACAAAATACTCCACAATCCTTGTGGATCCCTCCCAACTCAGCATATTTTGTGATTCTGTTATTTAGATTGGATGTAAGAAGGTCATTCTTTACCTTCCAAGGTAAAGTGATAAGACACTGGAACAGGTTGCCCAAAGAAGTTCTGGATGTCCCATCCGTGGAAGTGTTCAAGGCCAAGTTGGATAGCACTTTGAGCAACCTGGTCAAGTGGAAGGTTTCACTGCCTATGGAACCAGATCTTTAAGGTCCCAAACTATTCTATGAGTCCATGATATGTTGTGGGATATCCTTTTGGTCAATTGGGGTCAGCTGTCTTGGCTTTGTCCATTCCCAACTCCTTCTGAACCCCAGCCTCATTACAGGCAGAACAATTGGAGAAATAGTGAAAGACCTTGATTCCACGCAAGGAATGTTCAGACGTAACTAAAACACTGGTGTGTTTCCAACACTATTTTGGTCACAAATCCAAAAATAACACCATCCAAACCTCTAAGAAAAAAAAACAAAAACAAACTCTATCCCAACCCAAATCAGTAAAGAAACACGGTATCTAATATTCACTGGTTTCAAGAATGAGTTTGAAACAATGAAACTTTAGGGATACTTGAATTATTTTTCTGATTTAACATTTAATTTATGTTCCTTATTATATTTACCACATATTCTATTATTTCTTGAGTTTAATCTTGTTCACTGTTTGATCTGCCTACAAATTTAAAGTGTATTAGATAGCATTAGCAACAGTGGACCCTCTCTTGAAGATGCTGAGCGTGCGAGTTTCCTGAAAGTAATTTATTAACTTCCTGAAATATTTGTGTTCATTTTTTTCCCTTTCAGAAGCTATGATGAATAATGCAATACTAATGAGCAACTGAGATACCATTCCATCTTGTAGAATGACCATTTT
>VZTA01016847.1:0-18109 GCA_013398855.1 Mohoua ochrocephala
AGAGGGGAGTCCGCCTAAATAATGCTACGGGTCTGGGGAACGGATGGCTATTCGCAGCAAGCACCCCTGCCCCCACCTCCGTAAAATCATAGACTATCTTGAGTTGGAAGGGACGCACAAGGATCAAGGAGTCCAAGTCCTTCGATTGCCTCCTTCCTGTACTTATAAAACCATGTACTTAAAAATATCACCCATGTGAGGTCACATGAGTAACAGATTTATAGTACTTGTATTTGCTTCTACTTCTTGTTTACTTTCTTGGGACTTTACAAGGTGGCTCTGATTTTTTTTTTCTCCTGAAATGCTTTATGTTCAGCCAGATGAATTTGAAGCAGGATGGATGTCTAGAATGACTGAAATATTGCTCCTTAAGAGCAGTGGGGAAAAGATCTTCTGGGGATTTAAGTCTTAGGGTTTCTTTATTTAAATAGGTCTGTATTTGCCATGAACTGAACTGTGTTTTTATTCAAGACACAATGCATTAAAACTGGCATTAACATAGTGCAGCCATTATTTCAACAGCCAAAATCTTGAAATTTACTGTGAGCAAAATGCAGGCCCAAATAAATTTTAAAAAATTTAAAAATTCTCAGTTGATTTTGATCAGCTCCTTGCAGTCTAACAGATCTGACAGAGGTAGGGTGATTCCAAAGAAAGTCTATTCGCACTGGTTGTACACAGGTCTCAGGTTGTTTTGCCTAAAGTGGTCCCTTCTGTTCCAAACTTTTGCTTCTTTTCTGTAGTTTTACTTTGTAGGTTTGTTCAGAAAGACTAGTTGCTTATTCATGAGCTTGCTCTGAGAACTGCTGTTCTCCAACAGCACATGCTTAAATTGATTTAGGTTTTGATGTTTCAATTTCCATCTGCATTGGTGGAGCTGTCTGCACAAGCATGGAAGGACTGGGTTCTCATTGTACAAATGCACCAGCCAGGTTTATTCCATCCTTCTACAAGAAACTGTTGCTGTGGCTGCTGTGTGGGGACTCGGAGGTTTGCATGGGCTGGACCTAAACAACTTAGAGTGATCTCTTTGAATAAGCGGTGGGTGAAATTGGCTTAAATCACCTCTCCAATCTTTGACAGGACACTGGTTGATATTCTCACCGAGAGTGAACTAATGCGAGGTTCGCAGGATACTATCATGAAATTGTGGAATCAAAAACGTATTGGGTTGGAAGGAACCTTAAAGTTCATCAATTTCTAACACGGCTGCCATGGGTGGGGCACCATTTGCTAAACCAGGCTGCTCAGAACCACATCCAACCTGTCCTTGAACACTTCCAGGGATGGGGCATTCACAAATTCCCTGGGCAATCTGTTTCAGTGCCTCATCACCCACACAATAAAGAATTTCTTCCTGATATCTAATCTGAACCTACTCTCTTTCAGTCTGAAACCATTCCTCCTTGTTCTGTCACTACATCTCTTGTAGCCTCCCTCTTTCTTGTAGGTTCCCTTCAGGTACTGGAAGGCTGCAGTTAGGCCACCCCAAAGCCTCATTTTTAGCAGGCTGAACAAACTCAATTATCTCAGCCTTTCCTCACAACACAGGTGCTCCAAGGATCCTAAATGAATACTGAGGTAAAAAACCCCTTTCCCTTTAACCATGTCTGGCTCTTAATTTTAAGGCCAGGAAGAAGGCAACACTACCACTAATCAACCAGGCCTCTTCTGGACTCGCTCCAACAGGTCGATGTCCATCCTTTGCTGGGGACTCCAGAGCTGGATGCAGTGTGGGGTCTCACCAGAGCAGAGCAGAGACAGATGCAGTCCAGGACAGCTTTCTGGGCTGCAAGAGCACATTGGTGGGCCATGATCAGCCTTTCACCCACCAGCACCCCCAAGTCCTTCTCGGCAAGGCTGCTCCCATCATCCCCCAGCCCGTACTGGGGGTTGCTCTCACCCAGGTGGAGCACTTTGCACTTGGTCTTGTTAAACGTCATGAGATTCCCAGGGACCCACTTCTTGAGCTTATCCAGCTCCCTCTGAATGACATCTTGTGTTTCAAGTGTGTCACTGCACCACTCAGCTTGGTGTCATTTGCAAACCTGCTGAGGGTGCACTTGATCCCTTCATCTGTGTCACTAATGAAGATATTAAATAATATTGGCCCCTATACAGATCCCTAAGGGACAGCACCCGTCACTGATGTCCATCAGGACTCTGAGCCATTGACCGCTACCCTCTGGATGTGACTGTCCAACCAATTCCTTATCCACCAAACAGTCCACCCATCGAATCCATGTCTCCAGTTTAGGGAGAAGGATGTTTTGGTGATCTGTGTCCAAGGCTTTACAGAAGTCCAGATAAGGGACATCTGTAGTCCTTCCCTTGTCCACTCATGTAGTTACTCCGTCATAGAAGGGCACTGGGTTGGTCAGGCAGGACTTGCCTTTGGTGAAGCTGTGCTGGCTGTCCCAAATCTCCTCTTTGTTCTCCATGTGCTTTAGCATAACTTCTAGGAGGATCTGTTCCATGATCTTCCTGGGCATGGAGGTGAGGCTGACAGGTCAGTAGTTCCCAGAGTTTTCTACACTTTTTAAAGATGGATACGATGTTCCCTCTTTTCCAGTCAGTTGAGACTTCACCTGAATGCCATGACTTTTCAAGTATGAAGGAGAGTGATGTAGTTCAGACGACTCCATCAGGACTCTAGGATGCATCTCATCAGGTTCCATAAAGTTGTGTATGCTCAGGCTCTTCAAGTGGTCACAAATATGGTCGATACTTACAGTGGGAAGCGCTTTGCTTCCCCAGTCCCCATGGTGCTGTCCATCCGCAATGGAAGTGTGGGAAGACTGGTTGCCATGGAAGACTGAGGCAAAAAAGTGATTTGGTACCTCAGTCTCGTCATCCATTGACCAGCCTTGTTTATCAGGTGGTTACACCTCCCTTGACCTTCTCAGCAGGGGTCCACCTTCTTTAACCATGGGCTGTGACCTGCTCACTCTTCATTTACTCCTTGAGTGCAGGGCTGTGGGAGTGTCATGTCACACTTACTCACTGCACCAAAAACCAGCGTAGTGTGCTAGTGTTATGCGAAAATATTCATGTTGTGTATTTTCTTAAATCCTTTACCTTCAGCCTTGGCCTGCACTGAAGGCAAAGCTACCAATCATGGAACTCTGTTTTCTAATCATGACTTCTGTTGAGGGAAGCAGAACAAAGATATGTTTATTCAAGTATCACCAGCAATTTCAAATGGATTAGAGGAAGTAGCTGTGTTTGTAGAGTTATTTTGTTTACAACCATTTGCCTCCAGCCTTGAATAGGCATACTTTCGTATGGCTAAATTAATTAGTAAAATAAATACGTAATAGAACATCTAAGGAATGAAGAATACTCAATTATATTTTAAAAGGAGAATCTCCAAGACGAATCTTGTCAAAGGTTTTCAAGAAATAAATGTAAGTACTTAAGGAAAAATAGGATGGTATAACTATAAATGTATTTTATTTTATGGTTTTGCATATTTAGTATCTAAGATGCTTTCTGTATTTAAGTGTACTATATCATTGCAGTGTAATTGCTTTAGCACCAGTGTACAAATACTTTACTTTTAATTTTTTAAGATAGAAATAGAACATTTCACAAGAGTGTTTACTGAAAAACCCAAACCAATAAAACTGTCTTTTTACTTTGTATTTTTATACCTTTCGGTATGTTTTATTATAAATCTGAGAGTCTAATAGAGAAATACATTCATTTGTGATTAGCCTTACTGTTTAACCTTGATATTTATGTCATGACCATGGGTTTTGATTGTCTTGGAAACAGGTGAAAACCAAAAAGCTTAGATGTTGTTTAACGGCTATAGACCCACACAGCTCAGTCATAAGGGATCACTGTTTCTTCCAATGTGATCTCTAGATCAGATACCATAATACTCATTTCATGTTTAATATCCAGTCTTGATATAAAAGAATCAAAAGATGAAAAATTCACCATTTCTTTATTGTTCCAATCATAAACTATCTTTGGTGTCAAAATAATAACAGAAAGCATCTGTGTACCTTTTAATCTGAAGATATCTAAGTGTAACTTCAAGCCACTGCTTTATATTACCACCTTCCCAGGTAGATTAAAGATATGTTTTGCCCAAAACCATACTTTCTTATTCTAATTAGGTAATTTCTCAGTATTCTTTTGCTCTTTTTAATAAGCTAAACAAAGTGATCTCTTGCAGCGTCTCGCAGAAAGGCTCAAGAAAGTTTAGATTTAATTACTTCACTTTTCACAAGTTCTCATCAGTGAGTACAGTACTGATGCTTAATATTCACAATGGAAGCATTTTCACAATGATTTGATAATGAATCTCAATTGCCAATAAGGCTTCAAGATCTACTGGTTGCTCAGATCTTAAGCTATTTCAAGTACCTTTCATTGCCATGTAATCCTCACTTTTTTAAACTCAGATATTCCAAGCTACTAAATCTGATGCCTTATGAGAGTATAGGTCCATTCTGCCTTCATACTTCTCTTTATCAAGCAAATTTGTAATTCCCTCAAAGCAGATTTATCTGATGTGATGGTGGTAGTGTCTCTTTAACTGTGGGAAAAGTGATAAGAGAAAGTGACACTAAGTAAACAGTGCTGTATTTTTATTTGGCTAATTGAGTAATGACTAATTTAGAAAAAGGAAATAAGACTTCTTAAAGCCAAAAGAATGAGAAAGGAAACGAAAATTATCGGTGCAACACTGCCAATATTCATTTATGCTTCCCTCACTAGAAATGAAGATGTGAAAAATGAGGTTACCAAAGTTCCAGCATATCCTGGATGACTGACTTGCCATAGAGGCAAAAGGAAGGGTGTTCTGCCCACAGAGTAAATTAAATGGGAGCCTGCTTACAGGAAAAAACTCTGCTGGAAGAAATGGCAAATGAATCAGAGCCAGAATCAGATAATTTGGGGTTTGGGCTGGGGACAAGGTCCATGATGGGCACAGGACCCGTGTTGGGCACAGGAGGACAGCAGAGGTGAGATGCCTGCACAGCAGGGAGGGAGAAGGTGGTGACTCGCTGGAGGCAATGTGGCTCCCAGGATAGACCCCAGTGCCTCTCATCCAGCACTGGAAGTGGCTTTACTGCTGGCTCAGCTCTGGAGCTGGCTGAAGCAGCTCCCACCACAGCCTGGAAAGCATTGGTTTCATGCTGTCACTCATCAGAGGGATTTGAAACCTTTCTTTCAAATGCTGTGCTTCTCACAGTAGGTGTTTTGGAAATGCAGAGGTGGAAAGAGCTGAAAGAGCAAAGACATGAAAATTTCTTAATTGAAGAAATACTTAGAGCTTTCTGTGTACAGTCTGTGTTGGAGCTGCCTGTTACACAACGAAATTTACATTTGTCAGGTTGAAGTAATGCAGATACGACTAAAGAATTCAGACTCACAGATTTCTATTTTGTCACCAGGAAATACTCTAGGGAAATCAGGGAGGAATTAGTGGTGTTATCCAGTCAGCTAACAGAATTCTGGTGTAGAATTTTAGAATACAATTAAATAGGTATATATTGTAATGTTATTTTAAATTCAGTAAATAAAAGCTGTGTTACTTCAGGTCTAAAATTTAAAGAAGACATGTCTAACTTAAGGCAAGAGTGTAAAGACATGAATAAGGCACCGTTTTGACAAGAAAAGCAAAGAAAGTGAAAAGAGAAGTATGGAAAGAAGTTTGTGGTTGGGAGAGTGAGGTCAGAAGCCAGTCTTTGCACAGGCAAAGTACATCTGAAGAGAAGAGCTGTCCGTGAGGTGGAAAAAGCAGGTTGGTTGTTCACAGTAGAAGGCACAGCTGAAATAGGGAAACAAACTGTGGGAATGAGACTGTTTCCGAATGGGTAGCAGATTTGAACAAATAGGCAAAAGGCTAATCTATAAACTTTTTGACAGCTGAGTTTGCTTGTCAGGTGTCCAGTGCTGTTGATAACCAGCTCTACTTCTCAGAAGCAGTGATGGTGCATTTAGTAATAGCAATATTGAGGAGATATAATATTGTGGTCCAGGCTGGGAGCCACCACCACCATATATCCTCTCTATGGTCCAGCACATTTTAAAATTAAGTTCACAACTTAGATTAAGCAATAAAATGCAGGGGAAAGAACTAAAATGTAGCAGATGGAAAGGAACTGTGTGAGAAGGACCAGACTAGTCTAGGTACAATACCGAAGGAGGTGCAAGGAAAATCTAAAAAGCCTAATCTCCTAAAAATATTTTCAGGGATGATTTAACTACGAAGAATGAGTGAGGGCTTGCAGTATAGATGAGCTTATGAAAGAGAGGTGGAAGTGAAGCGTGCAGAGAGGAACCTTACAGTGAGGTTAAAAGAGAGGATAAATGATAATTAAGTGATAATATTGAACTTTTCCAGAGAAATAAATAAAGGATTAGTCTGAAGATTCCTCACAACCCTGCCTCATAGCTCAGTTTAGACTTTTATTTAAAATGATCTCTGTGAAGCATGCAGTGGTGCCATGGCCTTCTAATTCATTTTCTTTAGTCAAGCATTCTCAGGTTGGTACTTTAATCTCCAGGAGTTGAATATTGAGCATAGAGGTTTATATTGCTATAAGAAAGAGGCCTGTCAAAACTCTGTAGTTCAGCATAAACTGTTAAGAATTTTCCCTTCCCTAACTGTAGTGTTGTTTGCAATAAGAAACAGGTTGTCACTTGGTGATTCAAGACTCTGAATGATGGTTTTTACATGATCTGAAGAATGCTGGTTTTAACAAAGTGAAGGAAGAAAAAGATTAGTAGTAAGTTGACAATGGATGAGATCTAAGTTCTAGTTCTGTGTCAGACTTGTCATAGCTTTGTAAGCAATTAAGACTCTTTCTTCGAGAATGTAGGGTACCCCTTTCAAGTAAGGGATTGCTATATACAGAGAAGGGGACAGGTACAAAATGATAATTTTTGCAATGTCATCTTCCCAAACAGCTGTGTGAGTCCAGGGGAGTTGCAGCTGCACAGGATTTCCCACCCTTCTGCTCTGGGTGACATCCTAAGTCTAGCGGAGCCTTGCAAAGGCAGCAGAGCCTGCAGGTGCTGAAAAGGCAGGTACATCTCTTTTCCCATCCTCACCTTACTGCTGCTGGACTCACTCATTCGGCAGCTGAGTTTGCTAAAGCAGGAGAAAACCACCAGCAAAGAGAATTGTTTCCTGTTGGTTTCAGGCAAGCTGCCCTGGGAAGACTCTCTTGTGGCTGGGAGCTGGTGAGAAAAGGTTAGGATCCATATCTTCAGTGGTACCTAGCCACTTGAAATCAGAGGGGAAAAGTCAAATGCTATTACATCCATTGGAAATTGCTAGCGGCACACAGACCCTTTCACGCAGAGCAGGTGACAGCAATCCATGCGCCTGAGCCCTGCTGTGCAGTTTCAAATCCAGAAAAAATTCTGAAGATGGTGAAAGGAGGCAATGTAAACAATGGGTTGCCTTCCCATTCAAGCATTATTATGCTTCCAGACTTGCAATTTCAGACATCTCTCAATGTCAAAAAGCCTCTTGTGTTATTTGAGTTTATTATACCTTCATCCTGAGAGCTGAAAGATTTTTTTTCTACTCACAGCCTTGTACAAATGTAAAGAAATAGCCAGAAGGTCTCTATAAGAAAAGCTAGTTCGTTGCTCAGTCTTCGGGCTACTCTAAATTAGGAATGATTGGTCTCAGGTTATTTTAAGAGAAAGATATTCATGATAGATATTCGTGATCTTCAGAATGACAGTTTCCATCTCAGGCTTTAGAGGGCATTGCTGTGATTGAAAGACCTGTTCTGCATTTTTTCTGCCCCACTTTGTTTTTCTGTACCTTCGGCCTGATGGAATATGTTATACCAGATGGGTTTTTTTTGTTTGTTTTTGTTTGTTTGATTGGTTTGTTTGTTTGGGATTTTTTTATTTGGTTTGTTTTGGGTTTGGTATTTTTGTGTGTGTGTATATCTATTGCTTTCTTTAGAAGCAAATCCCTGTCATGCCAATGTTACATGGTCTGTGAGAACTTAATAGTAATAGGTCAGAACTAATCTGCATACTCTATTTGATGTGTACTCTACTAGCTTTCTTGCCTAGGTGAAGAAACTTTCTGTTGAATTTATTCTCTGCAACTCAAATGAGAACCTGCATGAGGTAATAAATACACACATATTTCTTCTAGTGCTTCAGTATATTGTTGAGGGCTAGACTTTACCCAGCCTTCAGTGTGTGACATGGGCAGGGAATAGGGAATCAAAATGTGTGCTGTACACAGCTCACTCCTAGACAGAGCCTGATAGCACTGCAGCTGTCTGGGATGTCTTCGGGCTCTAAAGGGATTAAAGAGAGGTAAGGACATGGCCCACTTTTCTTTCACACGATCAGCAGGAGGTGAACCACACCATGTGTTTTCGGAAGCAGTAGGAAGTGATGGGACTCTTTGGAGCCATCCTTCCCTTAGGCAGTGTGAAGTGTTTACCTGTTCAGGGCCAAGACTGGGAGCCCCTGTGTGGTCATCTGTCCCCTCGGTTTTTGCTACAGGAAAAATTCCTTTTGACTGTAGGGTCTTTTCTTATTTCAAATAGAATGTAACATCACTAAATGGACTAGAATCTTAAAACAAGCTGTGATTGCTCTTAACACTAAAAAATGTTCAAGGTGCTTGCAATAGCTCCAGTAGGGGTATGATTACCTTAGACGAAAAGGACATGCCCAGACACACAGATGCTTTGTAGCCTGTATTAGACACAGAGTTCAAGGCTGAATGCTTTCACCTACCAGATGATACCCAGACTGTGTTCCTTGAAGGCCGATATTGCTTTTAAAAGACTTTGTTTTGTTTTTTTTTCTGTGGCGACTTCTAAATCTTAAAGCTCAATTGTGGAACTATGATTCAAGTTTGCAAGTGAGTCTGTGGAAATCAACTGACCTTGCAGAGCAAAGTTCATTTAACAGAGAAAAAGAAAGTGTGATCCAGGCTTTCATCAAATGCCACTCATGTGTAATGTGGGCTGGTCTGTGTTTGTCTTTGTTGCATGTAACTGCCAGTAACACCATTAGAATTTCCAGGCACAGACCAACTGGGTTATGAAACCTGAGTTCCAAATACAGAGTGAAGTCTGAGGAAATTAGATGACCCATGTTGCAGACAGAATACAAGTTCAGTGTAAAATATTTATTGCTCCAAATTATCATTGTAAGAGTAATAAAATGAACCCATATTTGTAGGCTTCACAGTGATATATTTTTATGAGCTTAGAGCTGCTGCTTGTGTAAATTCAATAGAGAAGCTGTTTGGACTTGTTTCAAATTTCTGTAGCTACAGGGGAAGAACATTTATTCCCTATTTCACTTGTTAGAAACAATGAAAAGCAAATCTTTTATCTGTTTACTAGAAAATACAGCTTTAATGAAACTCACTACCTTTCTGAGTCTGGTTCTTTGACTTCTACAGAGATGGATCCAGGTTGCCTAGGCACTGATGGACAGGACTGACACCAATTCTTTGTGGGTCTTTTTAGAAGGTACAGATGAAAACTGTTCAGATAGATTTAGCTGAAATACTGAAATCATGTAGTCAGATGAGAGTATTTCAACTGAGAACTGGTTTTGCTGGAGATTGAAGGAAACAAAATTATTTGTGAAATTCTGCCTAGACCTTCCTGGTTTCTGGGATAGATTTTTTTCCCAGGTCCTCAGCATCCCAGGGACTGGCTGTACTTGTGGGGTCCTTAAATTATCCTGGCTCCCTGGTTGTAAGAGTCTCCATTAGGCAGGAATCCAGCCCTCAGAATTGTTAAGTATGGAATAGTAGTTGGTAGAAACTTTGTTTGGAAATATCAAAATCGTCACAAAAATGTAGTTACCCTTATCTGCCTAAGCCTGTAGCAGTATGCCTTTCATGGGGCTATCCTGACTGAAAGCCAGTCACGCTGGACTGGGTGAAAGAGCTTTTATTATATGCTTAGGGCTAGTGTCGTTCAGAGTTCCTTTATGGATTGGGAAAGGAACCCAAACCCACAGCTGCTTCGTGCTCCGTCCCTTAGAGTAATACTCGATTATTCTGGCTTAATTCAGGTATTGGTCTGATTCTGACTGGGACCAGTTTCAGTATGGTTAAAGTTGTTTGAGGTGGTAGTGCCCTCGGGTTGTGCACCGGCTGTATAAGAAAGCTGTTCCTGGGATCCTCACTGGAGATGTCCCCACATTCCTAGAGAAGCCATATTGTGAGTCAGTTCAATCCTTTCAGTGACAGTAAAGAAGGCTGATCCCAACTTCATCGCTAAAAAGAAAATTTAACATGTTTGAATTTCCTTTTTATGGAAATTACCAATTTAGCTTATTGATTAAATACAAAATATATATCTATATATAAAAAGCATTTAGTACAAGAATAGCCTGCAGCTTTTCCTGAAAAGTCTCTTCCTACCCTGCCATTGTTGTCCTTGCTTCTATCTTGGGCATATGTCTCAATCTGATGATTAGTATAGAAAAAGGGGGAAAATGCATTTTAATTCAAGGAATTCAGTGGGGGTTTTTTGACAAAAAGGTTTTCCAAAGGAAAAATAGATTGTTTTGTACCTGCCTTCTTATTTTCTTCCTTCCAACTTCTCTCCTCAGAGGAAGAGGGGTAAGATATACAGCACTGATTGTAAGATAGGCTTCTCAAATAGCTGTTTGTATATGAATAGTAACCGGTTTTCTCCAAGACAGTGTTTGATAAGATATGGCAAATTTAAAATTCAGCTGCCTTTTTAGGCTCTTGTGTCTTTGTGTAAACACCTTGAAACCTCTCATTCCATCTACTCTTCCTCCATTACAGACAAAATAGAAGCATCTCAATTCACATAGTACAGGAAAAGAAGAAATGCTCAGTGGCACGGACTCATCATGAGCCTTCCTCAGCAGCTACCAGCAAGTAAAAGTATCTATGTCTGACTAATATAAATTTTATATCTCTTAACACAGTTATAGACCTACAGTTTGAAAAATTCTGTGCTAGAATAATTGTTTCACCTGCCTTTTACTACAGTTTTGCAGTTCAAAGAAACTTATTTAGTCCTTACTTTGCAGCAGAGCCATAGTAAAGGAAGGGTGACAAACGAGGTTAACATACCCAAATGTTGTGAATTGCTGCTTCCGTTACCATTTCCCCTGAAGAGGAGGGGCTGAATTTCAGAGCTGTGGAATGAGCAGGAGGCAGCACAGCTCAGAGATGCCGCAAGGAGAAATCACAAGAAGAGTGTGGCCATCAGGGGTGCTGAGGGACCAATAATTTTAGCAGATGTAGGCCTTGAATTCTCCAAATCTTACTGCGGTCCAAATCATACTTTTGGGAATGCAAGCTTCCGCCTCTTCGTAATTCATCCTTCTAACCACAAAATAGGTTGATGAAGGGGACTATATAATAAAGACAATTACAATTTTATTTATCAATCATCTTTCTACAAATACTTTGGGTTTGGGACACCATCATTAACATGAATTCCTATCTAGATCATAGGACAGCTCAGGCTGAGAGGAATCTCGTGTAATCTAGTGCAGCCTGCCCGAAGTCAGAGCCTGGTCAACTGCTGTGTTCTTCCACTAATTCTTGTGTGTTTAGTTGTTTGCATACAAGCTACTTAGTCAGTGCAAATCTCTTGGGCAGACTGTGCTACGTCTACCTTAACTTATTTGGCATTCTATCACCTCCCTGATTTCTGTGATTTCCTTTCCATTGCCATTTTTTCAGGCACAGTCAGTTCTCAGCTGTGATTTGACCTATTGCTTTACTATAGGGTCCTCCTTTCCTATCTTCCTTTATTATAGGAACCATTTCTGCCACATTAGTCTGCCATTTTTCTTTCTTAAACCCTTGTTTAGATGTTTTTTTTCAGCAGAAAAGTATTTTATACTTCAAATATTCATATTAAGACTGGTAAATTTTACCCACAGAGTTAAAACTTATTTCCATTTCTCACTCAAAGTCTGAGATTTTTTTAAAAAATGGATCTAGTTACATATTTCTGATTTCTGATAAGAATATATTCTAGTATTTACATTTTCTAGATTGCTGTTTCTGTCCATGTGTCCTGGTGTGTACTGTAGTATTTTTCATTACTAAAATGTGTCTGGCTAATACATCCATATGTAAATAATTGTACATATAAATCTTTGTATTTTATGTAAATTCCAACATAATGAAAATATTACTAGAAAAACATGGGTTTTTAAAAGTAAAAAATCTATTTTTGTTTGTTTGCATATTTATTTAAAAAATTATAAAGAAAGAAACTTCCTGTTTGTGAGCATCAGCTCAAACAATCTTCGTTCTAAATCAAATTAAGAGAAAAGTAAGCAGAAATTAACTAGAGGTAATTAAAATGTACTTCTAAGCGGTCTCACTATAAAAGCTGAAAAAAACCCTCTATTAATTAGGTGCAGCTTGATTAGAAAGTTGCTTTAAACACGTTGCTTGTTTTCAGTTGTCTGGGAGAACAGCAGAAAGAATTGTTGAGTACCATTGTGTAGAACTCATTAATAAAAGAGTGCTAATGCACATTTGCTACCCCGGTAAGCTGTGTCTTATGTAAGACTGATTCAACTAGACAAATGACCTGTTTTTAAAAGGAGATGGAAACATTTGCAGTAAAACTATGCTGTCAGATGTGCAGAGGGTATATAGCTCCTACAGAAAAGACATTTATTCAAATTCTTTAGACACAGAAGGTCAAACAAGCCTAGTTAAAAGTCAAGAAAATAAAATCAGCATTTGGGACTAAATCCTTGTCTCAGTGCATAGGTTAAATACCCTACCTGTCCTCTTGGGATGTCAGTGTTCTCTGGGCTGCATTGCTCAATCAGTCCTGGAGTGGTGCAGAAGTAATCTGTGGTGACTACACAGCTGCTGTGCAGAAAAGGTTGATCTGTTAGCTCAGGTGTGTGCCATTTCTAGTTCAAGTGGAATTCAGCTCCTTAGGATTGAGATAGGTGCCTTTGTTATGAAATAACATAGGAGATAAACAGCACCAGAGAAGAATAACAGGAGATAAACAGCACCAGTGACGATTCCGCACTTTTCTTGGTGGGGTGAACTGTCTCCCAGTACACATCTTTCAACACTGTCCTTGATACTAGAGGAAGAAACCAATTTTATGCATTAGTGATATCTGTGGACTTTAAAACATGCAATCTTGCAAATAGCGCTGATCATTTATTCAAGCAGTTGCACTTTTTTTTTAACTTGGCTACCAGTCTAATATAATGGAACAACGACATGCAGCCTGGTTCTGATCTTTTTTTCCCATGTAGTTCATCGACTGCAGTGAAATTATTTCTAACTTGCTCCACCAAGCCAAGATTTTCAAATGCAGATTTAAGAAACAGTTTTCCTTCTCATTTGTCACAGAATCATAGAATGCTTGAATTTGGAAGGGACCTCTGGAGGTCATCTGGTCCACATCTCCTGCTCAAGCAGATGGTTGCCCAGGACTCTATCCACATGGCTTTTGAGTATCTGCAAGGCTCGAGACTCCACAGCCCCTCTGGGCAACCTGTTCAGTGCTCAGTCATCCTCACAGCAAAAAAAGTGTTTCCTGATGTTCAGAGGGAACTTCCTGTGTATCAATTTATCCGGTCACTGGGCACCACTGGAAAGAATCTGGTTCTGTCTTCTTTTCACCCTCCCTTCAGGTATAATACTTTGACCTGCTGGCACCCCATAATGGGTACCTTGTAAATATTTCCTTGCTTACTTTTGGAAAGAGGTATAGAAAGATGTTTTCAGCCCTTTTGTGCTTAGTTTATGTTCTGCATCTACTGTCTTCCTCATGCTGACATGTTCCTTCTGTATCACAGCTTTAAACAATGCTGAAGATAGCACAGTTTCAGGATTTGTTGAGTCATCCCACATCTAAGGAAAAACAAAGGAAGCCTTTTCTTATAACTTTCTGAAAATTGGGAAAATGACAAAGTAGAATAATGCAATCCCTTTCTCCTACAAATACCAGCCAATGCTCCCATTTTCCATATTACATCCACACTGCAGAGGAGAGACCTAATATGCGATCTTCACATTTGTGCGGTTCTCCTTCAACTCCAGGCTTACATACCCTCATACAATTATGCAAGTTCATGTCTATATGAAATAAAAAAATTTCATATATCTTATTAGAATACTTTCAGGAATTGTGCTTAGGTAGACTGGATCCTAACAGAAGATGTCACTTTTTTTCCACTCTTATGATTTCTTATGTTGGACAAGTTGAGCTGATTGCATGCCAGAGGATGAAGAGTGCTCCACCCACTTGTGTCTGTAGACAGGCCACCCAAAAGATTGCAAAGTGCGTTTTACCTGTACCCAAAGTGATATTCTCAGCTATCTACAAGAGCTAGGCGATACAGCTTTGGGCAAGTGGTGCAAGAGGAAAAGGAGTACTTCAGCTCTAGCGCCCAAAGCAGAACAAAACTGCCACAAAATGTGAAACACATTTCAATGATATGATTCTTTATCTGTACCTCCTTAATTAGAATCAAGGAATCATGATGACCAGCTAACATTTACATTTGTGTTTCTGAACTGATGATTCTTCAGTGAAGAGATATAAGTCCTTCTTTTTCAGCTGCCTGTATTTGACTTAGAGCTCTCCATCCCGGTTTCCCTATTTCTCAGTTCCTGTGGATTACTTTGAATACTAGTGGAAAAGCTTTCTGTCATATCTGCTAGTATCTGTATGAATGTGTGCTACCGTTGAGTGATTATGAATTTGACCCAAAGGCAAGTGTCATGCGGCTTTTTAGGAATGCAGCATAATAATGCAAGTATGTGAAGAACTACAGTAGACAGTGCAATTTACTGAGAGGAGATGCCACAAAATGTTATGAAATACTCCTAGCTTAGTTTAATATTTCTTATGTGTTCTCCCACACAGTGCTCAGAACAAGTTAAGTGACATGAAGAATATTACATATTTTTTAAAACAGATGGAGGATATCACTTTTATGGATTTGAAACAATTCATTAAAAGTTAGTTTCTGTTAAGATTTGCCATGCTGTGAGTTTTCTCACACCTTGTCTGTCTAGTCCAGGCTGATCCTAATCTAAGTAGGGGACTGAGGGAGTCCTCTCACTGGTCCACCAGCTGCTGTCTGAACCTCCCTCTCTTCAGCAGAGATATAAGAAGACTTTGGAGAAGGAACATAAATTGTGCTCCCTCTGTGCTCAGCGCTGCCGTTGATGGAGGAGATATGATGCCATTGCATGAAGGAGGAGACAGGCCACATACATTCAGGCATTGTAGAAATGTGTCTTCATCCTCAGTCTTCCCCACAATAATAGGCAGATTTGACCATAATGGATTAGTGCACATGTAATTTAGACAATGAGAACTGTCTCTGGAAGGACTTACCAAGGCTCATTCAGGATTAGGAAGGACAGAATGGGGCACCACGGGCTATATGTGCCAGTCCAGGCAGTTTGTTTCTGCCTGGCCTCTTCCATGCAGCCCTCTCCCTCCAGAGACCTGTCATCTTTCCCTGTGTAACCAGTTCTTTCCACTATAAACCCAGCTGTGTATCCATAGCATGGCCAGAATATTATGCTGTGTCCTTGACAAGGAGTGTCTTCTGCGTGTTCAGACATGCAAGGTTGGGTGCCCCAAGGCTGTTTGCATGCCCTGTTAACGAATGGGGACAGGTCTGTCAGATGATAGTGGAACCCGTGCTTTTGCAGCGAAATGAGAGGTACATAAAAGTGGACACTCTTCCTGTGACTTTGCACATGCCTGCAGACAGATGGGGATAATGGCAGGCACCTGCAGTTTGAATACAGGGTGGGTGCACATAGGGATACACAGGGATGAGCCACAGTGTACAGGAGTCACATACCTTCATGAGAGCTTTATGCACATGAAAAGTTGGATACCTGTGTTCTAGGTCATTCATGATGTATAATCTCCATATCAGAGCATTTATGTGGTAACAATCCTTCCCCTGAAGTGTTGTCTGAGACTATAGATATAATTGATGAAATACTGTGATTTAAGAACAAATTGGCTATTCAGAAACTAAATGGATTGGGTGCCAAAACACTCTGATCTCAGATCTAAGCCATTATACAGATTATGTTGCTCGCCTGCCCCATGGAAAAGACAATGCAATGGAGGAGTCAGGAGGGAGTCAAAGTAGTGGTTCCAGCTGTGGGTACATGGTCATGGGGCAGGACCATGAGGTCCCTTTCCATTCTTCAGTAGCTTTGGACATCAAAAGTTATAGCACTGGGTAGAGAAAGTTTTGGTCAACCTTCCTCAACACCCAACAAGTCTCTGGTGCTGGTGCTCACAATCAGCCCGTCTCAAAGGCTTTCCACGAAGATGCAATCACAATGATTTACATGTATTTTACACTCAGTGTACTCATCCATTTCTAGGACTGAGTTACTCCCTTATCCTTCACATGCTAACAGTTTGTGTC
This sequence comes from Mohoua ochrocephala, assembly GCA_013398855.1. Classification (NCBI taxonomy): domain Eukaryota; kingdom Metazoa; phylum Chordata; class Aves; order Passeriformes; family Acanthizidae; genus Mohoua; species Mohoua ochrocephala. The sequence goes on from VZTA01016847.1 coordinate 16,417, forward strand.
AACAAAGTACCCTATTCCAGTAGCCACAAGGAGCAACTTTTTAGGCTTGACTTATTTTATGCTGAAGTTGTTGAGTTGCTTCCTTGTCAGAGCCAAAGAAACAGTGCCCAGATCTAATGCCCTTTAATACTTGCACTGAAACTCAACTGTGGTACGTCTGCAAATGTTTCCCAGTTTATTATTTTTCTAATATATGAGCTTTTACATGCACCACACATATTTGTAGCGCTATAAAGAAATACTGCTGGACAACTTGATTCAATTTGCTCACTGATTTTATTTTCCTTGGACTTCAATGGCATTTAGTTGTGTCTCTGCTGATCAGCTTGATGTTTAGCTCCATGCAGTGTTATATTTTATCTTGGCTCCAAATATGTTCTCAAATTAACATGATGGTTCAGATGGATTCTTGTCTCAGAGCCATATGATTGATTTCATCTCTGATATTCTGCTCCATCAACATGCAAGGAATTAGTCCTGACATCAAAGGGCAATCTGTTTACATTGGAAGTGCAAAATATTGCGCTAAGCAATGCAAAACAGATTAAAAAAGAGAATGGCACTGCCACTGCTTTTTTGAAACAAAATACAAACTTATTAGGAAAGCCATACACTCCCTTCTCTAAAGCAATTATCTTAAATGCTGAGAACATAAGAACATCTGTAACGAGTCAAACTAAAGGTCTGTTTGGACTGCTGTGCATGTAAGCTGGTGGGCAATTTAGGATGTTAGAGACATGAATGGGGCAAGCAGATGGTGATATACTTCCCCTCTTGCAGTCTTTCCAAAACAAAAATTCTAGAGGATTTCTAGGAAGTGGACCAGCAATAATCAGGGTAAATTTAAATGGGTTATAATTTATCAGCCATTCAGTACAGATTTTAAAATATTTTAGCAGTAACACACAATACAAGGTGCTACCAAAAATTGCACTAGAGCTTGTAAATTCATACAGATTTAGGATATGTTTTTTCAAATTGGAGAAATTCTGGCAGAAAGAATTTTTATCTTCCACTTTGTTTTGGAACATAAATAGTGTTGCATTCTTTTTGTTTCAGAGGGTTGTCTTTTGTACTTGTCCATGTAAAGGATGAAAATCAATAACTAAACAAAAGATAATTCTGACCTTGACACTTGCAGTCAAAAAGGGTTTTTTTCATGTTTGAGACAGAAAAGATTTTATTTGATCACATAAATTACTTACTCTCTGACACTCCTCTTTTTAATATAGTTTCTTTTGATTGATGTAAAATACTTATAATAATAGCATCCCTTGAAAAAATCACTAAGACTAAAATGGTGAATGTGAACTAGACTGACAGAGAAAGAATGCGGCAATGGGCTGGACAATGCGTAATTCTTTTGGGTAATATATAGCCTTCTGTCGTGCCCATCACTTATTTTGCATTGAAGACCTTTCTTTTGTGTTTTACATTCCTCACAAATAATGAATTATCTGTTTTAGTCGGCTCTTGGTACTGAGTTGTTAACGAAAATTCAGTTTCAGAAGTAGAAAATGTTGTAATGGGAAATATTTGTCTGAAACCATAGAAGTAGCTTGACAGGCTGAGAGAGTTGGAGCTGTTCAGCCTGGAAAAGAGAAGGTTTTGAGGAGACCTTATATCACCTTCCAGTATCTTAAAGGGGCCACAAGAGAGCTGGTGAGGAAGATTTTACAAGGGCATGTAATGA
>VZTA01016848.1:7487-25774 GCA_013398855.1 Mohoua ochrocephala
TTGGCCTTCTTGAACCTCATACCATTGGCCTTGGCCCATCAATCCAGCCTATCCAGATCTGCAGAGTCCTGGGGAACATCACTGGTGACCCACTGCCAACTGGATTTAACTTTATTCACCATCACTCTGGGTGGTACATCATCTGAGGATGCACTGAAAGGTATAGAGTCCTCCTTTGACATTTAAAGTTTTATTTATCTCCTCCACTGCTTGGATCTCGATCTTTCTGCTTTCTATTGCTTCCCCTTTCTAGGGAAATGCCCCTGTAGAAGGAAACTATGAAGAGACTATTCTTGGAAAGCTTTGTCTGGGTAGAAAAAAGGAGCAAGGAGGAATCCTCAGCTTCCATCTCCCAGTGAAGGTGTCTCCAGGTAAAACATGGCCTTCGTACAGCTTTTCCCCAAGGGGATAATGGCTATTAGAATGCAGCTTTGGATTACCTCACAGGCAACTATAATTTCCCTGCTGGATTATGAATCATGAACTAGTGGTTTATTTTCAGGCTAAATTATCAGCTAATTATTATTTCTCAGGCAAGCAATAATCCATTTCATGAGGGAGAGCCTTCAAAGGGAATATTTTTAATTGAGAACACAAAAAGTTTAGAAATACAAAGCAAATAAAGGTTAATCTCATCTTGGTGCAAGCTTTCTGCCTTCTCTATGCAGTCCAGAGCCTCAAGGGGTGGGAAAGGCCTTGAATACAGAGATTTTCATTTACTCTTCTGCTGTAATCCATTTAAAATGTACAGTTGTGAACCTGTCAGATTGGTATTTTAAGAGCTGCATTCTGAAAGTGAAGTGGTGACAGACAAGATAAAACACTAGGAGAAGAAACAGCAGTGCTGGTAAAACTGAGGCAAACTCGAAAGTAAAAAAACAACTTGCCCTGGAGAAAGGTAAAATACATGATTTTGTGTTCTCTGGTAGCACTGGCCAGGACATATTCTGCCAAATTAACTCTACAAAATTCTCACCAAGCAAGAATAATATAGATATTCTCTCAGATACTAATTTCTAGTTGCATTCTGAACTACTGCACCAACTAGGCCTGAAAAAAAAGGCATTATGGAATGTGTGGTTGGTGTGGGGGAAGAAAGATAATTCCTTCCTGCCTGTGAGCCCTTAGTCTCTAAGCAGACAGCACCACTGCCTTTCTCACAGCAGACAGGAGACTGGAGCAATACTGAGAAGTCTGTCTGTTGGGTTTTAAAGCTTCCTCTTTCCCTGCTGCATTAAGCAGAGATGCTGGAAAGACTCACACTAAGCAGAGCAGTTATCACTGAGGCTGTGTATGCAACATGGGGCAGATATGCCTGCAGCACACCACCAGCCTTGGTCTGGACGTCTGGGACCAGGTCGAGGATCCACCTGGGCCTCCTCCCCACAGAAATCACCAGATAAGCAGAAGAGTTTATTTAGGTCCTGTCCCAGTCTCCCTTCCCTGTTTGATCACAGAACTGAGTCAGGATGCCACTACACCCTTCTCTGGGAAAGAAGTATTAGCATAGCTTTATCAAGGATCACGATGCTCAGGAAAGCACATCTCAACAGAGCATGGCATAGCACTCTAAATAACGGCAATGGGTCCTGAGGAACCCACATCAGTTCCTCTAACCACTCCAAGTTTTACTTTGGACTCATCCGTTTTGTCCTTCATCATCATGCTTTGAGAAGCAAGGATTAAATGAGATTGTGCAGGTGCCTTTTTTGTTTGTTACAAAACAAGAATTCCAAGATTTAAATTTGATTTTAGTGGTATGCCGTAATTTCCTGGTCCAGTCCTGCCTGTTTGTCTATCTGTGAACTTTATTTGTGTGCCTGAAATGTTGAGCTCTTTATCTACCTGGCTGATAGCTCAAAATGCAATGCAAGCATCACTGTACAGGTTGATAGAGTTTTTTGAGTATTAGTTCAGCTACTGCACCTGAGTTTCCCAGGGGGAGAAGTGGTGGTAGGGAGAGGAAGAGGAAACAAGAAAGAATAAAATCATGAAAATCTTTAATGCAAGTGAGAGATGGGAAGCAATGGTATCATCAGATGCTAGATCCTGCTGGAATAATGGACTGCAGGCAAGAAAAATATTTACAAAGTCAAAATAGAAACCAATGGAGGAAAAAGCCTATGAAAAATAATGTGAAAACATTACAGACTTTTACTGAATTTTAATTAAGTATCAGAAATTGAATTGTAACAGGTGTCCCTAATCCCTTAAATATTTCATTTTAGCCATGTAGGCTATTCTACAATAGTGGACTGTCAATTGCTTGCATCTCTTTTATATTTTATGACTTCTGGTTGTTTAACTAAGTAGTTGTTAACATCAGTAGTTGTTTAGAAAAAGGGAGCTGTATCATGAATAAAGAATCCGTGCTAGTTCAACACAGTGGTATCAAATATCCTCTAAGCAGTGCTTGTAACAGAATAAACATGTCTCTAGTACAGACTTCATGGGCCAATATGCATTCAGCACCGGCAAACCTATCTTCTAATCCGAAGGAGTTAGCTAAGGATATTTCTGTTGTGTGTTCCCTCCACTACAATTAAATCATAGAATCACAGGACAGTTAGGGTTGGAAGGGACATTAAAAGTCATCTAGTTTCAAACTTCTGACATAGGCAGGGACTCCTTTAACTAGAGCAGGCTGCTCAGGGCCCCATCCAGCCTGGTTTTGAACACTTCCAGGGATGGGGTATCCAAAACCTCTCTGAGCAGCCTGTTCCAGTACCTCAGCACCCTCGGAGTAAAGAATTTCTTCCTAACATCCAGTCTAAATCTGCCCTCTTGCATTTTAAAATCATTGCCCCTTATCCTGTTGCTATTTGCCCATGCAAGAAATTGTTCTTCCCCTTTTTATTAAGCCCCCTTTATGTACTGGGATGTTGTAACAAGTGGATATTACACCGATGTTCTTCATCAAGTTCTGAGAATAATGTGTGGCAAAGTGTCTCCTGCCCTGTTTCCTAAGGCAGCAATGCACTGTACTGGCTCTGTGCTAAACAGAGATATTAAGAGGCTTGCTCCTGGAGAGGAGCAAACTGAAATGCTTCAGGACATAAAGGCTGCAGGGTTGTCACTGAAGTGCATAAAAACAACCTCACAGAGAGAAAAAGTCAAATGTTCAATTAAAGCCAATGCCCAAAACTAACAAACATGGAGGAGGTCACCAACAGAGACGCTGCAATGTAATTTAACAGGTCAGAGGTTCAGTGTACCCATCAGGAATGTTGTTACCACACGGACAAGAGCAATGACCCAAAGCATGGGCGCGCACACACACACACACACACACACACACACACACACACACACACACACACAGAGGCCTCTCATTCCAGGGTTCCCAGAAGATCTGATTGCCTCACCCAAAGGGCTGAAGGATCACTCTGGGATATCCAGTAGAGAACAGTGAGCTGCTCAGGAGAGCTGGGCAGGGGAACCCTCTGTAGGTGCCCAGGGGCACCTCACAGGGGTCCTCCTCTAAGGGACACGACAGCACACTGTCTTGAGGTGGGACCCATGACCATACATGGCAATGGTCCAGAAACACAACTTCTAATATCTTCACAACTTCCAAGTTTTTGCAAGTTCCTGACTGCTGCCTTTGTTACAGGGCACTGCTTCTGACAGCGAGGGCACCAGTCATGGCTGCCTGCATGCTTCTGGCCCTGCTGCCCAGTTATTGACCACTAATCCTCAGCAGTCTGTAGGACACGTCAGCTTTGATGTATCACTTCCCTTAATGCGTTTTTTGGAATGCTGTGGCGATAACACACTCACATTTATCTTCATTGTTGCTGCTGGGAAATGTGAAGGTTGTCTCTAACAAGATTTTCCCATTTAGTTAAATAATTATGTTAGAATTTTAAAGCACTCAGGGTTATCAGAAAGCAGCAACAAATCTCTAGTCCAACAAATGCTACATGGTGAAAATATTTTAGCAAATTGCATTTCAAAGCCCTTTTGCATGTTGCTGTAGAAATTCCAAATATAGGGAATCAGACTCATTTCTCAGCAGAGATGTCTCTGTTGTTAAGCCAGACATGTATGTACTCAGTGCAACTGACTGCGTGGAATAAGTAGCAGGCTCTGATGGGAGCAGTGCTGGATGCTCATTGACAGGCTGAACGATGGCCACGTGATCTCACTGTGACTTTACTACGCACTGCGAAGGCTGTAATTCCAAACCCAATACTTTGATGCAAAACACTGCTGATACTTCTCAGTCACATCAGAACATACAGGTCTTAGTTATAAAATAATTTGGGTCCTACAGCTGCAGCTGTAAATCAGTTCTATTGATTGCAGAGGAGCAATGCTGCCTTACACTGAGACTCTGGTCCTGTCAACTTTTAAATAAAATTAGATCAGCAGTCTCACTACAGCAACTAAACTTCTCTATTAACTTTATTTATTGGCTGACAGATTTTTTTTCCCGCTCATTCAAACCTCGGGCAGTGATGAGCGGTACGTGTGACTACACTTCAATTTACTGCAACTATGAAGGTCTTAGACCCTTCCAATACTGCCTGTAGGACAAACTACAAATAAGCCCATTATTAAGATAGCATGCTTGGTTATCAGCAAGAGACCCAAAACAGGCAACAGATAAGCAGCATAAAATTGCTCTTGTGTATTATCATTAATAACAACAGAAAGATATCAGAGTTCTAAGTTTCACACCTCTTTCCAGAGAGTTTTCAGATTCAGAATTTACAAGCCAGATAGCTCTGCTCCTCATTACTTCCTGAGGGGAATCCTAATTGCTGAATTCTGAGGATTCGTCTTCATTAATTACTGATTTATTTACCTTAGCAAAGTTCCAGGCATAGAAATATCACCCATCTGCTTAATCAGTATATTTCTGACTAAAGAGATGCATGTATTTCCTTCTCAGAATTGAAGTTCAAAAATATCATTTGTTCCAGTTTTCTGACAAGTCCCTTACAAGAAAAGCTGAGTACTTTGCATTCATTAATTCAGTGTTAATTTTAGCAGCTTTATGGGTAGTATTATTGACATCTTATGGATAGAAACTAAGACACACAAAATCATTTCTCTCAAATAAAACAGAAAATATTTGAGTCTTGCAGATTCAGTGTAAGTATAGGAAAAGGACAACTTTGAATTCCAAGACTTAAGGCTCATATCTGACCTTTGAATCACGGTCTGAGCAGAGCCCCCAGTGCTTCTTGCAGGGGTCTCTATGGAAAACAATAGTTAGGAGCAGGGACATAAGGTTAGTGCTGAGGTATTGGTGCCCCCTTTTCTTTAGGTACTGCTGGCAGGAAGCTTAGGAAAGTATCTGAACTTTTGCCAGGTTATCCATCCAAGCATGTCAGAAGGAATCCCCAGCATTCAGGAACCCAACCACTTTTGGAGGCTCTGCTGCTGAAAATCCACTGACGTCAACAGCAGGACCGTGTAATAAACAACCCAAATAAAAATCATTCTCAAGGATCTTTGGTCCTTTTTGTCTTATGACAACCTTAAGAGAGTGTTAAGAAAGATCTACTGCTTATTTTCTATTTCTTATCAGATGACTTACACCAGAAAAAAGTCTCTGAGGTGTTCTTCACACAGCAGGAGGCTGATATACTGCATTGTCTGACTGCTGGTGGTGTGTGAGGAAATGTCTCATTTCTTATGCCAGCATCACTTTCACAGTGATCATCTCTCACCCTCCACAATTCTTGCTGTGAATGTGTGAATTAACCCAGCAATAATAGAAAATGAGAAATCAAAGGTGCAGAAACGGGTAAAATGATGGACAGTACAGTGGAAGTTTAGGAAACACCAGAGATTTATAATGCAGGGAAAAGAACCGAGAACCAGATTTCCTGAGGAAAGTTATGAGAAGATGGTAGCCAACGCTCAAAACAAGGAGAAGGGATAAAGAAACCTGAAGTGTTTCTCATGGGACAGAACACATCAGAAAACAGAAGAGTAGCACCTGACCTGAGACAATCCATCAGGGACTGGCCACTGATCATGAAAACGTTCAGTTGCCAGTACGTACCTAACATTAGCTGGTCAGGTCTGAAAACTGTTACCATATGCTGGCCGCTCACTGGCCTGTGTGGAACGACCTCAGTGCTCACAGTCCCCTTCCCAAAAGAGAAGTGACAGCACCACCAATATCACCCTTACCAAGAGAAGCTCTGTTGGTAGTCTCAGGGCATGTGGACTGGGTCACTCCCTCACAAAAACCCACTGTGCAGGACCTTAGGGCGTGAAAGGGAATGCAGAGACAGCTTCACCCACTACTTTGAAAAGTAGCAGTCGCTTCTTTTGACAAGGATTTTTTAATATCCACAGGTTTCATTTACTTTGAATTCCTAATACACACTTTAGAAGAACTCTTCAATTTCTACTGCGGATATTATTAGCAAATAATAAAATTGGATATTACTAAGAAATATTTATTTATTATGACATTTGATTACTAATTCTTACAAAGTGAAAGGTAGTTTTAGATATTAGCAAGATGAAGTAGTTGGGAACCCTTAAAAATTGACTTCCTTGTTCTGGCTCTGCACTGATATTGAGTAATTTCAGTCAGCAAGGCTTGTGTCACCCCAAATCACAGTAGTCTCAATTTGGTAGAAAATAATAAACTTTGGCTTGTCCACGAGGAATTAAGTCACTTTAGCTCCTTACAGTCACGTATAGCTGAAATTCACCCTATTGACAATAATAATGAAAAAAGTTTACCCTAAAAATATAGATGACAGATTTTACTTTGAAGTCTGTACATAAAAGCTTTGCCTAATTCCTTCATTCATCAACAGTATAGTGGAAGCTAGAGGTTTGATTCTTTTGACCTAAAAAGCCATTCAAAACATTTTGCACTCAGAGGTTTGGTTTTATGAAATACCACAGTTCTTTTTACTGTATGTACCATGGACAGGACATTAACAATCTGAAAGAAAAAGATGTTAGTAATTTAAGTAACAGCTGTCAAGACATGATATCAAAGGTATTTACCAGGGAAAAAAGAACGTACAATGCGAAAGGGAATGTAGGTAGTGCTGAGATCCCTAAATTTAATCTGAAAAGGATGTGTAAGAGGCTGCAGAAATCTGTGGCATTTTCCAGAACTACCAGAGACTTTAAACATCTTTGACCCCTTTCCCAGGGTTTTTAAGTTGACTGAATCCCTCTTTCATCACCTTTCCACAGTCAGTTTAGAATGCGTTAAGAACATTTTCTGGGACCGACTATATGAGGAAGATGACACTTACAGGCAGATCCTCTGGTGGGACAGTAAGGCCAGAGAACAGAATGTATTTGAGGAAAATAATGAGGCGTGATTTTCCCCTGGATATTTGCTTCAGCATGAGCCCTGCTCCTTGACCCGAAGCACATCTAATAGAGCATTACAACATTTCCTGAAATGACAGGACAAAGGAGAGGGAGCCACACATCATGGCCATGAGGGATTCTGGAAAGGGAAAGAGAGTGGTATTAGCCAAGCATCAGTACTGGCAGAACTGAAAGGATTGTGTGGGAGAGCAGGACCACTCCTCTTGGCAGTTACAAGCAGGACATACTTATTAGCATAAAACTAGTCCCAAACAAAATGTCTGATAAAAGTGGAATTTTAGTTCCAGAGCTTTATTTCTACGGCATTACTGGCGTTGTTTTTACATTATTATCAAAGGAAGGAAAGAGGAGGGAAAAGGAAGGAGGGGAAGGAAAAAATGTAAAGCAAACACAGGATTGCTGTCTGTCAGAGCAGTGTATAAAACTATTTTCACCAGAATGATCATTATCATTGTCTCAAAGAGAAAAGAATGTACGGCATATAGAAAATAATTAACATAAGAAAGTAAGTAGCCAGGCACTATTTATTTTTTCACAGTGTAACTAATCAACTTCACAGCAGATACAGTAAAAACAATGCATTACAACTGCTTTACAGAATTCAGTGTTGAAACTCTCTTGATTCTTATCAATTTAAGAGACATCAGAGCACAAACATCTAATCTATTCATTTTGCACAGAACACACGTTATTCAATGGTAGGGTATTAATTTATTTTTTTTAAGACTATGGCTTTCAGAGTTTTACATTTAGAAGATTACAGATTACATCTCAGTAACATCTGTATGAACCATGCACCAGGGTGCAAGCACATTTCCTTTCAATGCACAAGGACTAGTGCAACATTTATATGAAAATTCAATAGACATTAACATTCACAGTAGAGTTATGAACTATAAAACCTATCCTTCAAACCACTGTTAGTCTTCTGGCAAAAGGTTTCTGTGATTTTTTTTCTCTAGAGGTCCTTATAATCCAACTCTTTCTCATAATCTTACTTCAGGATTTCTACTTCCAAAGCCTTGTGCCACCAAGCCCCTCCTGATAATGAGGCCCACAGGCATCTCCTTTCTGAGCCTGTGACTAGTATTCTTGTTATCAATCTCAAAGTCTCGTTTGCACTTCAATAAAATCAGCTTTTAGCAGCTGATGTACTATTCGACACGAGCTATGCTGCTGAAAACAAAACAAAACCAAGCAACCATAGGATGAAACCCCTCTCTTTGCTTTCACATCTCCCCAGATGTCAAGAAAATTAAAAAAAAAAAAAAAAGAAAATCCCCCCAAAGGCTACAAGATTCTAGCCTTGAACCGTATTTGAACTTTCTGCACTATTCTATAGCAATCTAATTTATTTAAAACACTCAGTGATGCCTAGTTACTCATTTTTGAAGTACTTAAAACTGAATGCTCAAGGGATAATTTTTAAAAAGGGCTAAACTTCTGAAAAGCAGATTTTTTTTCTTTCATGTCTTAAACTGCACATCCGAAAATGAGGCATCCAAAAACTAAGGGTATACTAAAAATTGCAAAATTCTGAATCAATCTTTTACCATGGCACCAACACGGCTCTGAAAATGGAGACCAGAATCCATCCACTCTGCAAATGCACTGAAGGAATTTGCTCCTACCTACAGATATATATAAAATTCTACTTTTCACATAGAGGGTATTTTCATATTTACCTTTAGTGATATCATTGCCTATCTCTTCTCTCTTTCTTTTTCAGCAAAAAGGAGTAAAATTAAAAATTAATCTGCAAGACCCATAAAATGAAGCCATAATTATTTTAAACTTCTGAACCACACCTACATTCTAAATGTGCAAATCTAAATGGGTTTTTTTAGGACCTTTTTGGTCGCATTTAGAACATAAATCTTACTGGCAGGAGGAAGCTTGTTAAAATGACAATCAGAAACTGACGTATAAGTCTTCCTATCTTGCTTTCCAGTCTGTGTATAGATAGACATAGATATAGATATAGATATTTGTTGTTGCCATTGTCATTATATTTTCTATAACACCCATAAAGTTGTAGCTGTACATGGGACTTAGCCAAGAGCATCATCTGTTTACCAGCTCTGAAGTCTTCTGTTTCAGCCATGCTCATTAATAATGTTGTCAAATATAAAAATTATTGTATCAGTGTTTCATTATAACCTAGCAGAAAGACTTTTTCAAAATTGAGAAGCAAGTAAAACTCAATAACTGAAAATGCTTTAGTTTTGGTATTGCACACAAAAGATTATGGCATTTTAAGAGAGGCTGAAGAAGTCATGGCTTAATCACATTAAAAGACTGTGAGGATACCTTGATGTTTCCAGGTAATTGAATATAATAATGGATGAGTACATTCCAAAGCCATTGGAAAAGTACCAAATAACTAAGTAGAACTGTAAATATGAGCATAATAATAACAATAACAATAATAATAATAATAATAACCCAACTACGGAGGTTTCTGGAAGGAAAACTGACATGGAAGAATAAATTTGCCTCAATATAATGTCTTTTATATATATACCTTAGAAGCAGCACAGAGAGTTACAACATTTATCTTATGTTCCATACTTCTTGCAGTAAGTTATCCACAAGGGCATTAATAAATAACTTTAAAAGGAACACTGATGCATAATATTGCAACATCGTCAATTGGTGCCAAAACACTATCAAATTAAATGCACAGTATAAATATTCACTTAGGTAGTTAAAAATATCAGCATTTTTTTTAAACAATGAATGAAAAGCAAGGATGTACTAGTAAGGCGCAATGTCTGAGTAACTGAAACATTGTGTGAACTATAGATGCCAAAACAGAGCTTTGGATTAAGGGTGCATTTGAATACTGGACCCTCAATAGAATAAACACCAAGACACATCATAAATTGACAAGTATTATTTTTCAAAGATATTTCTGTAAATTTAGGGTTTAGACCATAAATTCCAATTGTTTATAAAACTATAATGGAGGGGAATATAAATTATAGCAGTATTATTTGCTTGATTGAAATGGCAATTAAGAAAAAATATTGTATTTTTTTTAATACAGGAATCACCATGAGATTACCAGATTCTGAAGTATATTCTGTAGCAGTTTAAACTGTAATTAAAGGTATCATAACACAACCCTTCATGTTCAGACAAAAAAAGTCCAAGTGTTCGTAGTGGACAACAGCAGGAAATACAAAAGATACTCTGAAGAGGCACAAGCCATTAAGATTTTTTTCAGTGACTAAAGTGTGAACACAGATTGTATATTAATATTGGGCCTATGAATATGTAAATTTCCACATTTATCTTTCTTGGAAAGTCTGAGCTATGGGGCAAGTGCTTTCATTTCTACTGCTCTTAGGCCATTGTTGGGCAGATGGACTAACGTGACTTTACTGCTTCAAACGACCATCACCTGTTTTCTGATTATTTCACAAGACTCCTATATACCCTCTTCCTAGAGAAGAAAAACAATTCAAGGGGAAATATACATCTGTAGTAAAATGATGACTCATCCTCATTTCCCACCCACAGTTGGATTTTGTTTTTAAATATCAAATTGGCAAAAGTAATACATCCTCTGTGGAGGCAGTACTGGTTGCTGCTTTTAACAGCCTTCAACCTTCTCAGGCCTAAAAGACATAGGAATCCTAATGCTGCCCTAGAGAGCCGGTCTGTCTCCTCGGCAGGATCAACTGAAAATCACTTTTCCAATGTTTGGCAGGAAGACATCTCCTACCTGCAATGCCTGGACAAGGAAACTTCAAGAGGAAAACGTTCCTTTAGAATTCAGCAAGGCTCAAACCCTGATCATAAAGACATTGTGTGAAGCCAGAAGCACACAGAAGAATTACTTCCAATCTGAAAAATATTTTGAATCTTGGCAAGGCCTGCAGTGATGCATGGAAAAGCAGCTATTACAAAGAATTACAAAAGAGAAGCCTTATTATTGTGAGCAGAGTCTCATCCCTCAGATCCTGTCAGGACTCAGGCCCTGTTGTCAGTAGCAAAATTGTCCTCATTTACACATGCCATACAGCTACTCTTCTGAACCTCCTTTCTTAACTAAGGAAAGGAACTGAGAAAGAACACGGTAGAACGGTTACAGGTCTTCTGTCTTATGTCCCCCATGCCTCTCCTCATACAGCTTAAGTGAGGTTGACGTACTGTAAGCAAAATCTGCGGGCAAAGCAAGATTTGTCACTGAGAAGGAGAGTAAGAATTTTACAGATTTTTTTTTCCCTTAAAATACCGTGAGGCTTTTACACTTTTTTTCAGAATCATTACTAGTGAGCAGACCCCATCTATGGTAAAAACGGCTACATCCTTTGGTCTGCTTCAGTTTTAGCCAATCTCCTGTCTCCAAGGGCCATCTGAGATTTACTCTGAAGCCCTCGTTAACTCTCTGGCTTTCTCAGTGAACTTTACTAGAAAGTAAAATCAGAAGGTTTTTGTTTACTGACTTTTCACTAGCATCATAACATCCAAAAGACAACTCGGGAACCGCAATACTGATCCCTGTGACAAGATTTAAACATCTTGCCTGGGAGTGCCACCAAAACTCTTCTGTACCACACAGGGAATACCTTGGTGCCTCATAGTAGGACAGTCAGCTCAGTGAGATTGCTTTTGTGCAAAGATAAACATTAAATGCAGGGATGCTTTTACATCATTGTGGATGTCACAGCACAAATCCATCTTCTGAAGGGAAGCATGTTTCAGATTACAGTCTCAGGCAGAAATCACCCTTCCTTTTAAACAGAAACCAACCTCCTTGGAGTACCCCGGCTATCCCAGTTCATGTCTGGCATGATCACAATTCATCCTTCTCACTTCCTGATGGAAGTAGGAGATGATAACTGAATGCAGTCTGAGTCAGGTTTCTATTCCCAAATGTTTTATCCCTTGAAGGGGACTAACAGCAGTGTAGGCACCTGGGTACTAGGCCTTTCCCAGTGTCTATGGCACTAATTAATATTCAGTAATTTAAAAAAATGGTTTTATCGTTAATAATAAATGGAGATTTAAAAAAAACCCACTTTTTTCTGATTTAACCTGATCCCTGGTTTTCTGTCTGACACTTCACCAGAACGTTCACTCGAGATAGCTTTCTAGTGCTCATTCAGTCTGCAGTTAATGTATAGGAAATACACAATATTTTCCTTTTTATTTAAAACATCAAAAATATTTAATTATGTTGCAAGGAAATCAAGAGCATTATCACAAATACCAGTGAGAAACCTATGAACTAAATATAAGTCATTCAGATCCATGTAACATGATTCTGGGATCACTGCCACCATCAGTCTTTCCCTCATACCATTGTTTCCTTTCCTCCCACCAGTTTTCAGTGCAGATTCTCAACTGAATGAAAAATGCCCCTCACAAGAAGCCATCCTTAGGCCTCCAGCTGCAACCTCCCACCACCTGTCTTGGAGAGAAACTTGGTCATAGTCTTGTGTGTTCAGTCAGATGATCCCACCTATCTGGATGAAATATTAGCTAAGAGTAAAAGAAAGATAGCTTTTCAGGTTTTGTTTCATCTGGCAACAGAGCATTAGAACTGCTGTTGCTGATAGAAATGAAGCAGAAAAAAAGAGATCACTGAAAAAGGAAGGACGGATCTATTCCTTTCCTCCATTTGAACCACTTGCGTAGCAAATCCATGGCATGAACCAATGCAACGACCTTTTCTACAGCCTGGAGACTATTCTGCCTCTCCCTGTGAGTCAGTCCCTCCCTCCAGCACATTCATCAGGGCATGTGGACATCTGCTGAGCTTTTTCAGGAACAGAAGCACAGTAATTCTTTCTGATTCCTGGCTTTGTGTTTTTCAGCTGTGGAATCCTACATTAGTTTCTACCTTCTGTATCTACTATAATGACTAAAAAATACAATATTATTTCACAAACACGAAAGATCACATTTAAGGTATAACTGAGAGAAACTACAATGAATTCTAAAAAAAAAATAATTCTACTAACAAAAAATGTATTTGCACTAGTTCTCAGCTATTTGGAAACAGTAGACAGAAATGATGACTGATACAATTAAATGAAACATATCTTGCTTTAGGCAGATAGATATTTAAATCCAGACTCCTCCTGTTTGCTTTCAATTGTAAGGTGTTCACAAATTACAAAGCACAGTTCATATATCAATTTTAAACAAACGTTTTACTACCATACCGAATAAACAACAGAAAGTTATAAAAATACTGTTGGAGGTGATTCTCCTTCAGAGTCTTACACAATCCTATATCTCTGAATGCCAGAAAACTGGATAAGGTTAAAGTCTTTGAAGCACATCAACAAGTGAATATAAAATACGTTACCCAGAGTTCATGCTTTGGTTGCACTGCCACTACATAAAACAGATTCATTCAGACACGGAAGACATGCACTGAAGATCAGTGAGGTACAATCATAGACAGAACCTTACCGAAAAATAACACGCTGACCTGTACTCACTACTATAAACAGACAAGTGGTAAACACTAATACAGAAATATCAAGGAAAAGGCTCTTTTTTGAAAAATACATTTCAAGAGATGACAAAGATAGGTGCAGTATAAAACAGTTTTCCCAGAATTTTTCCACTCTCTGCCTTTATGGCAATTTTTCCTCTTATGTCCCTCTCTTTAGATGAGAAAATCTCTTATTGAAAAGGCTCTGGCTCACGTCCTTAATGTTCAATTATTTGAGCTACTGAACACTCATTATTGAAATTAGTGCAAATTAAGCATATGTTAATGGCATCAATTCATGATAGCATCACTCTTTATGACAGTACATAAGCACCCGCTTTTCTGAATTTTGGTCTAATAACAGTACTAATTAGGAATAGGTTTAAGTGTGTGCTTATGCAATGATGGTCAGAATAATATGACTCCCAAAAATGTGATCCCAGCTAAGAGTAAACAAACTTTTTGTCCTGGTAAGTTTGAAAAATGATTGCAGCATCTAACTACAATTAATTATACTGTCTGTTTCTTGCCATTTTTTTAAGGTACCACTTAGATTTCTTGAAATCAAGTGTTTACATGCAGATTAGAAAGAAAATACAGAGGACTAAAATAACACATTTATTACATGCCATGTTACAGTTCACTGCATTCTCATTCCTATTTGCACTCACAGTACTATGAGAAACTGAAATTATTTCATCAGAAACAAATGAAGTACACAGAAAAGTTTGTCAACAGACAGAAGCAAGTGTATCCATAAGCCAAACAGCCATAACATTCAATAGGTTTAATACTCCACTACATTGTTCCACAGAAATTAGAGATGAAAGACTTCTTATCCATCCCTTGCCAATTCTGAATGTTTTCTGTTCTCCAATTCAGTCACTGGAGGCTGATTGGCAACTGACAACCACACGAATAGAGAAAGCTAACTAGATGAGCCAGAGGAGAGCAGGCTGTGAAATTTGTATTTGCTCTCGTAAAGTGCTAAGTTCTTTTAAGTTTCTTTTGTTTAAAGGTGAATTAATGAAACTCAGGGAACTCACTTAATCTGGGCCTTGCATTGTACAGCAAGCTGACTGCTTTTCAAGCACATATCCAACGTACTGCTGCTGAAGCCACCTTCATCCCTCCTACAGAGGAACGTGTTCAGCATGCTGTCAAAAAGCATCAACCTACGTTATGGAATTTAAACTGACATGTTTCTATTGGACTGAACATTTTCTGAAAATGAGACTCTAAAAAAAAAAACAAATTATAGCAGATCAGTGTTGTTAATGATACCACACTTCTACGCTCAGTCCAACATTCAGAAGAGCTTGGTCCTCAGAAAGGTCATACCACAAATAGGGTCAGTCGTCCTCATCATCTGAGCTTTCAAATGCTCTCAACCACTCCTATATTTCATCAGTGAAATACTGAAATAAAGTTTTCATTAAAATTGGATCTTCTGTCACACTTCTTTCCAGTCCAACTGCACATAATCTCACATTCTCTATTAAACTTTGGGGCTGAACACTGGAGTAACATTTCCTCTGAAATGTGTATTGCTTATCATATCCTGCTATGCCTGGTACCAACTAGACTATAAATACAGTAATCCTTTCTGAGAAATTCAGAGGAGGGAGCATATTCAACAGAAATATTGGGGAGGGAGGGCCTTCATGTAACATTTTCTATTCTTAGCTATTAATCATGTCTTTATCTTTAGTACTGAACATCCTTACCTACAGCCAAATGCTAATCCCATTAATCCTCTTTAAAGATCTGTAAGGTCTTCTGTGTAATGCTGACTTTTACTTAATGCATATCTGAATTTTACAGTGATTTTTTGCAAGCTCACTTGAGACCAGTTTCTTTTGGAGAAAGGAGGAAACACCGCACTTTTCCATAACGAAGACAATGGATTTAGAAATAGAAATGAGACATCAAATGCTGCCAGCCAGCCACAGTCAACACCAAGAAGTCAGTCCCGAAAGGCAATTACTGAAGGATTTCTACCACAGCTCTCACCACAGAAAGGATGGAGAACTGGTCCTATGATTTTGGGGGGATGTATCCCGTCTTGGAGAAGGTTCTGCAATGCATAAGGATCATTTTAACTCCCCCTTCATAACATGTCTTTTCCATTAGAAACAAACAAATATCAAGACGGTAATTACCCAGCAATCCATACCTTAATTCAGTACATTAATACCACTTGGCTTTGGCTCAGTGGGCAGCATGAGCAGTAACAAACCGAATCTACAAAACCATCCTGTCTGCAAAGTGGACCAGATCACACACTGCACTCTCAGAACTGGAGATTTAACACAGTGACTTTGAGCACAATGACTGCTACTGGCACTGTTACGGGCCTTCCAAATTCTGTTGATACAAGTTCTTCCAAATGTGGGGTTATGACTTTTTCTCCGACACTGAGCGTGTGAAGATAATTACGCTTAATGGCCAGAATCTCAGCCAACACCAGTCTGTTTTCCATGAAATGAGCAAGCAATGGCAGCTGGATAAGAATTTCTGAAAGTTGTAGACCTCTGGGACAGCTTCGGGCAACTCACAACAATGAAGTAACAGGAAATGGAGCACAGATATAAAAGTAATCTAAGGTTGAAAGCCAAAAGTCTGTATCCACGGTCAGGATAAGACAAGCTCAGAATTATCCTTGGGTGTTTTGATATAGCCATTCCTTGCTGCTCTAATATCTGCATTCTGTATAAATCTGAATTGATTAATTATGACCTAATCACACTTTTTAACATACTGCAGAGAACAAATGGCAGATTGAAAAAAGAAATGTTACATTTCAACTTTTTAAAATTAGGGATTAATAAAATCATCACCTTATGGATGAAATGGATGAGAGTAACTAATCCCATTTTATTAAGGCTTTCTTTGTAAAGGTGTAAGAGATGCTACAAAATCCTTCTGCATTATCATTTAGGATTAAAATTGAAAGCTTATGTAGGACGGTCCAGTTGAATAACATAGCCTCTTGACTCTGCATTTTCTTAGAGCTGGAAAAAAGTGTATGTATATGTGTTCAGGAAAGATAAATCTTAGGGATCTTTATTTTAAAATTTTCTCTTCAAAATACCAGTATCAGTTCTACAGTTGATCACAAGAGGGAGACTACATCATCATATTTCCTCTCATTGTTTCAAATTTTTAAAGCATACAAACAATTTGAGTCATTTTGGACCAGCTCTAACCTTTGCCCAGTTAAAAGTATTAATGACTATTCAGTTAGTATTTTTTTTTTCTGAGTTTGTCAAACCTCTGAAATTTACAGATAAAGATAGCCAATCCAGTAAACAAGATTGAACAATGCAAAGGCAGTTGGAAAGAAGATTCGAGAATAGGAGTCAATTTTTGCTATACGGATGTGTATTCTTCCTTCTCGCCAAGATCCTGTGCGGCAGTCTTCAAAACAACAAAAGAAACTAGCACAGTCTTTTCCTTCTAGGCACTCATATCCATAATCATCATCACGTTCAGGGAGATGATTAATGCTATTAATTGGAATTAGTGTTGATCCAGGTCGAACAGCAATTGCAGGTGGTTTCTTAAGGAAAAAAAAAAAAAAAAAGGGAAATATAGTTTTGGGTGTTTTTATCCTCACATTAAATAATTCCATAGGTTTTTCCTGGCAATANCAATATAATCACCTTCAGAAAAATATACAGAAATTCTAACATTAAAGGAAACAGTTTCTGGAGCTTAGCAAATTATGAACTGCTGTATATAATTAGCGCATGTAGGCAAAGATCATGAATGACTTTCACCTGCCACAGTGAAAACTGGGTTGTGCTGGGATTTGGGAATAGTAGATAATTAGTTACACAGACAAGGTTAGCTGATCCCATCTACACAACACAGACAAACATTTTGAAGTCAGTCACTCCTTGACAACTGGGTCACAACCGAGTCCATAAGCAGGCTATAATCATCGCGAACAAAGGAACGATGGTCCTCCCATCCTTTGGAGTCTTTAGAATGAGACTGGATGTGTTTCTAGAAGCTACATTTTCACAAAAATAAAAAAGCTGATGGGATTAGCACAGCATCACTGGTGAAGTTTAACAGACTGAGACACGTAAGGCCAGGCTACGCCATCTAACCCTCAGATGTTAAATCCCTAAGCAATATAGCCCCCCTTCAGAATTCAAGACATGAGTCCTTAGGAGAACGCCACTTAAGCCACTGATTAATTCAGCTCTTAATTCTTACTTTCACTTTCCATGGCCATTACAACCCTCTTGTATCTGATAAAAACTCAGTGTAACATATGTTAACAATTCTCATTGAAAAAATCTAGGTGGCTTATTGCCTAGTATATACAGTGTTTGCTATTCCCTTACTTGTGACTTTTGCCTTTTCATCTTCCTTTTACTTACACTAACACAATCCACCTTTTGCCCTTTTATTTCTTTGTTTCTCCACAGTTTTATAGGCATCATCCTTGTTTCCCGAATGTTTCAAAATACATTCCCTTTCTTCACCTGTC
>VZTA01016856.1:0-29147 GCA_013398855.1 Mohoua ochrocephala
TTCATAATAAATGCTGTATATTTGTAAATGAAAATGGATTTGCTTGGTGTTGTTTGGTCTTTCAAATTTTCCTCCCATCTAACTAATTTTCTTTTCTATTTTTAATATTCAGCCAAAAGCTCTTAAACTACTGGGAATGGAGGTAAGTTGGATTTATTTAAAATACTGGTTTTATCAAAACATTTCTTGGTACAGTTCTGTTCTTGGTCTTAGCCTTTTCATTATTACTGTGATTTACATAATTTTTCAACTAGACAGGATATTCAATTTTGCAAACATTGCATGAAATACTTCTGACCATTTCTTTAGGGATAGCATCTTTAGAACTGCCTAAAGCTCTGCTTACTAGTCTTCAGGCAATTTTTAGCACTGTTACATAATAACATGCTTCATGTTGGAACATATTGTAGATTTAATTATTCATGTGTATACATTAATGCCTTTGAAAAGAGGACGTAATCCAGCAGTGCTACTTATGGTGAAATCTCCTTTAACCATGAAATAACAGTTTCTGTGCTTAATGATGTTTTAGCATAGAGAAAACATTTAACTGGAGTGAAAACCAAAGTGGTCAGATGCTGTCCTCCACTATAAAACATCCTTGCTACTGGGATGGCACCATGCTTTGTAAACAGTGAGGCTGATCCAGAATTTTGGGTCCAGCCCCTATGCCAATAGCTTGTGTGTCTGCAGAAATTTGTAATTGAGCAGAAACGAATCTGGCCTGATGCCTAAAAGCTCACTCTGTTTTGGAGGTAGTTGCTTTTGTTTCTGGGGGAAAAAAAAAAAAATCACTATAGACCTGGAAAGCACTGACACCAAGAGGCAGGTGCATTTCTCTAGGAAGTGGGATTTTATTAATGCTGTGACAGTGCTCAAACACAGTAGGCGTTCATGCTGCTTGTGTTATAGTTGATGTGAATGACACCCACACACAAATGCCCCTATTTCCCCAGGCAGATAAGCAGCCTTTTTCTCAACAGAGAAAATCTGTAGAGAACCTCCGAAAGAGGTTATGTTTCATCTCTCTGATCAACTTCCTATTTTCTGCTGGCTCAAGGCCAAAAGCTCAGCCCCTCAGAAGTGCAACCCTTTTTTGATCAGCAGTGATCACAGTGCTTCTCCAAAAGCACATTTTGATTTTCCTATTTCTTTCAGTGAGAAGTGTTTTATGTGGCACTGACTGAAGTGTTCTTTCCACTTGACAGCAGGTAGAGCCCTTCTTCCAAGAGAAAGAAAAAGTTAAAAGAACATTTACATTTCTTTTGCTGAAGTGGTCAGTAAACTGCTGTGACTCCATGTGGTTGGGTTGGGTTTTTTTAATTTCCAGTGATAGCAGCTCTGGAACAGGAAGCTTAAACTCCTCAGCACTTTCTGTCTTTCACAGGGGTTTGTTTTTATTTGATTTTCCTAGTTTGTAGAGGACCTAATTTTTGGTCCTCCATTAGAGATTTTATGTCCTGTGCTTCAGAGACGGTCAATACTTAGTGCAATTAATCACCCCTGAATTTTTCATAGAAGACAGAGGTCACCACTTACCGTTCTTAAAACTGCTGAAGAAGTAGATGCTCAATTGCTGAGCTGAAGAGTCATCTTTGGAAACCTGGGGTGGGAAACTGAACTCTGAATTTGGATTTAAGGTCACATTTTGTTGAAAAATAGTGCATTATGCTGAGCTTGCTTGAACAAGAACTGATTTTGTCAAATAGCAATTTCTTTTACTTGCAATCCACTTCTGAGATTCGAATCAAGGTCTACAGTGATGATGAGCTCTGTCTACACTTATTTATGCAATGTTCTTCCTAATTTTCCCAATCATGGCTTTTCTCCCTTCAGGATCCTGCTTCATTGTCACTACTTCCCTTCAGTTACTTCCATGTTGGTTCCTGTAGTAATGGCCTATCCTCCCTATCCCTTTAAGAAATGGGATGTTTAATACCTTCCGTGTGCACTGCATACATAAGAGGAGATTGCTTATTCCAAGGTGAAGACTCCCTTTAGTATCTCGCTGTTCTTGAGGGTGCTGTGTGCCTGTCTTTGCCTTTTGCATGTTGCCATGACCTGCACGTCAGTCTGAAAAGTGCCTGTAAGCTGTGCAGCACTGCTCTGCAGGGATAGACACGGACATACGGAATCAGAAATTACAGTGGAGCTTATCCATAGGGAATTCAGCTTTGTTAGAGCCCCACTGACACTGCAGAGGAATTAATTAAATATTAATTTGTTGCAGCCCAGCCTGTGCAATTCCACGTGCAGTAGAGAGATCTGTGTACAACACGGTGTGAAGGGATGCCTTCAGTACCAAGGGGTTCTACTGCACTTTTCCAGGATGAGTGACTTGTAATTATGTGTACAAGAAACAGCACCCCAAATAAAATATGAGTCTGTTTGTGCTTGCCCAGTGCATGCTCTGTCCTATTGCATTCATTGTAGCAAACAGCAAAACCAAATCAGACCTTTGAATATTAACGTGTCCTCTCAGTACTTGTTCCGTGCATGGTGCTGTTGTCAGGTGAGCTATTAGAAACTGATGGGAGTAATTTTTCTTCTTTTCTTCTCAGGATGATGAGCCTCCCACCAAAGGGAAGAAGAAAAAGAAAAAAAAGGAGGAAGAGATCGATATTGATGTGGATGACCCAGAAGTCAGCCGCTTTCAGTACCCCTTCCATGAGCTGATGGTGTGGGCTGTGCTTATGAAACGGCAGAAGATGGCCCTCTTCCTTTGGCAGCGAGGGGAGGAATCCATGGCCAAGGCACTTGTGGCTTGTAAACTCTACAAGTCTATGGCCCATGAGTCTTCTGAGAGTGAGCTGGTGGATGACATCTCTCAGGATCTGGACAACAACTCAAAGTTAGTAGGCGCAGAGCAGATTTTATGTCTATTTGATACAAGCTTGCTGAGAAGCTTTACTTTTAGTTAGGTACAATTCATTTCTAGAATGTAGTTTCACAGAATGCCATTTGGAGCCAATTTATCAACTATAGACAAGACAAAATGTGGTCTTGGGATCTCAAGGTAACACTAGCAAGGAGAAGACTTGCGTTTTTTCTGACAGAATGCATTCTTTCTTCAGCTTCTCTCTGTAAAACTAGCTAGTTTTATTTCACAAAGTTATTTTCAGAATTTAATAATTTAACTCACGTAAATTAAGGAGTATCTGATGATGTATCTAAACTGTCTTTAAGATGTTACTGGTCTAAGTGAATTCCCTCTGTTCACCAACAGTTTGTTTGGAACTTTTGTAGACTGTCCCAAATCAAGCTTGAGATCAGTTGTTCTTGTCACTCTACATGTGTGTGGATAAACATGGTGCCCAGTGAACAGAGCTAAAACCCCAAAGCAAAATGATTTCGAAGTCAAACTTCACTGATCTTATCTTGTATCTTCCAGAGATTTTGGCCAGCTGGCTGTTGAACTCTTGGATCAGTCTTATAAACACGATGAGCAGGTTGCCATGAAACTGCTGACCTATGAACTGAAAAACTGGAGTAATTCTACCTGCCTGAAGTTGGCTGTGGCAGCTAAACACAGGGACTTCATTGCTCACACCTGCAGCCAGATGCTCCTAACAGACATGTGGATGGGGCGACTGCGCATGCGGAAAAACCCCGGCCTTAAGGTACTTCTGTTCTGCACCATTTCCAAAGAGAGTTTGTGGCATGTTTGTTATACATAGTGTTTGCATAGAAAAATGCAGAGATGTTTTAAGAACATACCTGCTTTAAAGCTAATTTATTTTGTTTCCAAATTCAGGATATCTAAGATACATTACACCATGACAAAGGAAAATATAACTCCATAAAAGACTTAACATGATGGGAATCTGAGAGAGAAGTTGTGGCTTTCAATAAAGCATGAGATTTGTTAATTGAGAACGTACTCCTTCTATTAAAAATTAGTTGGATACAAGCAAAAATATCATTAGGGGTCCATGCAATGAGAATAGAGATAAAATGAACCAGATGTGGACACGTGCTTTTTATATTGCTTAATATCATACCAGAAGACACAGTTGAGACTCAGTGTTGAAAAGAGTGAAATCCGTGCAATTGCATTGTGTGAAACCATGTGATTTTTATTTCCTGCTTCTGTGATTTGATGATGCAGTCTCCCTTACTGATTTAAATATTTTCTAATTGTTTGATTTACAAAAAAACAAGTAATGTGAGGGGGCTCTCACGGAAGAGAAACACGAATGAGTCAATGCTAAGGAAGCAGAGCAGTGTTTGCTTGTGTGTGTTTTTATGTGAATATAATCCTTTCTTTGTTGAGTTATGCAATGCCTTATTGCCAATGCCTCTTTAGTACTTACTGATTTTTTTTTTAGGCTTGAGGGTGGCAGAATATCTGGAATACTATACAAAGGAAAATTTTGGTTTGGGACTTACCTTGTTATGAAATCCATAATGTAAACAAATATTGAGTTGAATTCTTTCTTGTTTACAGGTTATAATGGGAATTCTCTTCCCTCCCACCATCCTTTTCCTAGAATATCGGAGTTACGATGACTATTCCTACCAGACGTCAAAAGAAAATGAGGAAGGCAAGGAAAAGGAGGAGGAAAATGCGGTCAGTAATGGAGATTATTAGAAAGTTCTAATATCTCAAGAGTGCTCATTTTTCTGACTTTTCTGATTATGCTGTAGCTCGCTCAGGTTAAAATCTCAACTGCCTCTGTGGGATAAAATCAATGAAGAATTTTGGAGTGCATAGACTGGATTCTCAGAGCAAATGAAGTGTCTGTGTAGTTCCATGGATTTATGGAATTCATTTATATACTTTTTTAAAGAGGTCTGTTGCTCAGGGGAATCCCCGCATAGTTAACAGTTGGCTGAGGCAGTGGTTGAGGAAAAGTTACTATTTTTACTGCTGTATATTGATGAAATCTGACAACTTTGGTCTTCCAGGATGCAAATGCAGACACGGGCTCCCGAAAAGGGGATGAAGAGAATGGAAAGAAAAAACAGCAGAGCCTTCCAATTGGAACAAAGATCTATGAATTCTATAACGCACCTATCGTAAAATTTTGGTTCTACACAGTAAGTCATGATGATTAAACTGATGATTAAAATGATAGTGATCATTTTTCTCACACCTGTGAAGCTGAAAGGATTCCAGTGTAAAAGTAATAACCATGTAATAAATAAATATTTTACTGACTTTCGTGGAATCTGATGAGTAAAGCACTCCCTTTATTTAGAGACAAATGCACAGACAGTGAAACAGAATTAATAACTGAAGCTTGTGTTGTCAGCCTCTAAAGCTCCTACGTGCTGTGAAGGAGGCTCTGTGTGGAATACACCAAAGTAAGTGCAAGCTCCCCATCCAGTCACTCAGTCCAAACTAGGCACTGGATTCTCTTGCTTTCTAATGGTCCTGGCTCCTGTTCTGCATTGAAATGTCCTTTAGGACCCAAGAAGTAACCCCATAGTATCAGTGCTTGCCATTTGCCCTCTTGCTCAGATGGGTGCAGCCTAGATGGAAGCACAGATCCCAGTCTGCTAAGACTTAATAGGTACTTTTATTAAAACAATTAAAACCAATCTAAAGTCAAATACTTATTTTTGGCATGCATCTGATTTTCTATTTATTGCATCAAGAATTGTCTGGCGTTAAACTATTATAATAGAACATGTATTCATGCTACTGCTCATAAATTTTGTGTGTGCCCTGTAAAAGGGATACTGGTTTCTTATGTGTTCAAAATTAGGATGCCTGATACCTGATAGGTCATAATAATATGTAGGTTTTTAGTTTTAGCACGTATTAATCACAAAACACTATATTGATCCCTTTCTGCTGCCTGAGTTAATAATTTAAAAGTGAAATTCCTATTTAATTTCAAAGAAAAGTATTCAACGTGGTTTTACAGTGCAAAGAAATTACATTTTAGTAGACTAAAAAAGCCCCAGGCACAAAGGACCTGGTTCAGAGTGCTTTAGAATTGCTGTTTTTGCTTCTTTCAACAAATGAGATAATTCAGCTGTCTAGATCATACGTTCCACAGCGTCTGTGATTCCTTTAGCTGCTGGAGGCCCGTGGCTGTGCCAGTGTGGAGGGCATTGCAGCAGGCCTGCTTCCTGCAGAGAAGGAAATATTTTTTCTTGTGCAAGTAAGGGTCTTCAGCAGCTGAATATTTCACACTTAGCCTCGACACACAGGTTCATATGAATGTCCTAATTAGCAAAATTATTAGGGAACTGAGCTGAGGGGGCTTTGCTTTCATGCATTATCAGGCCCCTCAGCTAAGAGGATTTGACTGCCTTCTGTCTGGTCTTTCTTCTCTGAAACAGATGCAGCCTTCCCTTCTCTTACTGAGTTAGGCTTCAGCAAGAAACTTGTTTCTGAGACCGGGATCTACTTAAAGTAGCCAAAACACCTGCAAACCTACTGTCCTTATAGATGGGTTTAAGTAACAAGTGTAGAAAGCAAATGGGATGTATGGCACTTTATTTTCCCTACCCCTCCAGGCAGGTGCTGCTCACAGCTTTACTTCCTGTTCTGCCTTACATCTGCCTTGAGATGGTGGGTAAACATTTCACACTGAATATTCCATTCTTTAGAAAACTCCATTTTCTCCCTGAAATATCTTTTGGTTTGTTACCGTTTTGCTTCCAGGTTTTTTTTCCCTGCAAAATCATCGAATCCTTTTTGATTTCTCAACTCTGGATATCCAAGGTCTCAGAATGTTTTAGTTTGGCTGGTCACCAAAGGCTGCTGTGCGGCTTGGAGACACCAGCACCACCAGCGTGACATTGACACCAGTGGTTATAGAAAACTGAGTGTTAGCTCTATTGGCTTACACTAATAATCCAGGACTTTGTAATGGAAATTAGTGGAGACTGGGGGGGTTTTTTGTGTGTGTGTGTGTGTGTAAGTCATCTTGAGTAATTGAGCACTGCCTAATTGGGAGGGATCTTAGGATCCATCACCTAGAGTCCATAAAGGATTTTTTTCTTTTTTGGCAGATATCATACCTTGGTTACTTGATGTTATTTAATTACATCATCTTGGTGAGGATGGAACGGTGGCCATCAGTCCAGGAATGGATTGTCATCTCCTACATTGTGACCTTGGCTTTGGAGAAAGTCAGAGAGGTAAAGCCTGACCATACCAACATCTCATAATCCTTAGAATGAAGCTTGCTCATTCTAAGAGATTATGGAGATTATAATGGCATGGACTTGTGCACAGGGTTGAGGAGCCATACAGGAGAGAGAAGAGTCTCATATTCTAAAATATACTAATAACTAAAAATATCCTTGCTAGAAACAAATTTTGCTGACAGTGGAGGGGGCCTCAGATACCTACTGAATATGACAAGACTGGTCTTTTTTCATGACCATTACTTCAAAAATGTAACTTGGAGTTTTTTCTAATTACTTCTTTGTTGTATGTTTGTTCGTCTGTTTGTTTGTTTCAGATTCTGATGTCAGAGCCTGGCAAGCTGAGCCAAAAAGTCAAAGTTTGGCTCCAGGAATACTGGAATATTACTGACCTGGTGGCTATTTCAGTATTTATCATAGGAGCAATTCTTCGCCTGCAGAACCAGCCTTACATGGGTTATGGAAGAGTGATTTACTGCGTAGATATCATTTTCTGGTACATTAGAGTACTAGATATCTTTGGTGTGAACAAATATCTGGGACCTTACGTCATGATGATTGGAAAGATGGTTAGTGCCTAAATTGCTATAAATTATGTCTTTAAGAACTCCATGGGAAACTAAATTCCATTCTGGTTTAAAAAGAGGTTTTCCATCGAGTAGGACTCTGAATAAAGCCTGTGAAAAGTTGCCATGTGAATTTCACACACACACACGCGCGCGCACACACACACACACACACACACAAGATGTTATACTCATGCAATAACAGATTGCAGATACAGCAGGATCATCCAGAAAACCATCAGCTGTGCACAGGAGATGGTATAGCAATGATTATATCATTTCTTTGCAACCACAGAGGAGGTCTGTGCTGAAAGCACAGCACAGCATATTTGATGCAAAGGAGAACAGGGATAGCAAAGATTTTTAGCATTTTAAGTCTTTTTAAATATAATCTGGTATTCCTTTAAGTAACTGCTTTCTCTGCATTTGTATGTATGCTTAATTCATGAGTAGTACTTAAAGAATGATGTCAAAAAGATTCTCTCTTGCTATTTTCTTGTTTGCTGTAATGCATGCTGGCAGACAGACCTGCTGGTGCCCCTGTGCTCCCTGGTGGCGCTGAGAGCCTCTCTGTGCTCTCTCCATGCAGATGATTGACATGCTGTACTTTGTGGTCATCATGCTTGTGGTTCTGATGAGCTTTGGAGTAGCCCGCCAGGCTATCCTGCACCCAGACGAGGAGCCCTCCTGGAGACTGGCTCGCAACATCTTCTACATGCCCTACTGGATGATCTACGGAGAGGTGTTCGCTGACCAGATAGACCGTAAGAGTAGAATTCATAGTAAGAGTCTGTTTCCTGTTTCTGAGGCAGATGATCAGATCCAAATTAAAGACTGTTTTTAATTTGGAAGTAGCGTTTTCGCTTTATGATTCTATTGCTGTTGTTTTCTTGTGGCAGACCTGAGACGGAACAATGTTCTGTTCCCCACCTGCGTGTCTGCTCTCTTGGTTTATGTTCCAATTCGGTTAACGCAGAAAGCGATGTAGTCTGCAGGAATATTCTCCTGTCCAAGAGTGTGGCAGTGTTGAGTGTTCTGTTTACTTGCAGAGATCGACAGAGGTCATTCTGAAATGCCCTTTTCATTCAAAGGTTTACTAAGAGTCAGTTCCAACAGAAGAAGAAAAAAAAATAAATCCTTTGTGCAGGAGGTTAAAATACACATATCCTTTCATCTCCAGCTCACAGGCAATGAGCTCACACATTTTTACTCCCAGTCATACATCTGTCTGCTTTCAGAAACGTTTCCATTTCAGGAATCACTCATGTTGTTCTTTCCTACACCTATGGGAAAACAAAACAGCAAACTCCACTTGATTAGCTTTGGATGTGGAAATAGCCCTTCTTATAGAAAACCTGCTTAGTTTAAAAAAATAGCTGTCAGTATTTTAAAGGAGATGGAAACTGTCCTGTTACTGCTAATT
The DNA here is from genome assembly GCA_013398855.1 of Mohoua ochrocephala. Classification (NCBI taxonomy): domain Eukaryota; kingdom Metazoa; phylum Chordata; class Aves; order Passeriformes; family Acanthizidae; genus Mohoua; species Mohoua ochrocephala. The sequence continues at coordinate 9,097 of VZTA01016856.1, forward strand.
TTGTGTTAATATTTGAAATTTGTACAACAGTCCAATGTGCAGCTGGCCTCCTCTAGTGTGTATCGTATAGTTTGCACTTTATCTGAAATAATACAAGCTGCTGTTTCAGCTTTGAGGTAGGTGGGGAAGTGGAAGGCTGAAGAACCTGGAGGTCTAAGTTCAAAAACATAAAGATTCATCATCACGAGGAGCTTTTATATCAAATGTCATTAAACGGTACTTTAATTGTTTCGAAAGGAATAAAGTGTCATTAGTCTGTTTCTGAACAGTGTACAACCAGATCAACTTTGTTTTCCTAATGAATGCTGATTTCATTAATGTAATTTAGGGTACAGTAATTTACTCTTGACAAATGAAAGGTCAAGCCAGTCATCTGCAGTCTAATACTGCAGTTTTGGTGCACATGAGAGATCCTGAGCTTATCCTGGCTCACAAGTGGGACAATTCTCCCATGGAGAGGAAGTGACTGTAACAGGCTGTCCCTTGTCTCACTGTGTGCATTCAAATCCTACTTCAGTTTGAACAAAGAATGTTTGCCAGTGCAGACAGTTTGATTTCCTTATAAATCAAAACTCACACCTTGCTAGCCATCTCTTCAGTGTAGGAGGTGTCCCAGGCTTCTCTCATGCTTCCAGTCATTTCTCAGTTATACACTCAGCATGCTTTGAGTTGGAAATCTTTCTGCAGCAGTGCAAAAGATTTGGGGGACAAAAGGTTTGGGCTTTCTGATGGTACAAGTTCATCTACTTGCTCCTTCCCAGGTCAGAAGCTTTGCTGTGTCAGTAGCCCAAGCATAAACTAACTTGGAAGTGTGTGAGTTTGAGTTGTTTTAATATTAAAATAATTCTGGCTATGCAGGGCATTCTTCTACACTGCCTTACAATTGTTCTGTACATTTCTCCTGTGTGGAAGTCTATAGACTGACTCCTGAAGGTCTTTCTGCTTTCAATGAGAAATTTTCACTCTAATCTGTCCGTGGTTCTCCGTAAACACACCACAAAAGCAGCCTCAGAAGTCATTGGGGAGTGATGGGTATGGGCACTCTAATATGACTCTGACTCAAGTGCTAATGTGTGGCTTTGGCAAGGCCCAGGGGTGTAAACAGTTTATGGAAGAGGTGTTACATCACATTTTGCCTCTGGAAGAAGGTAGCTGGACTTTGTCAGTTGCTTCTCTGAGGATAGGGTGTCATCTGGAGATCACAAGTCACAGAATTTGCTGGACTTGGAAGGCACCTTTGGAGATCATCCCGTTGAACTTTCCTGCTCAAAACAGGGTAAATTAGATTTATCTCAGATTGCTTGGGGACTGTGCAGTCATGTTTACAGTATCTTGAAGGATGAAGACTGTGCAGCCTCTCCAGACAACCCGATTTAAATGGAATTTCCCATCTTTCCACCTTTGGGCAAAGGTGCTTCTCCTTTCACTGAGAACAGTCTTGGCCCTGTGTTCTTTTCTCCCACACAATATCAGGTATTTATAGCATTGGTAAGATCTCCTTGACCTTCTCCAGACTAAATTATTCCGGCTTTCTCAGTCTTGTCTCGTTTGTCAGATAGTCCAATCACCTTAATAATCTCTGTGACCCATGACTGGAGTGTTCTGGTATGTCCATGTTCTGTGGGGGAGCCCAGAACCAGACACACAAGTCCAGATATGGTTTCACCAGAGCTGAGTAGAGGGCAATAATTACCTCCCTTAATTTGCTGGTAACACTTCTCCTAATGCACCCCAGGAAGCCCTTGTGTGGTTCACTCTGTTTAGAAAATGTGCACAAGCAAGAAGTTATCGGCATCTAGTACTCAGCAGAATCATATTCTTAAACAATAGAGAAGCCTGGTTGAATTTCCTGGTTGAATTTCCTTCAATAGAGTGCTTTTTCTTACAACCAGCATTTAGGAGTTGGCAAGCAAGTGTCCAGACTGGTAGTCAAAATGGGCATTAATGATACTGATGTTATTGCAGTGTACAATAGCATGCCTATTAATGGAAACACAGCTATTCAAAAGAAACAGCTGACAGATTCAAAGCCAGGGTAGTTTAAAAAAAAAAAAAAGAAAGGAGAAAATGTTTCCATAATAGCTAAAAGAAGGATTTTTGTGTGATAATTTTGAGTTGCTTCATGTTCGTGGTGACCGCCAGTTTTGTTTACTCGCCAGAAATATCACGTATATTTAAATGATCATCTGCCAGAAGCATTTTGTGATATATTATTATCGTTAGTTTGCTGCCATATGTAACATTTGGGGAAAACAGCATGGAAAGGAAATTGCAGAATGCAATGCGTTTTTAACAAAGACGCTTTTTCTCAGCATATGTCTCTACTGTTCTGACATTTGAGTTGCTTATCTTTTCTTGGCAGCAGAACTGTATTTCCAGTCATCTTTTTTTGAGTTCTGTTTCTTTCTTATTCTATTGTTTTCTTTTTTCTCTCCCTGCCTCCTTTTCTATTCCGTTCCTTTGGAATGATGTTCAGTCTATGCCATGGAAATCAATCGTAAGTCTCTGTGGAGAGCTGATTATCTCATTTAGCTGAATATGTTCATTAATCTTTTTCTTGACTAGTTACTCATATTTTAATTACAGCACTCATCCAGTATTCAGGTGTGAATCTTGGTTTTCTACTGTAATAGTTTCATTTGAAAATAGGCAGAGGAAAAATATTTTAATACAAAATGCAGACCAGAAGTTTTAACTGAGCTTAAGTGGTTGCTAAGGCTTGTTTCCAGTACACTAACTGTAAAGTAATTGGGTTTGTTAAATTATGATGCGTAAGTGGCATTGTATAATTCCCTTTGATTACCTACATACAATATTACTGTGGTTTTGGCAGTACTTTCAATGGTCCATTTGAATAAAATTAGGACTTGCTTAACTTTCCTGCTATACTTTTCTTAGGAAAACCAGGAAAAAATGTAGGTCCGATGTTTGAAAAGCAAGTAACATAAGCGTTCTTAACTACAGTCCAAATATCTCTTGGAGACCTCAGTAAATAAGCTTAGTCTGTTTTCAAAGAATTTGAAGTATTTTTCAAGTGAGGTTGAAGCATTGGGGTTTTTTGCAAAATGTTCAAAAATACTGGGTTTTCTATTCACATAAACTAAATCTGTAATGCACTCTGTCAGACTTCACATTTGCTAAGATTACAGCTAAAGAACCTGTGGTTGACAAAAACTTTACCTGCTACCAAAGTGTTCCAAAAGTTAGCCTTGTATTTGAAATCAGATATGTTGGCACTGCACTTTCAGACAGAACAAACTTGCTGCATTTACCCAGCTCCAAAACAGCTCTTACCCAAGACAACCTATATATTCTTAGAAATATTTCAGGCAATTATTTTATATTGGTTTGATCAATATTATCAATTTTTGTCCCATTCTCAGTAGTCTTATTTTGCTGATACTATATAATTTTCATTTTATAATTTTATCTTTTTGGTAGCATTAACCTGCTGGTAACATTAACAGCCCCAGACAGGTCAAGTAATAGTCTGGGATCCATCTAGGGAGTCCAGTAAGGGGCAAAAAGATACAGGGCTAGATACAGAAAGGTCCATCCATGGAACTAACACTGGTCCAAGGTCCATCCTGGAGGCAGGGGTGAAACATAGCTCAGGCAGGGACAGGTGTGCAGAGGGGGCATAGGTGTAAACCACCAGTGAAGCTGCTCAGGGCCATTAAAGACCTCTTCAATACACTGGGCCCTCATAAAGGCTTTTACTCAGCAATCTGGTACCACTAAGGCAATGCTTTTATATGTTTGGCAAGGTATGTTCACAGGCTTGGTTAAAGAATTTGGTTTTAATTCCACTGTTAATATGTCTGTATACACATTAAGATCTTGTCTGAGACTATTACTGTGAGAAAAAGAAAATCCATGGGAATGTGAAAAGAAAGCCACACTGTACAGTGAGGAGTTGCCTCTCTGTTCACTAATATGGGAAATGTAGTTAGAAGCAGAATTTGAAGTAGAAATTATACATACTTGCTCCTGGAAATAAACTGACAAAATTTGGCAATGTTTATGTATGTGTCATCATTAAATAAATGTGAATAGTATTTGAAAGTATCAGGCAATTTGTTAAAAATACCTTTCCTGTTTTTCCTTCAGCTCCTTGTGGGGACAATCTTTACGATGATGATGGTAAACGCCTCCCTCCGTGCATCCCAGGGGCCTGGCTCACTCCTGCTATTATGGCCTGTTACCTTTTGGTGGCAAATATCCTCTTGGTAAACCTGCTGATTGCTGTCTTCAAGTACGTAAACGATCATGTATCTTTGTCTTATTGTCGAGATAAAGTTTCTGTGGGAGCCCAAAAACTGATTTTGCAAGGGTTTGCATTCACTCTCAGAATCTCGTTATTCTGTGACTGTGACTGGCAAATACTGGCAACAGGGTGTACCCTGGAGAAGAGTGAGGAAGGGTGGCTTTGAATTTGCCAGCGATTGCAGCAGTGTCTGTGAGAGAACCTGGCTACTTCCAATTCCCTTCTAAGGGATAGTGACAGGCCTCGAGGTTGCTCTGGAAAGATGAGAAACAGGATCCATGAAACCTGGCACACACCTGACAGAAACCCGTGTAGCCACTGGCAGTCACAGCGCCGCGGGAGAACAGCAGAACAAAACTCTGAACATCAAAAGCAGGAGGCATTTCCACTACATCATCTGGCTTCTTTTTCTTTTTTTTCTTCTTGTTTTGTTTTCCATTTAGAAAAAGAAATTAGGGCCTTGCAGAGTTCTTTCACGACCCAGAAAAATAGTCTCTATTGCCTTGAACCAACAGGAAGGATGGCTATGCGTTGCCCAGGTCTGTGGCCAATCCAAGCAGCGTGCAGTAAGCACATATCTATATTTGGACTTATCTGGAGTAAAACGAAATCAATTTCTGCTGCTTGTTCTTCCTACCTGCACTTAGGTTGCATGCTTTTCCTCTCATGATTAAAAAAAAAAGAATAACTACTTGCTGGCAATACTTTCTGAACAGAGCACCTGAGAAAAGAAGGTGATCCATTTTTGTTGCCTTCAAACATGTAGTGTTGGAGGGCTTGTTGGCGTAGGTAGCTCGTGTCACAAATGCAGAAATAGTACTTTGTGTGCCCAGAAATCTGCAGCTCACAAAGCCTGTCTTTCATTTGATGTATGTAGCTTAAAAGGTCATGAATTTAAAGTACTCAAATGCCAGTCACATAGCTGGGGAGAAGGGGAAGAATCTTACAATGGCAGCTATTATTGGCTGAAGGACCAAGGAATCAGCATTTTGGGAAGTAGGTCATGCTGTTAACTCCTGCCATCCCAGCCTGCTTGCAAGGGGTTGAGATCTAGCTGGGCAATTCCTGCTATAAAGGGGACATGGAATGAAGGCAGATTGTTATTTATCATTGGTAAATAGTCTCATGTATACTTCACCTAAAGAAAGCAAAAGCTATGTGTACACAGGAGTCAAAGAGATGTTTTAACTGGTCTTATGAATGTAGATATTCTAAAACATGTAAAGTTAGGAAACAAGTGGACAGAAAATATAAAAAGGAAGTTCCAGTATCATCACCATCATAGAAGTGGAGTGAGCTGTCTGAAGATACTTTAAAAATAGCTTGAAAAGCCTTTTCTAAGACAGAATATCAAGTCTGCTTTCTCTTAGTTGGTGTTTCATAACCGTGACTATTGTTATCTCTAGATTGAATTCTATCACTTCGTATCCACTGAATTTCAAAATTAAGCATCTTTAAAACACACCTTACTTTGCTGTAAAAATGATGAAGCTTCTAAGAATAAATTCCTTTACAAGAATATGCACCGTATTTTCAAATCAGAAGTTTGAGGGAGTAAAGTTTGAATTTAGGACATTTTGAGAAAACTTGAAAAGTCTTCTATGTAGGTCAAGCTGATTAGCATATTAAAGGCAAACTATGTGAAGCTTCTGAGTTTAGAATACAAAATACTTTCCGTGGATTTAATACTTTGTGTAGCATCAAATACTGGCATGTGTTAAAAGAAATAGTTTATAACCAAGCCCCAAAATACCAATTATGTGATGCATAAATCATGCGAGTTTCTTTTCACTGGCACCTAAAGGATTTGTAGAGAGGGAGCAAATGGTCTGAGAGGAGGCCTGTTCTGAGTGGTGCCTGAGGGATGCAGAGCACCTTCTGTTTGCTGCCTTCAAAAGGAGTAGTGAAATCATGAGTTCAATTTAATCCTTAGTTGAGTAGCACCAACAGAGAGCTGAACCAAGCAAACCATGTGGCTCCATGAGGTTATTTAGCTGCTGCTTTTCTCAACATAGTACTTGCTCAATGATAAGTAAGATAAGGGGCCTCATAGAAACTGTACCTATGTTTCCTTTCAGCAATACCTTCTTTGAGGTAAAATCAATATCCAACCAAGTCTGGAAGTTCCAGCGGTACCAGCTGATCATGACATTCCATGACAGACCTGTCCTCCCACCACCAATGATTATCTTCAGCCACATCTACATAATCATCAAGCGGATCTGCTGCCGCTGCAGGAAGGGTGATGGAGACCAGGACGAGCGTGACAGGGGACTGAGTATGCAAGAAATCTTCTCTAAATTGAGCTCCTTGCCCCATATTAGCAGAAAGCAGCAGCTTCTACAACACTGAACAGTTTTGTTCACCTTGACCATCAAGTGTATTTGCAGAAGACCGTATGGGCCAATATTTGTGTCAAGTCAACAGCTCTTGGGCTCTGTGGGTGCCTGAGAATCTGCGCCTCTCTGATGCTAATGAAGACCTCCTTTAACATGCTTTCCTAAAACAGTGAGATGGTATCTACTCAGTCCAGGGGTTTACCAAGTTCTAGTGAAGTCCACGTGTTGGGAAGGACGAATAGGAATTTCAGAAGAAGGGATCACAGTTCCAAATGTCAGCTATAGTGTCAGCTCTGTGATTGTGAGCAGTCTGTGACTAAGAGCATCCCCACTGTCATTTAGAGATTTATCTGTCATTTCACAGGGAAACTGTGAGGATTCTTCTCCTAACATACTCTGAAACTGTTAATTATTATTTTCATTATATGCCTCATGGAAATAATCAGATGCTCACAACTATCCCTCTATTTCTACATTTCACAGGAAACGTTTTTGCACAATAGGAAAAAGAAAAAGGAAAAAGGAAATGTAACACTCCTTCTAAATGCAAAGAGACAAATCCAGATAAAGGATGAATTGTTCCCAAAAGCTTATATTCCCCTTGGATTTTTCTTATGCGATTATAAATTTCTTAACATCTTATCCAAAGAATATCTGTGAACAATCTGTTAAGCTTATCTGGTGCCTATAACTGGCATCCTTTTAAGAACAACACTTGAATGAAGGAACAGTCAAACTGGCAGAGATTGCCCAGGTCTTTATCTTGTAAAATCTGGTCAGTTCAATGCACAGCTGTTAAACAGTGCCAAAGTCATTCGGAACATAGAGCCCCACGTGGATGGCCATGGAAGCAGATGATGGTCATAATGCATTCCATTGCCTTCACAGCTCTGCCCATCCTTAGCTAAGTGCTCGTTGCCTATTTAAAAAAATCATCTGTTCAGTTAGTGCAGGAGTAGAATCTGCAATATGCCCATGTCCAAAATAAACTGCTAAATTGGATTTAAACTGACTGCCAGAAGTTCAGAAAAAGGAAACTCCTCTTTTGTTCTTCTCTTTTGCACAGAGTTATTTCTGAATGATGAAGAGCTAAAAAAACTGTATGAGTTTGAAGAGCAGTGTGTAGAAGAATACTTCCAGGAGAAAGAGGATGAGCAGCAGTCGTCTAATGATGAACGCATCAGAGTTACCTCTGAAAGGTACCTATTGTAACAAAAAAATCCACACCGTTTGTCGGGAAAGTCTTTTTAATATCTTCTTTACAACCACGGTTGAGTTAAAATACAAAAGATTTTGATCTTGAAGAAAACCACCACCAACTCAGAAGCTGATCTGAATCCCAAATAACTATCTGAGCAGGTTCATCTCTCACAAGAGCAAACGTTTTGTTACTGCTTCTGTTATGTCACTAAATCTGCTGGTTTGGGTAGCTTTGTTATAAGAACGCTTTTGCTCGTGATGAATTTTATACCTCTCATCCTTCTGAGGATCACAGTTGTGCTTGTTATCCATTTGAGCAAATTGCAGCTTATTGAGTTTCCAACAGTTCATCCAACCATGAGAAGCATGATGGAGCTTAATGACAAAAGCACTGGGGGTTCTTCCCTTGGACCTGTGGTTTACATTAGGGTCCAGCACTCACACATGCTGAATTTTAATCTCTGCCACAGATAACTCTTGCAGGTTTTGAACAAGGCATTTAGCTTTTCAGAATGAACTTCCCCATTCAAAAGATGGGGGATATTCACATATAAATCATTATGCTATTCTGAGGACTAGGTAATGTTTGCATGTTGCTGTGTAAGCACACAATGCTAATGGCAGCAGCCTTTTTTACCAGGTCACTTGGCAGGACTGTTCCCAAAGGCTCTGCCTATTCTGTCAGTAGATCTAAGTAAGTCAAGAGATGGGGTCTTCTGTCACGTCCTTGGAATGAAAAAAAATTCTCCCTGGAATGAAAATTATACACATTTTAAACACTCTTTCACCTAAATCTACCACATAGTATTTTGTCGATGAAGTACTCCATGTACCTATTTATCTATATATCTATATGTATCTTCATTTTAACATTTGTTATGAATTAAGTCTGTGAGCCATATAGTTCTTTAATAGATAAACCTCTTTCTCTTGAGAGAGGCCCTGAACATCTTGCATTATTACATTTGAAATTTGAGAATAGAGAAGTAAATTAAACCTGCTACATGTATTCGAGTAGTTTCTATCACACTGGTTATCCATGGCAATTTGTCAAAATCCTAGGTATTGTGGCAGAGAATAAAGCAGGGCTGATAAGCCTCAGTGATTCACTATGGTCTATGGCCACAAAGCAGATTTGCTTATTTCTCATGGCTTCTTGCTCCAGATGCTTCGTCATCTCTTGTGTGTGAGAGCAAAAAAACGTTAATTTAATTTCCACAGTAGATTTACTAGTATATGATCTCTAAGCCACATCCCAATTAATTACTTTTATATGCATTTTTCTAGTACCATCACATCCATGATGATATAAATGATAAAAAGAAAATGGGAAAAAGTATTATTTTAATTGAACTAGACAATAGTTCTACTCCCTTCAGCTGATACATAATAGAAAGGTAGTTCAAGAGCTAAAGCAATCCCATCAACACCGGTATATGTTTCTCTCTCTCATACAGCTGCAAAACCTGTTTTACAACATGCTTTGATGCTATTTTAAGTCACCCTGTGAGCATGTCATTAGAAAGTACTTTTCATGTAATTAATTTGATGCTTCACAGTGAAAGAGAACAACTGAGCACAAGGTGGGTGGCACAGGCAGAAATGGTAATAGTAGTCTGTCCCTAAGGGCTCTCCTGCCATGAATATAAGGGCAGAGTTCAAATACCGCTCTAATATGGTGCATGGAAAGCATAGATAACAAGAAAATGCTCGTGCTTTTGATGCCACTCATAAGAAAAAAGAACAAGGCACGATACACACCACAGAATTCTGCCTTAGGAAGAAATCAGGAGCTGGGTGCCTCTAATGGGTTACTGCACCATTCTACAGGTTCTGTTCTCTGCTTCCTCTTTTATACCCCACAGAGTTGAAAATATGTCAATGAGGCTGGAAGAAGTGAATGAAAGAGAACATTTTATGAAAGCTTCTCTCCAGACAGTCGACCTTCGGCTCTCTCAGCTGGAAGAGCTCTCCGGTCGGATGGTGAACGCTCTGGAGAAGCTGGCGGGCATCGACAAATCGGAGCTGACGTACACGCGCTCGTGGGCATCGTCAGAGGGTGATGCTGCTTATCTCCTGAGGCAGAGCAGTGTGAACAGCTCTGATGGTTACAGCATGTACAAATACCACATCAGTGGCGATGAGCTGACCTACGATGACAGCACCTCGCCTATGTCGCCAGCCATGCGTAAAAAAGCCCATTCTATTGGTACCAAAGAAGATGGAGCAGACCCAAAGATGCTGGTTCCAGAACACCAAACTGGACTCCATACCTCGAGTGCTAATGCAATCACCACAGCAGATCACAGTAAATCTACATCCGAAATTGCACAGACTGTTTCCAGGCCCCATTCTGGTTCAGGCGGTTTGGGGAGTGAAAAGCAGGGGGTTTGCAGTAGCGACGGAATGATTCCTCAAAGTGTAAACAAGATGAATGCTGTTACGAACAGTCAGTCAGTAGCAGGATCAGATTTTCAGAACACTCAGTTAAAAGTAGAACGTACCAAGTTAGAAGCAACCATCTCTTATCCCTTGGACAAATCCAAAGCAATGCGCTATTTTCCTCCTGAAACTTTCAGTGCTTGTGAAACCACTATGATGAAGTCAAGGAGCTTTATATTTGCACAAGGTGGGAAGCTGGTCGGAGGAGTTAACAACTGGACCTCGGAGTATAGTACCATTATGGATCAGGTGTGCCCTTCTACAATTGAACAGTGGGCCACGGAGTGGAAATACGAAGTTGAGCAGCAGCTTTCTCAAGAGCGTCCTCCGGAATATCCCGGGTTGATCTCTGAAGCAGAAAGGCAAGCAGAGGAGAAGCAGACGGACACAGATGACGATAGCAATGTCGGTGAAGCAGGTATGAGTGCCTCTTACACCTCTATGCCTGCCACTGTCAAGGCCGAGAAGGAGAATTTACTGTCAGTAAAGCCAGAAAGGACTTCTGGGTTCCCATCAGTACGCTCCAAGAGTTTGCACAGCCATTCCCGGAAAGCCAAGTCTGTGAAGGACAAATTAAATAGACCAGGACATGCCAGCAGTGTAACTAATTTGGTGGTAGCGTTTGGCAGCGCAACAGAAGAACAGAAAACTAGGCAAGAAAATGCGTCCACAGAAACTGAATGTTAAAGTGGCTTATGGCCCCTGTTTTACCAACAGTTGAGAAAGCAGTGTGACTGATTGAACAAATTAGGGATTTTAAAATCAATTTCTAAAGAAGAATTTTGGATATATGCGTTTCTCTTCTTTTAAACTTAATAGATACATGTTCTGTTCTTAAATAAATGCGTGCTGGGTTGGGTGAAAGGGAGATGTTCTCTCAGGGGCAGATAAAAAGTAGGTACAGTCCACAGATGCTAACTATATAGACCTTCCTTTGTTCCATTTCAGCCTCCCTCATAAGCTCATTTACTGACAAGCTCTTTATAAAAGCTCTTAGAGGAAGAACAATATTATGATGTAATAATTTTATCAGAAGACTTCTCAAACTGAACAAATTTTTAACCAGCCTTAGCTTTATCCTTACTTATGCAGCTGGTTTCTTTGTGGCCATGGTGATTTTCAGATCAAAACAAAATTGTTGGAGGCAAGGAAAAATTATGCAGTCCCCTCTTTCACTTCTGATTTCATGCATGCTGCTTAGCTTCTTTCAGAATGGCACAAACATAGCAGTTTTCATCCACTAAAATAGGTCAGAGTGACAAAATACAGTTGTGTTTGGAGAAATCTGACCTGGAAAGCCACGTGTAGACATATTCTGAACCTGTCCTTGAACTTTAGTGGCATAATCGTGCTTTCAGGATCACATCTGTCCCCAACCCAAAGCATGCTGACAGCCTTAAACTGTTGAAAAACAGTGATCATTGTTTCAAAATGTTTAGGGAGATTCTAAGAATATCAAGTACATGGAGATTTTCATAATAGAAATCCAAGATCTGCATTAGTGTTTTGTATAAATAAGGATTACAATAGAAGTCCATGTAGACTTCTTCGAAGAAGATTCTGGCTTTTCTTAAAAGCCTGCAAGGGAAAACAAATCAAAACAAAACAGGAAAGGTGTTCTGATCAGGTGAAATCAAAATATAGCCAATCTTTCCTTGAGGCAAATCTACTGTGACAAATTCATCTTTCATTTCGCAATTTCGTTATGACAACATGTGAGGAACAAGGAACAGTTTCTAGGAGTCTGTCTAAACAAAATATAAAACTTCCAGATGAGAATAGAAATTCTGTACGTTTTCTTGAGTAAATTTCAAAAACAAATGTCAAAGGGGAAAAAAAGTCTCTACAGCAAAAACGTTTTGAGGACTAAGACTGGAAATCAACGTCTGTAGTTAGATTTACCCGGAGCACGTGTCTCAGCATTGGCATTCTAAGGTCTAGGCTTTGATAATTTTCTTCATCATAGCAGGGTGTTGTTTGCCTGGTCCCTCCCTGTTAAGTTTTAGGAACTTTGATTTCCCAAATACTCAGCACCTGTCTTTGCAGGGGATGCTTACCGTGGAGCAGACCATTTTGAAAATGAGTTAAAGGCACGTTACTTGTTCACAGAATACTGGTCAAAGGTTTGTGCTTAACTCAGTACCCGTCAGGACTCGTTCATACGCTGGTTTGAAAAGACATAATTTCTTTCTTCACTCACCGTCAGCCCCACAGTGCAGGTCTCAGTGTCCTCCTTGACAGTGATGCTTACAGCATTTCGAAATGCAGAGATTGATGGAAGACTCTACAAATGCATTAATGATATCTGATTTTTATTGTTTGCATTATGTTTTCATACTCCATCCCTACTTATACCCTGAAGTACTGTTACCAAACTGAATGATTGTGGAAAGTGCATAGACATTCCACAAAGTTCAGTCATCATTTCCTTTGGATTTTTGCTATCTTGGTTCTACCAGCAGGTTTACTGGTTTCACTGCTGTTGGAACAGTGTTGACATTTTGCTTGTTATGTGGGCTTCTCTTTTCTTCAACTTTAGGGAACTTGACATTTTGTAAAAACAGAATGACATTTGAAATTGTTTCACTTCCATGTTTACTTCTGTGTTACCATTCTGTGCAACTACATAGCCATTGTGTATATGTGGTTAAAATAGCCTCCAGTTTGCCAATGCCTTTTTATTGTTTGCCTGCACATTCACCAGAAATGGAGTCATTAACAAACACAAAGGGATGCAGCTTTTCAGCACTGTGCTAAACAAGCAGTATGCATTGTGGAATGGAATACAGTGTGTTGCATACCTCTTGTTACATTGTCTTTATAAAATGTGTGTTAATCATGCTTTTGACCACTTAATTTTTTTAGTATTTACATTGAAAATTTATCTGATCGCATGTAGATTGAAAACGAAAACATTTTACCTTTGTATTTATACACTTCCTTTGTGTAAAAATATTTATAAAGAAACACATGAAAAATATGGCAAATTAATTCAGTATAACAATTTTTTCTCTACAATGTCAAAACACTTCACTAATCTGTTTCTTCTTATGCAGTGCATGGGCCAAACATTTTCTAAGCAAAGTTTCTTTCTTTACACTTGCCAGTAATTTTCCATCAAATTTTCTATACAGAGATGATTTTAGGAGGTTTGGATATTTTCTGTGCTCTTGCACAGCATGAACTGAATGACAACCTCTCTGCCATTAAATGCGAAGTAACCACAGTCTGGCTTTGGCAGAGTCATTTTAGACATACAGCCGTTTTAATAAGATCTAAATATGGTTTTGTATGTGCATGGAAGACCAAGAATAGATTTGGAGCTCACTAAGCAGAATAATGACCAACACATTTGCATGTCTGCCTCCATGCTTTCTTGAATACTGGCTGAAAGACTGCAGGCGGAGAATTTGCATTTCTGAAGAGGCATGTTTAATGCTGCTTTTCAGGAAGATGTGTCCCCCTTTACTGCTAAGCATGTGGTGACTTCACAGCAGTGTCACCGTGAATTCCACTGCCGTGACTTACTGTGTGCTTGACCTGTGCTGCAGCAGGTCAAGCTGAAAGGGTGTGTGCTCTGAGGCTATGGCTGTGCAGAGAAATTACACTGAGGTAATTTAAATTTGTTCGTCTTACAGTATCTTGCAATACAGACATTTCCCTTTCCCTCAAGGCAAATGTTTTCAGCATGGTGACTAATTGTCATATTGACAGAAGCAGGTTCATAACCCTACCACCTGATTCCATGAATTACCCCTTTTTACATTGCGTCATTCAGGGACTAGCTTAACTTGGCCCTCACAAGCCTCTCTTGTTGCAGAGTCACTCTATCCATTTTAGAAGCTGGATTTCGATACCTGAGAACCCAGAAAGTCCATTTTCCATTTTATTTACTGATTCATTGAAGTAGCCATTGAAACCTTCCAGTTATGGTTTCTCCGTGCTGCTTATTTGGATGTTTTCCAAGGTTCTGTGCTTGACTATCATCTTTGGCAAAATAAAAATAAATAAATAAAAATAAATTTCTAAGTAAAAATAAAAAGAACACATCTGCAAGGCAGAATCCGGAAACAGGAACATGAGGAGGGTGCATGACCAAGGATGTTAACGGGATCGTTTCATTAGCTCTGCAAGATGAACAGGACCATGCTCTGTTACAGGTGTTCTGGGCTGACACAGAGCCAGTGTGCTGCTGAGCCCTTCATGTGGAGCAGGTGAGTTTTCCAAATGACAGCAGCCCTTGGGACACGGTGCTGGGGTCCCACAGATGCTTCTGCAGCACTGTCCTGTCCAGCAGGTCACTTTACCTGAATTAGTGTTGCACTCAAAAGCTGTTGGGAGCCAAAAGGAGACACACCTTGGATGTCAGGTCGGGAATTTATTGTTAGTGTAATGAATTTTAACAGTCTAATATATGAATTGTTATTAGTTTAGATCTATTTAATTATAAGAGAGAAGAGACAAGAAGAGAGGACAGAAAAGAATACTACTATGCTACTAATGGAAAGACAGAATAAGGTAAAGTTATTCGATGCACACTTCCTACTGTCTGCCCCTTATTTTGATGTTTATTCACACCTGCTTTGATCCTCAGTCTCATGGTCAGTGGCTACAGTGAGGACAGTGAAGAAATACTGCCAGCCGTCAGCATCCCAGGTCCTTTGTAGGGTGAGCACGATGTTCATGTTGTTTCTTCATCCTTATTTTTTGCTATTTTAGGGGCACTTTTATGTGTGCTGCAAAGTTATATCTTGTTTTTCGTCACTGGCCTTTAAATCCTACAAATAAACCTGAATTTCCTCGTCATTAGAAAAATTGCTTTCACAGCTAAACAAACGAGGGCCAGCTCAAGGCAGGTTAAGGCAAGTTCAGACAAAGCAGCCCTGACAAGCCTCAGTCCTGAGGCTTTACCAAGTCAGCATAAAGCCTGTGGCCTGTTACTAGCAGTGACAATTAGCCTCTGTTTGCTGGGTTATGAGGCTACATTAGCCCTGGAGGTGTTTTCTTCTCACTGCAACCATTGCAGATAAATATTCTACCACACGCAGCAGTCACCTAAGCTGAAGGTTCAGCCTAATTGTGGATTTTGATCCCCCGTTGTGATCAGGAAGGCATAAGCGAGGTAAGGACCTGGCTGATGTGGCCGTTTAAAGGCCATTTCAAATGATGGCAAAGCACAGGAGTTTGGGGTAGTCATACAACAGTACCCAGCAGTTATTTGCATTGTAGGCTGACAAACCACAGGCCTTGGGGGAAGTGAGACAAAGACTACAGATTTTCTTAAAACTGCAATTTTATTTTGCTTTCTTCAACTTCTAGCCTTATCTGCAGAAACAAAGTCTGATATGGCAAAGTGGTGATTTATGGTTGATGCCCTCTATCTTTACAATGGATGTAAGGTATGTCTTCATAACAGGCTTTAAATTATTCCTTGCAGATGTTCAGCTGAAATATTTAAGTGCTGGTATCCACCTAGCGCTTGGTGTTGGAGTAATGAAGAAGAGGATGCATAATTCCATGTGCCTGCTCCTCTTTTGTCTCTGCAACTTGAAACCCTCTATAAAACCACAATGCTTCATCCTGCATGATTCTAGATGCAAGCATCTCCCTTTGCTTGCCCTAACTGGACTGCTGTGCTCAGCAAGCAGACACCTGAGCAAACCAACAGCCTTCAAAAAGGGCCATGGAAAAAGATTAGATTCTAGTTTAGAAGCTGTAGTAATCCAATCCACTAGCACAACACCTGTGTGAAACAGTCCAAGTCAAGGTAGAACACTGCACTATGAATAGCACCAAATAACTCTAGGCAAGTAGTACCTACACAACGATTAACAAGGAAAGTACCCTGACGTGACACAGCAAAGTTCTGTATCATTAAACCTCCACACAGAGAGACAGCCTCCACTTCACAGATGTGCCCTGCAAAGGAGATGCCTCAAGAAACTAAAACCTCTGCACAGTTTCTATGTCTTCTGTATATATTTGGCCAAGACTGTCAAAGTTGCTGTTTTATGTAAATAATGACATTTTAAATATTCTTCTCCTAGATCTTCATCAAGGACATTCAGGAACTATTTTTTTTTTTACCAACTGCTTAATAAATTTAAGGCATTATGTTTTTATTCTGTAAGAGGTAATACAGACCTGTAGAGCTGGCTCCCTCACAAGTCCCCAGCTAGAGTCCCATACTTCTGAGTGCAGGCTGAGGCAATTTGGGTGCATAAACTATTGAGTGCACAAGTAGAGAGGTGTCCAGGTAAAGTAATAAACTCTAACACTTCCAGTGAAAAACAGAACTGACTTTTCATCAGTGAATCCCTGACTTTGCAGACTTGCTGCACACTTGCTATAGCTCTGGGCACATAGCTCAGCTGTGAAATCAGACAACGTTTGTGTCTTTTTGTCTTGGAGTTCAAACCAATAATTGAACCAGTCTTCAGAGAGCTAGGAAAACATGTAAGTTGCCATAGAAATACAGGCCTGGAAGAGATCATCTGCACTAGGCGAGTTCAGCTATGTCAGTAGCATCAGTGGCAGATGGTGGTCTAACCTGTTCTTGAACATGTCTAATGAAAGCCATTCTCTAATCTGCTGAGAGATCAAAAGGGACCATTGTGAAAAATCTGTTCTGACTTAACCCCAGCCCTCATGCATTGCACAAGCCAAAGCACTTCCCCGACCACAGAGCTGCCTTGTGAGGTTGTACCAGAGCTTTTAGGAAGGTGCCTAACCTGAGTGTGTACTGAATACAGCAGGTTATGCACCCCAGCTGTAGCTAACAGGTAATTATCTGCACTGTCACAAACAGCGGCACTGTATGTAAAAAGAGCCCCGGGAGACAACCACGCCGTGTGGGGAGTGGTACCACTGGGAGAGCAGGCCAGGCTGCTGCTCAGAGTGAGAGTGGCCGAGTGAAAGGGTCCTGGTCAGGCTAGCACACGGGAGATACCACTGAATAACGAGGTAGAGGCAAGGAAAATAACTGTGCTGAGTAAAAAAAAATATTTTTAAAATAATGAGAATAACACCAGACATCTGCAGTCTTTTCAGTTCAGCTGGCTTTGGTGCATAGCTGTCTTCCCACCATTCTTTCAAGACTGTTCTCATAGAACAAAGGCATTCTCAAACATCTCTGGCTTGGCAGAACTGTTTGAAGAAAGTGAGCGAGTGAGGCAGAGATGGGATGGCCAGAGATGGGTGGGCAGTTGAGTTCTTTGCCAAAAAGGAGCCAGAGGATTTCCCTGCCTGTCCTGCCTGCCCTCTTGCCTTGTCTGCCCTGCCCTGCCTGCCTACCCTGCTCTGCTTGTCTGTCCTGCTCTGCCTGTCTGCATCTCACTGCAAGTTGTGACAATTAACTTGCTTCTCCAAAGTACTCAATTCTGTCAAATCAGCCTTCTTCTCCTACTGGCATAGACCTCTTTCAGTGGAAGCTTGTAATCAGTTCCAGTAACAATCCTCACAAATCTTGTGAGAGCTTAGTTTTGATTTTGTTTGCTCATTTTCAGAACAGCACTGCAATTTCAATGTGTCAGTGCAGTCCTTAATGGAAATTTTTGCTATCCTGTGATCATCCTCTCATGAGTAAGATTGCTTTTGCAGCTACTCCTAAAAAGTGTCTGTGCTGATGCAGAAACACTCTTGTAATTCTGATGTGGTGTAAATAATCATAATTTTTAATATCACTGGTAAATTTGTTATGCGCAATTTCAAATCTGGGCAGTTTCTGCCTTCCTCATCCCCTCACTTTCCCTTCCCCTTTTTTGAGTTAAATTCCCTTTCACCAGTGTTCCGAATATGAACAAAAACTTTAAAGAAGGATAAAGATAAGGGCTCGTCCCACAGTATTTCTCACTTATCAAACATGCAAGGGATTTAGGTTATGAAAGGGGATGAGAGGAGCTGTGGTTTGCTCTCACAGCACTCAGCTTTACACCAGCAGCAGCATCTGCAGCACAGTGCACTCTCTGAAATGGACTGGGGCGTGAGATCATGCCAGGCTGAATAATCCCACTTAGACAATGACGTTTGCAGCATAAAATAAAAATGGTATATGTGAAAATAGAGGATAAAGTGAAGGGCACTGTCTGCCAACAGCAGTAAGATGGGACCTTTGTGCAAGGAGATGGGATTTGGTTTTATCTTCTCTATCTACAAGTCCAAGAGCAGGGTGCTCTCCCCTGGGCTGTTGAACAGCATTAAATGTGTGCACGTGAGCTTTCCTCAACCTAGGCAGGTGCCAGTGGATTGTTTCCCTCCTCACTGTTCAATCAAACCTTCCTGCTGCAATCAGCGGGGCATCTCCTCTAAATTGTGGAACCCAGATTGTGCCCTAAAGTCTGTTCTTTCATTGAACACACACCATCAGACTTCACAGAAATTCCAGGGTCTATAATGCAATATAATATACTTTCTATTAATGAGGGAAGAGCTTGACCTTGCAGCTGATGCTGAGTGCTGCATGTGTCATTTCGTGTCTAAAAATGTGTCCATTTTTCTGGAGTCTTCACCACTATGCTGTAGCAGGCCTTTACTAATGTTACATTGCATGTGAGCTGTTCCACTTTCATGACAGTATGCTGACCAAAATCATGCTTTTTAATAAGGTGAGGCTGCAAAATACCAGCAGTTTGTTTGTCACATCCTGGCCTTCAACTCTCACCCCTAAACCGTAGTCCTTGCCATGAACTCTGCTGGGCTCACAGCTGGAACCATGACTGTGGTGCGCCAGCAGGCAGGGGCCAGCCCTTCTAACACTACTGAACACATCAGACCTGGCTCCAAAACCTGGAGAGACCTGGTGGTTTGACCCAGTTCCCTTGTGACTGGATCATCAGCAGGAGAACCCAGGCTCTCCCCCTTCCTTAGATCTCACAGCTGACAGACCACGTATTCCTGATCTAGGGATCTCCATTAAACCACATTTCCATCCAAACTGTTGCTTCGTGTAGGAGGTATTTCTATTGCAGAGGCCAGGTTCAGAGCAGTCATGTATTTACCTGCAGGATGGACCTTTATGGGTGCCATAGGCCACTAAGCAAACATGAGCGGTTAACTCAGTTTCCTACTTAGATAGAAGTGATGGATTTTGGCAGTTCAGGTAGGTGCCTGTGTAATTTCCATGTTCTGGAGAAACTCAGGTGAGCAACACATGAGTGCTTGGAAAGCTTAAAGAGAATTATAGGAATGTTGGATCAACATCCAGCTCCCACAGTCAGCAGGGTTGCAGAGTGGGAGGGTGACTGCAGCAGCCGCCTGGGGCATCACCCAGTCATCACAGAATTGCACCAAATATGCTGAGTTGGAGGGGGGACCCACAAGGATCATCGAGCCCAGCTCCCGGCCCTGCACAGAACTATCCCCAAGAGTTACACCATGTGCCTGAGCGTTGCATACACCCCACAGCTGTAATGTGTACACCTTGTGTAAAGGGTGACAGGGGAAGAACTCGATAGCAGTAAGTGATTCACAGAATCACAGAATGTCAAGGGGTTGGGATGGACCATAGATCACCCAGTTCCAACTCCCTGCCACGGGCAGGGGCAATTTGCACTAGAACAGGTTGCTCAAGGCCTTACAGAACCTGGCTGTGAACAGTGCCAGGGATGGAGCAGCCACGATCTCCCTGGGCAGCCTGTGCCCGTGTCTCACCACCCTCTCTCTCCCCCATGCTGGAGCTGGATTTTACCGCTGCCGTACGAGACAGCCCTGGGTGCAGTAACTCCCGCAGGCCCCCGAACAGGTTTCAGTTCCCACGGGGCTCTGAGGCCAAACTGTGGCAATCCTGCGCCTCGGTAGCCGGCCCC
>VZTA01016857.1:0-17915 GCA_013398855.1 Mohoua ochrocephala
TATTCCGATGCCTAACCACTCTTGGAGTGATGTCTTTTTTTCCTACTACCTAGTCTGAACTTGCCCCATTTATGGTAAATATCATCTGCATTCTTTCTTTGGTCTTTTAATTCTTGAAAAGAACCAGGCTGTGACAATACAATAAGAAATACCACATTCTGATTTCCTTCTGTTCTGTTCATCTATTAGAAGCAAAAATGTGGATATTGTTGCTATTACCCTGACATAAATTTGTATTCCATTAAGATTTAATTTTTTTATAGCATAGTGTGATTAAAAAAAAGAGTAGGAAAGTTATTCCTTTTTTAAAATATTGAATTTATGCACTATATAAAATGTTTTTAGGTTTTCATATATATTTCCATTTATGTTCAACTTGTATGCAGTGAATCTCCAAATTAAAATTATAGTAACAGATAATGTATACCACATAAATACTGCACATTAATCAGATTTCAAATATTCCTTTAACTCAAAACACTTTTTAATCAGTTTAAACTAAAGAAGAAAACCTGGTTTTTCTACCTTCTCCACATCTGAACATTGATTACGCTTTAGAAATGATATGAAAAAACAGACCTCTCATGTCTGTCTCTGATGGTGACTGACTAATACTATTGGTTGCTGAACACACTGCCTCCCATATCAATAAGTATTTCTATAACTTGTTTAATTCTGAATTTCCAAGTTGTGAATGTGTTAATGCCATTTCTTCATCATAACGAAACCAACAAAAATTCACAGCACAAAATCAGAAAAGAAAGTTTAAATTACTAAGAATCTTTAAAAAATCTTAGAATGTAACAAAATAAAATCTATCAGAGTTCATTTTTCAAAAATATAACAGATTCTAATTGTCTCTGAATGCTTCTAAATCATTAAAAAGAAAATCCTGTGCTTAAAATACTAGGTAATATACAAATTGTTTGCTGCCATGGAAACTGACAAGTTAAGAGATGCTTGAAATTCTATGTGTAATTTTACCATATATTTCCTTCACAGATTTAATGCATTTTATTTTTTATATTAGACCTTTTCTATAAAAATAGTTTCTCTGTAATGGCTACTCTCAACTAGTTACCCACAACCTATAATAAGGATGAATGTTATGGAAATGTCAGAGGCTTTAATGCTTGTAACACTAGTTGCTACTAAAAACGATGTATTTTAAAATCTAGTGCTCTTGTATAAGAAACTAAAGTACTTTGGATTGGTGAGCTTAGAGACATCCAACCAAACTGATAATAACAATGACATGAGCACATTCAAATTGTCATTGACTGTTTTTCAAATGATCTAACAAAACCAGCCCTTTTGGTAGGTTTTTTTGTTTAGATTTTTAGACAGTTATTAGCAAAGCTTCATCTTTCATTCATACCATTAAACGAGCTAGCACTTCTTACCGGCATGTCAGCATTACAGAAGTAGTTTTGGCAAGCTGCCTATGTAATACTCAGCTGATACCTATTTCCTATTAATGCAAATCACCTAACCATCCAGCAATTGCTCATCATCCACAGACTGATGCCCAGCCCACTCCTGAGCAGCAACCAATCCATGGCTTCCAGCAGTTTATATATGGAGCATAACATTCTATGGTCTGGAATACCCCTTTGGCCAGTTTAGGTTAGTTGTCCTGGCCACACTCTCTCTCAACTTCTTTTGCACATACTCGCTCAAAGAACACGAAAACTGAGTAGCCCCTGATTTAAAGTAAGATCTACTTAGCAATAGTTAAAACATTAGTGCGTTACCAACATTATTCTCATACCGAATCCAAGTGCAGCATTGTAACAGCTACTAAGAAGAACATAAGTTCTATCCCAACTGAAACCAGGATTATTAGAAATACTTTTCTTATGAGTTTTTGTTTTCTATTTAAAAAGAAAAAATCACTATTATTGCATTTGCAGGCATTGCAAGAATTGTATATTATTTTGCAACCATCACATTATTGATGTGCAATTTGTACTTCGGTGTCCAGAATGTTGTAAAGACCAAAATTAGGAATGGGTTGAGGAAAGCAGATATGCAAAGACATCCAGCCCTGGGCATGGCCAGAATAATAAACCAGATCTGCTATATTTACCCTGCTGTCTAAATTAGGCTTTACATGTATTTTGCCCTAAAGAGACAAAACCAAAGTTTAGTGCTGTAGGTACCACCTTACAGATCTTAATTATTTTCTTTTTAGCGTCATGACTTTTATATGTAGAAATGTGGCTTCAAAAGGAAAATGAAACTAGCAAAAGAAAAAAGAAGGGGAAAAATATTGACGTGGTCGGCAGGTTTACTTTTGGCTTTTGACCAAAGATTTTGACCATTTTCTTGGATATTACATCATTTTGTAAAGCATATATGAGACTACCCTCACCTCTCCTATTAATTTTAAAATCAGTAAGATGATGCCAGCTAGAAATCTGCATGCAAGACAGAAAACTTCAATGTAGATCCAAAATGAAAAAGCCTTGGAAAGCATAGATATGTGAATCAGACATAGAAGTTTCAGACACACCATTTTCATTATATACATCATTCATGTTTTAAATTATGCATGTTTACTTTCAGTAGGTTTAGAGATGCTTCATCACTAAAGGCAGATACAAAGTCTAATATTTGGCACTGAGGTAGATAAATTGAGGATGCCTATATAAAGAGTATTGTTTTTGCTACAAATTGCACTCCTATTGAATTGAAATAATGTAAACCTGTCTATGAATACTATGAATGTATGAAACAAGGGAAGATACACATATATATACATACAAGAATACATATACATATGTATGTATACAAAGTCTCAGGTTTTAATTCTAGCTCTAAGAATGGGGATCTCAGCCAGAAAATGCTGCAATAGGTTCTTTCCTGTTATTGGAAGGAGGAGAATATCATAAGGAACACTTTTTCAGGAGTCTTCTTTGAGAAAACTCACAAATGCACAGCAGGGGAGAATTTCTGAAGGCTGGAATGTAATTTCCTCTAATTGTATTGACCTTGCAGAGATCTAAAAACTGCTACTTATTTTTTATCTTGGATTGGGTCCCTCAATAGATGTCTGTCTTCAAGCAGAAAAAAGACAGCCTTTTTACATGGAAGATTCAACACTTTGCAAAAGTGCTTGACTTTTTTTGATTAACCTTACATCCTTCTATGACAAGGTGACCCATCAAGTGGCCTTTAGTCAACCATTCTCCTGGAGAAACTGGCTGCCCATGTCTTGGATAGGTGCACTGTTCACTGGGTAAGAAACTGACTTTACTCAGGCTTTTCCCTAGTAAAAAGTGACAACACAAGGTAAAATGGCCTCAAGTTACACCAGGAGAGGCTTAGCTTGGATAGGAGGAAAAAATTCTTCCCTGAAAGGGTGGACAGGCATTCGAATAGGCTGCCCATGGAAGTGGTGCAACATCTGTCCCTGGAAGTGCTCAAGAGGTGTCTGGATGTAGCACTCCAGGATATGCTTTAGTGCTGAACACGGTGATGCTTGCTTAATGGTTGAACTCGATCTTAGAGGTCTTTTATAATCTTAATGATTTTATGATTCTATAAAATCTGGCCAATATCAAATAAACACAAATACTAGGAAAAGTAGAAATTAATTAATGTTTCTTATCTACAGCTAATTGTGTCTAATTTCAAAATAAAATATGTTACATTCACACGTAGCAATGAAATGCTATGTTATGTAAATTGCAAAATTTACACTAAAATGTCAGATATTTGTCAAAAGAATTGATCCCCTAAGTTATAAAATATAGACATTTACTATTAAGATTAAGGAGCTTTTCACCCCCTTAATGAACAAATAACTGCAGGCATATTTGATGTAGAAAAAAAAAATTAAAAATGCCAAATGTGAACCACATATAAATAAGAGTATGAATGCTATAATTACATTCACTTAGAAGTGTGCTCAATAAGGAATTAGATAACCAGCTTCTTACAAAAATTAGAAAAGAGTTCTGACCACAAAAAAAATCCTTAATTGTGGATATAGTAAGTTTTAAATGTCAATGACTAAGGCTCTAACACAAAAACACATTAATTTCAAGCTTTCAGGCTTTAAGCATTATAGATCTAATATCAAATATAAGAGAAGACTGCAAATACTTTCCAGAGAAAATGAACTTAAAAGTTGAGATTTGTAATCAGAGCAATGGATGAAATTCTGCATTGAAAAGAAGCTCTATTGAACATGGAAATTCCTTAATACAGAGTACAAGAAATGCCAGTGAATACATTATCTATTTTTAAATATATATATATGTATATTAGTATTAATAAATTGTGTTTTATAACAAATTCTCTGTGAGAGCATAGAAACATGGAATAACGGAATAGCTTGGGTTGGAAGGAACCTTAAATATCATCTAGTTTCAAACCCCCCTGTCATGGGCAGGGATGTCACCCACTAGATCAGGTTGCTCAGGGCCCCATCAATCTGGCCCTGACCACTTCTAGCTTTCTATCATACTTGGACCATAGATTCCTTCTTAACAGCCATAACCTCATGAAAGGAGTCAAAGTCCCAACAGAAGTGCGTGCAGCAAGAGAAATTTCTTCTTTCTTTATTTTAGTTTTAGTACTCAAAGATCTAATGAAATTCTCATCACCTGAGATCTCTCAAGTCCTTAAAATTGTCTTAGTTTTTGAGCGTGGTTGAGAGGATGTCTACATTACAGTTTTATTCCATATTAGTAGCATGTTTTTAGTGTTAACATCCCCATATACCATGCTTTGATTCACTTTGCAGGAGAGTCTCAGAGCACAACTGCATTAATTTCGGGCGAAACTAATCTGAAAGTGCATGGAAAAAGTACACCCAGTGACCTTCAGTTGTTAGTGCCATTCGGTTCATGAAAGCGGATTGAAGACAATCTGAAGTAACTCCACATGAAACATGTTGATGGTAGATGTCTAGTTATCGACAACTGCTTTGATTTACAACCTACATGATTCCCCACTTCCACTCTCATGTTACAGTACAATCAATGAAAAATACTTATGCTTTTCTCTAGAGAATACACAAGTTCTCTCTCCTTCTCACTACTTTTGAGCACAAGTACCAAAAAAAAGTTTAAGTAGCAGGTGACTTGCACTGTGCCTCTAAGAGAGAGCAGTGAATAGCTACAAAATATGGAAGAAGATAACCCAAAACACAGAGTGCCAGTAGTCAGGTAGCATCCAGGTAAAATGCTAATAAGTGTACTTTTTGCTTTTAACTAGACAGTGAAACTAAGGGGAAATTTCCATCACAGAAAGCAGAAGAAAAATACCAAATGGATTTTTGTTCTGTTAAACACCAGCAATGTTCTCTACTGAAATTATTCCAAAAGTAAAAAAGTGCTGTGTAAATTATGAAGTCTAAATATATATATATAAGAATGACAAAAGCAAAGAAGAATATTTAAATAAGCCACATTCATTTATGAAAGACCCAAACAGGAAATTTAGCACGGACAGGTCAGCCATTTTGGTGGCTGATTATGCTCAGCCTGAAATATGGAATCCAAACCTCGGAGTTAAGCACTGCACATAAGAGAATGAGATTTTTCTGAAATTTGCCAGAATTTCTACAAAGTAATAATAAAACATTTAAAATACCTAGTGAAAAATACCAAGCATTAGACACTTGTGAAGACCTGTGAGTTGCTGTTGTGCTATAGTAAATTCTATATGAGTCTTTGGCTAAATTGTTTAACTTAAGTTATTGATTGGTGCTGTTAAGTTTAAGTGCTGTTAAAACTTTAGACCTAAACTGATGGTGTCAGTCTGGGGCTAAGTTTGGCAAGGTGGTCTGCTCTGAACCTTAAGACTCAACAAAGGATCTCCCATGTTCCTTTTTATCCTTACCCTCTCTTATCCTTACCATTTCTCCTACCACATTACCAGCCTCCACTGCCCCAGCCTCCACATAGATAATTTTTGGGTTGATTTTGGTTTTAGATTGATTGATATTAGATTTTAGTTTGATTTTTCTCTGCGTCTTTAACCAACAAACTTTGTCATGCTTTCACTTTTGCATTAAATGTGTTTATGCTGATACCTTTGCCAGGGATTGTTTAAGCAACCTTAAAACAATCATTTGTGACAAAGGGTCATTAGTAAGTTTTGTTATACAAAACATAAGACATTCAAGATCTCTTGAGATGTTGAGTGTTTTTAAGAGAGTGAGTGTGCAATGGACTTGAAGAATTGTAATCCTTTTTTACAAATAACAAGAATATCTATATCTGTCTTTTTACAAAAATCAGTGGTTTGAAAGATGAACATTTCTTCACACTGGAGAAAGTACTCATAACACAATGATAGATTCACCCATTACCAACTTAAGTAAAGTCAGTATATGCATATGTATATATATGTAGTATTAGAGGAGAATTTGCATTTCCTTTATAGGTAATGTAAGATACATGAATTTAAAACAATGGAAGGTTACAATTCATTTTCAGTACTCTGTCCTCTTTTCTTCCCTTCTGCTGTCCAAATGAAACTGCAGTTATGGTTTCTCTGTCTTTTCTCGTTATGCTTCATCCCTTGATAATCTCTTTCATTAATTCAAATTCAGCTTCCATATCTGTGTTTACGCATCTTTCCGGACTTCTGGCTTTTTGTTCAAATCAAAATTTTTCTATATGTTTCTGGATTTCTACTTTTCAGTTTATTGTCTATATAGCTGAAACAGTTCTAAAGTTTTGGCATGGCTGCCACTGAGGGATAACATCGGCTTTATGCGCCTGTAGTTTTGAAAGATGTTCCCAACAGTCAAAATAAGGATGATATTCCACTTGTAATAGAAGCTGAACTAGGCTCACAGAGCCTTCATAATCCCTAGAACTTTTCCTTGTGTCAGTTCTAGTGATCAGCCAGTCACAGCGAGAGAGAGTTGGGTCACCAATTTCGTGTTTTTTCATGGTAGATTTCACACAAATCAATAAGCTGTTTCAACTCACCCTATAACACGTAAAAAATTATTTCAAGTAAAAGAAGTAATATTTTTAAACCAGATGTATCTTCCATTCAGTCTTTTTTCCTCCTCTCCTCTGCCTCTTTTGTTTTTTTTAATCTTTTGAAAAATAATTTTTCTGGTTTTGCTCTCATTTCTGTCTCTGTTACAGTTATACAGCACATATTCTGTATAAACTAATATTATGCATAACATATGCATAATTGTTTCTTTTTGTTGCAGAAAACTCTGTCAACAACACCTGATACCTTGTAGAATTAGAGTGATTATGTTTTTTATTATAATTTTACATTAGTGTCTAACATGTATTCCAGAATATAGTATGTCTACTGTTACTGATTTTTATGTTCTAGTAGCATTTTCAAGATGCTCTGTATCTATGATATGTGACACCAACCTAACCACCAGTCTCTTAAGGAAGGATTTTGTGCTGACCATTCTTTCTGGGATTTTTTTTTAATGTAAATATCGCTAGTCTTTTCTTATAATTAAATTTTTTTGTTTGTAAATGAGTGTAGTGAACACTTCTTTCTTCCTACTTTCTTCTATGCTTTATTTTATCAGTTTGGCCAAGTTTTGAGAGAAGTAAAATGACTTTCCTATGCTGTTGAAGAAAAAAATATTTTACAGAGAAGTATTATTTTAATGAAGTCTTCCTACAGATGCTCCTGACAGGATTCATAAAGTTTCTGGCCTAGGAGCTATTTTGTTCAGCATACAAAGGAAGAGTAACAGAAACACATATATTCAAATGATTAGCAAAACAGGCAAAAACGCCCACTCAACTCTGTATTTATTTAGCAATGCAAAATGCTATTTATAGAAAAATGCAAATATTCTAGGATTAATCTGCCACACTGCCCCACAAACAATGTGAGAAATTGCTAAATGGAAAGAAAAATGTGAAACATGCAAAAATTAATGGAAGCATTGTGGTGATTATGCAAATGTAAACATCATTAACCAGCCTAATTAGAGAAATGTGTTATTTTTGGTTGCGCAGAAATGTTTCACAGTTTGTTCCCAAAAGCTCGGGAATAACTTATTGCATACTCGATTTGTTCTAAAACACTGAACATAACTTTCATATACTTGACCTTATGACCTACTGGTTATTTGAGCTTTGGAGAAATAAGGCTCTCTGGAGAAGTAATGAATTAACTTTCATTTTGGATCAGCGGATCACAAAATAAAGTGTCTACCAAAAAGGACAAAACCAAAAAAAGTTCAGTTAGTGTCTCCTACTCTTGCAATTAAATACTGGGCACAAAAGTTCCTTTCTTTGTTATATGATTTTATACAAGGAATTCAAAAATTTCAACTATAAATGGAGAGGCTAGAATTCTCTATCGTGGAATCAACAGTTCTAGGGTCAACCTCTTTACAGAGAATCAGAGAAGGTAATGAAAGAGTTGGACAAAATGTAAAAAATAAATCATACCTTTTTATTGTGAATTCAGGAAGATCACTCAGTAGGAGAAGAAAAGAAGACAGCCTTACTGCTTCGAATAGGAACAAAAATGCAATAATAGATGAAATTACATCAAACACTTATTATTTTTAATAGAAACCCATAACTCATCAAAAATATTCAAACTTTTAAAAAATTGCTTAAAATCACTCATATGTGAGTAGAAAATGATACTTCACTCGTCTCTACACTGCTATACAAGTACAGTTTTTATTTTCAAGAGAATGTCATATTTTAGTCAGATCAGAGACTAATGTTACTGTCTTACATTAATTCTAGCTCACAGTGTCTTCTGAAAGTAGTCTTCTCAATTAACCCTGACTTGGACACGATGCACTGAACATGAAAGAATACAAATTTTACAACATTGTCTTCAGATAATGGGATATCTAACAAAGACATTTTTCAGTCCTGTATCATACAGTCTTTCTCTTAGTATTTGGAATATTTTTACTCTCTGTAAACAACACTATTTGGAGAATTAACACTTTTATCTGTGTACGCAGAATGACCTTTTCAGTGTCTTGCTATTTTTAAACTGAGCCGAGGGGTTTTGTTCAGGTTGACCTCTCTCCACATTCAACATCATATCTACTAGAGAAATATATTTACTTTCACTTCAAAGTTACGCATGTGCTTATATGGAATGTTTATGTATTTGTTAACTTTTCCATCTTTATTTCAACTTTTATTTTCTTTGCTGACTTATTCTGTGACAGTAAAATTGCCCCCAAGTTTATCACAAGACCCTGTTTCTCAAGGGTTAAATCTAAATGTTTTAAATTTCTTGTTGCTATCAATAATTCTCCCGTTTCTTTTTCTTGTGATTTTACATCAAAACTTTTATAAATAAATGAAGAATTCTGCCTGAAAAGTAAAAAAGCGGACAGACAATTACAAAGCAGTAATATTTTACGTCCATGACTGAACAAGAAAATAAGATATTAAGTATAAATTTTTGTATCATTAAATATGAACTTTGATGCTGTACGTTCTTTCCAGAAACACTTAATTGAGGCAACTTGGACAAAGAGCAAACTACTAGAAAGTAATCATCTCTAAGTTTGTTAATATCTCACAGGAAATTCTGACTGACAGCTAAACTGCCTTTTATTTTTTTTATCCTTGGGTTGTTCTGTCACTTCTCTCTCTTATTACCCACCTACATCCTATTTCATTTTCCTGTTTCTCTGGCACCTGTCTTACTGTGACTTGACTTTAAAAATGTGTACTAAGTACTTAAACTGCATATGACACTTTTAGGATTAGCAGCTGAAGTTTGATTCATTATGGTGCCTTAGCTTTGCAATTGTGAAAGGCACCTGTGACCCCTTCGCTTTCCTAGGAAATTCCATAGTTAATCCTATGTCATATTCATTACATCATTCAGATTTTTAACTAATTGGCAAATTACATTGTTTTATTTTTTCGTGTTTTGCAAGGAGTCTAAGGCATCTATGTAGATGTCAAAATTTACCAAAGCTGGAATTTTGCAACAATATAAATGAAAAAGCTGCTGCTCTCTTCCCTGTCCTCAGATACTTTTTAATTATTTGAGCTGACCAATGAATAGGATGCAGCAAACCCATCAGTGTAGTAGTTTGCAGCAAATTCTTGGTGTTGATTCAGAAAAAATTACAATGGTTACAGAAGAAGGCAGAACCAGAAATTATTTTGTTAGGAAGTTAAGTTTCTTCTCATGGGCATATGTAACACAGGCATCTCACTGAAACCACTGCAGTATTCCAAAATGCTTTCAGAGAGTAAGAAATTCTGCTTGATGTAATGGCAAAGAAAACATTATGAATCGTGATTACAAACAAATGTTTGTGTAAACAATTTTGACTAAAAGAATGGGGACATCTGCCAAAATATCTGAGTATGTGTGTAGATCACTTAACTAAGAAGTCCGTGCATTTCCTAGCATTTATATTCATGAGATTCCATGTAATGGATCAGAAACTTTGTGTCTTTTTTCGCAGACCTCCTCTATGCGCTAATTTTTATACACAATTCAGTCCGAAGCTGTAATCATACAATCCTGCACTTCACCAAAATCTTCATAATGTGTTGCCTCTGCTACTGAAGAAGAATCAGGTTACACTTCCAAGAATATTCTGGATAAAATAGCATCCATGGTTTTCTCAGTGATCTGTCATTGCACACAAGTAAATGGTGGTCAGGAAATAGATATGTATGTCTGCATACATTTAGCAGATAAAGATACTCTTACATACAATTCTAGATAGATTGTTGCAAACTAAAGGTCTCTATGTGTTAGAAACCTGCCTCGCTTGAACAAATTATATTTTTATGATTGCATCTAAACATGTGATTTTATTTATTAATAAAAAATTACTGTCTCTTTCATGCTCTTAAAACATCTCTTTCTGCAATCCCTACAGGAATCAATATCTCCATTGTGAATGTGTTTTTGTGAAATTTAGTGATCTCCATGGGGAAAATTTCAGAGTTTCTTCACGTTTCAAACCCAGTTGAATAAAATAAGCAGTACCTCAGCTATGTAGGATAAAACCTTTAAATAAAACTGAAATAATTCAGGACTATTCAAAGATTGTTTCCTCAGTATTGAGAAGAAAAACTATTCCAAAACTAAAAAATTATAACAGGTATTATTAATTATATTGATGCATTAATGATAAAGTTTATCAAAGCATACCAAGTTGCTTTGTTTTGCTTGTTAAAAATTTTCCTTTGATTCATCTTTCTTCCCTGTTTTTCTGCCTCATTCCAAACTGGCTTTTGATTTACTTGATTTTTTTTCTGCTGTTCAGACTTGCTAAAGTGCTTTTGTCAACAGTTCAGTGGTTGAGTGAAGCAAAGTGTTAGTTAATAGTGTGAAAGCTTGGTGTGCTGTCAGAAAAGGGCAGGCCATTAGCTTGTGAAATTCTGCTTTCAATGTTCCACAGCCCTGGCAGAACAAATCTCACTGATGATTTGCCATTAAAGTTACAAATGGCATATGAATTTATGACACTTTGTAATTAAGCACCACACTTCTGCCTAGAGCAGTTAAGATGGCAGACTATGAAAGATGGTTTATAACACACACATACATTAAAAAAAAATTCAAACAACAACAACAAAAACAGAGTAAAAAAAGAAAAGAAAAACCACAGGCACACTTGAGAACAGTTCCTTTTCATCAGAAGCAGTAGCCATGTCAAAGGGCTGCAATCCTAACAATGCAATCTGACCTTTAAATGATCAGATCAGTCACTGAGTACAACTGTGTTAATTACTATTACAGTTATAAGCACAAGAATAGATTATCTTGAATGCAAAATAATAAACACCGTCTGTTTCCAGGCCTGACAACAAAAGCAAGGTGATACTTCTCAATTGCAATAGAGAGCCCTGAAATGACAGAGCTTTTAAAATGATAAATATTATATAATGATAGAGTATATTGCATGCTCTTTTTCTGTCTTAAAAAAATGACATATCTTTGCATCCAAAACACTGCAAGCCAGTTGATCTCAAGTCCAGTAACTTCAAAACATTTGTGTCACTTGTAATTTCTGTCATTACCTGAATTTGCCTTCTAACATCTACTAAACAGCTACAGGGTTATTTGGTACAAATGAACAGTGTTCACTTTAAAGCGACTTGCTGCGGACCTGCTGATAATGTTGTGGTTTTCTTTTTTCTGGCCTGCCAAATTTGCTCAATTTTTCGTTTCATGCTAAAATAAATAATGGTATGTCATCCTACAAACCCTTCATTTCTATTGAACAGGTTGATTTCGAAATATTATGTCATGAAGTTCTGACTACAGCCTCTCTTTTTACTGTTGCTGCCTTTACATTTGACAATTCCTAGTATGTCCATCTCCTGTTTAGAATCTGTGATTGTGGTATTCTATCATAAGGAAAAGGTGGATTAAATTATTATACTAATCATAATTTATTTTGTCATTTCTCACATGTACTCTTCAAAGCTCCTGTTTCACCTCATGCACCATCTTAAAATGATACAATGAATTCTTTAGGATGGACCTATGGAGAACAACATGGACAATGATTTTTATCAGATTCCTTAGTCTCTCAGAGTATATAAATTCTGTAGGCATTAAATCAAGTATTAAGCAAGTGCGAAAGTCACATTTATAAAGCAACAAATTTAAGGCTTCAACTTGCAAGGAAACCAAATGACAAAACTTCTATTTCATCCAGAAGTAAAGGAGACAGATTTTTTTTCAGTATGTACTATGTATGGAGAGGTACAGAACAAATAATTTGCTGGAATTAGAGGAGTTTTGCAATCAAACATTGTGCAAGTACTTTCAAATATATGGACCTGCACGGTTACATAACAGGCAGACAACACCGAACCTATTTCTTAAGACTCATAGCAGGAAACAAACTTCTCAATGTTGAATATTAAATAAATGGAGAAGACTAGGAAGAATTAAAACCTAAAATTCTAGTAAGGTTTCCTTTGTTGTTGTTGTTGGTCTTTTTAATGATCAAAAGATAAGTGCACTCAACTGTAAACTTCTTAATTGTAAAAAAAAATTTCCGAAACATGGTCAATATTTGCTGTCAACTACAAAGTTCATTAACAAACTGTTCTTTTGCATTAAAATGTAGAACCAGCACAGGAAGTCACTTACCAATGTAGTCCCCAGAGCTGTACAGCTGGAACTGGGGGTGGCATCATTTATATGTTGTTACATTAAAAGAAAAGGCGGAAAGGGTAAGAAGAATACTAAACTGATAGCAAGAAGGTTTTTTTAAGAATTTAGGAATGTATCCTAAATAGCAAATGAAGAAACTTATGGAACTCATTTTTAAAACTCTTGGTCGTAATTGTAATCCCTATAGAAGTGATAGTGTAGGACTGTGAAATGTGTGCAGACTGTCCTTGAAGACCTGGAAGCATAAAAATTGATATTATAGTTATGGGCAACTTTTCAAACCACAGAGTGATAGCCAGAAAGTCATTCTGGGGAGCTGTTGTAGACCAAGGAGACTATGAATTTTACTATAAATTTATTTCATCTTTAAGCATTGATCTGACACAATAAATGATGCATAATTATAAGTAAATAACATGTACCATAACAAGTTATTTTGAGGAAGCTTTGTTTAGCTTTTTTTCATTCATCTATGAAGAGCTTTTTAAGATGGGGAAAAAGGAAGCTGGAATAGGACTATAGAGAATAGTAAGTATGATTGAGGGGGAAGCAGGGAGTTGGTGTAGGTACTTTTATTTTAGCATAATGTAAATTTAAATATCTCTTGTGGTGTTTTTTAAATATCAATCTACAATGATATATGTTTAAACATCATTATTCCATATTTATCACTTTCCCAGATTTGAATCTTTTTATCGTATTTGCGTATTTGGTTTTTTGGTGCTTTTTTTGAGCAAAAGTATCAGATGAGTTTTTCTTTATAGTTTGGTCAAAGTTAGGATAACTTCTATTAACTGAAGGTTTTTTCAAAAGAGCAAATGAATTAAATTAAATTTTCCAGTGAAGCTGACTAAAATTACATAGACATAGGTTCATGTATACATCTCCTTTTTTATGAACAGTTATGAAGTCATCTGGAATGAGGTAATATTGTGTGTTTTTTAACAGGTTAGCTCTCTAAGCATAAATAGAATAAAGATGTTTTTAGCTATTTTTTGCTCTTACCTTTATCTAGACACTAAGTGAAGCAAGAGCAAAACCAACTAAAATGTACTGAGTCACATTTCGTATTCTCAGTAATTGGCGGTCTGCGGTTGAAAGAGTGTCAATTACTTCAGTTCAGACCGCATCTCACATAAGCAACCAACAGTCGGAAAGGTACTAAAGAGACAACATTTATAAATTCATAACTAGCCTCTCATTTTCAAAGTGTTTGGAGGTTTTTCTGCCTTCTCACTTATTATTTTCAGCCTGTATTGAAAGTGTAATTGTTGAAAGACAGAGATCAAGGTTTGAGTTTTAAACAGCTGGATTAAGATCTGTATTTACTCAGTCATTATAAGTAAATGTAGAGGCTGAAAGTGGACAGATTTCACCAGCGAGAATAAATATTGGAATGCATGGATACATCCAGGACAGAGCACTGGAGAGAAGCTAGCTGCAACATCATTGCAGCAGAAAAAATCAGAGATAATGCGGGAGCTTTGCGTTTCTACATAATCTCTGAGGCAGGGACTAGCAGCCCCAAGCTGTCTTAAAATAGGGTCCTGGACTGTGGAAAGAGTAGGGTAAGAACTCAGAACTTATGCAGATATTTTTAAAAATTGGTTATAACAGCCTTTGGCTAGAAGTGAGTTTCCTTAGCTCAGTGTTCTGCCTGTCACTGAATAACATGGAGTGTCTATGTTAGTTACTACACTTAGCAGTAATTAGGAATATTTCAGTAATAACTTTTACTTATTGAGAAAAGGGAAAAAAAACCCCAAACTCATGTTCCTTATGTACACATCAACAATTGACAGCAATGTTTCTAATACATTCCACTGTGGTTGTGGTGTATATATGGCTTACATCATGTTATCAAGGTATGATACATTGAAAAGCATTTTAAACCTCCACATTTATGTATGATCTACCCCAGATCATTTTTTCATCCTTTCCAGGAATTACCTTATCTCTCTTCACACGTGATGTGCTTATCCATATCCTTTCTGAGATAAG
This sequence comes from Mohoua ochrocephala, assembly GCA_013398855.1. Taxonomy (NCBI): domain Eukaryota; kingdom Metazoa; phylum Chordata; class Aves; order Passeriformes; family Acanthizidae; genus Mohoua; species Mohoua ochrocephala. The sequence goes on from VZTA01016857.1 coordinate 15,100, forward strand.
TTGTTGCTGACCTTTGTTTCCCTTTATGTTAAAGGTACTACAAATTTCATGTGTGCAGAATATGTTGTTTCCTCTAGATTCTAGTTGCATGATGCTGCACCAGAAAAAAGAAGGACAACAATAGAGAAAAGACCAATGACCAACTACAATATTCTTCCTTTTTTTTTTCCCCCCACTATTAAAACTATGTGGGCACAATAATTTCCCAACACAGAATAATTCATGTATTTTCATTCAACTCACAAATAATTGCAAATAGCTGTCAAATTTCCCTGCAAATACAATTCAAAATATATAAATCCTGGAAAAAAAAACACTCCAACCAACTGAAAAGAAAAATAACCTAAATCACTTCATATTGCTGCAAAAGTAGTTCACTAAACTTAAACAGCAGTTTCAATAATGGAGACGGTTAATTTAAATAAATATATATGCATATGCTCTGATTACTCTATATGCTATGGAATTTAAAAGTAACATTTATTATGAAAGTTTTTCCAATTTATTAATTCATAGATGTAATATCTGCTTTATATTATTATCGTGAGAAGCAAGACTCTCATGTTCAAAACTACCTGCAGTATTGTATGATTTTTCTCCTCTCCCTAGAGCAGATATTTCTGGCAAATGTGCATCTCAGCAATATCCTTTCATATACAGACATCAGAATTTTGCTTCCAACATTTAGGAAAAGCATAAATTATTACAAATGGAAAATTGTTTCTCTTTTGCTGCTTCTTGCTATCTAATGTTATACTATAATTCCAAGACTAAAAAATGTAGTTCAATAGTACTGTATTCAACAACTACTCTTTCTGTATATTCCGAATTGTAACTCTTTATTAGAGATGGTAAATTTAACTGATCAGTTCAATATTAGAAAATATCTAGAAACATTTATGTAGAAGACAACAATGTCACATTCTAAATAAGAAGAGTAAGTGAGCGACTTTAATACATACATACACATTTATGTTCTGCAATCACACAGATTTCAAACATGTAAGAGATTTTCAGTTAGGGTAGTTGGGTAAAATTTGATGTCCTACATTCAATGCTTTTGGGAGTCTCTTTAATCCAAGCAGACTTGTGGAAATGAGAGACTTTGGAAAAAACCTATCAACTGAGTTTCATGTAAAAAACATTGTTTTATTGAATAACATGAAGATAGCCAAGATTCGAGTCTTCTTTCTGATCATTATTGTGCTACCATCTCAGTACCGTTTATCATTTGAACTGGTTTTTAAGTGCATAACATCTATGCTTTTGGGTAACATCTGGACTTTCAACTGAAAAATTACTGCAGACTGAACCCAGATGGGTAAGAATCAAGTTAAATGGCCTGGAAGCTTGATTTATATGCACACTTATGTTGTCACTATAATTTCAAAGATACATTTTTGTGTTTCAAAAGAGCTGACAGATTTACACTGTGGAACAACCAGTCTACTTTTGATTGGCATTTAGTAATCCTAAAGATGGATCTGCAGTCTTGTTTTGTTTACAAAAAGTTGTTGTTTCCTGTTGATTATTTGAGAGAAACTGGGGAAAAAATAAGTTATTTTTTCCCATGTGTAGCCAACTCTTATTAGTCATACTGAGGAGTGTTCAGAATCCTTGTTCCTTATTAACAGCAAGAGGAGTAGTGCAGCTAATGCTCTCAAGGAAAGGGATGTCATCCAGAGGGATCTTGACAGGCTTGAGAGGTTGGCCAATGTGAGCCTCCTGAAACAGAACAAAGCCAAGTGCAATGTCCTACACCTGGGGTGAGGCAATCACCAGCATCCACAGAGATTGAGTAATGAATGGACTGAGAGCAGCCCTGTGGAGAAGGAATTTGGGATGTTGGTAGATGAAATCTTGGATATGAACCGGCAATGTGAGCTTGTGGCCCAGAAAGTCAATTATATCCTGGGCTGCATCAAAAGAAGTGTGGCCAGCAGGTCAAGGGAGGTAATTCTGCCCTTTTATTTCACCTTTGTGAGACCTCACCTGGAGTACTGCATCCAGCTTTGGTGATCTCAGCATAAGAAAGTCAGACGTGTTAGAACAGGTCCAAAGGAGGGCCCTAAAAACTATCAGAGAGCTGGAACACATTATCTGTGAAGAAATGTTGAGGGATTTGGGGTTGTTCTGCCTGGAGAAGAAAAGCCTTGAGGAGACCTCATTGTAGCCTTTCAATACTTAAAGGAGGTGTGAGAAACTAGCAAAAATGATTACTGGCTCAAAACAGTGTGGGGAGGGAGGCAGTGCAAGTTCTGTGAAGAGTGGGATGTACCCTACACCCCACCCTGGAGCCTTCAGTCCAGCCCAGAATGGCTGTCAGTCACTGGCACACCTGAAGCCCCACCTGGAGGAGAGGGCCCAGGAGACCAAAGATGATAAAAGCAGTTGCACAAGGACATACATGGTCATGGCCCATTGTGTTGGATTTTATGGTAGCTGAGAACATGCTGAAATTCAAGCAATGAATATAAATCTTTCTGTGTACCCCCCGTCTTTCTCCGGCTCTCTCTCTCTCTTTTTCTTCTGGTTTCCTCTTCTCTAACTCTGGATAACTGAAAGCTGGATGGGTGAGAGTTTTCTAAGTCAGTGCCTTGTGAAATGCTTTATTTCAACTGCTTTAAAGTTTGCCAGGTACGCTTATTTTCTAAATTTTGCAAGTAAAATTTGTTGTTTAACCTCCTGAGAGTATTGTCCATTTCTCCCATGCACTTGTCTCAGACTATAAAAAAAACCTAAGCCCCTTTAAGAAGCTCATTGAGTATGAGCAGGCCTTTACAGGGGGCTCATAAGAAGATGGAGAGAGATTTTTT
>VZTA01016858.1:793-14852 GCA_013398855.1 Mohoua ochrocephala
ATCAACCCTTTTCTGGAAAAATTAGTAATTTTAGACAGTGCTTTTGTGATACTTAATTATTTTTACAGGAGGATTCACTGATCTTTTGATAAATGGGATCACATGATCTGTTTAAATATTCCCTCACTATATGATTTTCCCATATAGTGAGGATTTTGTTCCTGCAACGACTACTACAATTTAACTTTAACAATCCCAAGTATAAAAAATGCATTTCAACTTCCTATAGGATGCTAATACAGTGCCTGAGGAATGTACTCTACTGTTCCTCTATGTTGTGGTTTATAGCAGAACATTTAAATTAAGTGCTAAACTGCATTTAGACATAGTGTCACCATGAAGCATAATTTCTGTATTGTTAAAATGCTTCTCTGATAATTCATTGAGACAGGCTTTTACACAAGCAACTGAATTGCTGCATTGTGGGCTGCCCAGCCTGTGCCTTTACTCTTTGAAAAGTATCAAGGAGTTTATGACCTGAAATAGATTAATAATAATAACAATAATAATAATGATGATGATGATGGTGATGGTAATAATAATGATGTTATGTACGGTAATGTTTATTTATCTCTTATTACTCAAATACTCAACCAACTATCAACATTGGTCTTTCACTAATAAGTGCAAAACAGTCAGACACAAAAAAATAGTTACTAATACAGCTTGTCTGGAATGCAAGTCGCCAGGGGTAGCTGCAGTGTGGGTGCACTGTGGGGTGGCTGTGTAGCTTATACGAACCCACGCATACGTGGTTCAGGACAGTTCTCGGGGGTGGTAAAGATCTTCCATTCCCTCTCCTCAGTGATTTTTTTCTCTTCTAAGCAACACCAACTTCTATCACAACTGTCACAAGTCAATAACTTTTAGTTCTGCCTTGAGCTTCAGCAAAATGCTCTCTGCATGCATCTATATCCAACCCAAAGACCTGGAAGAGGTCTCTTATTTTGTAGATACATCAGAATGAGAAGGACACACCTCTAACAGTCTTCATATTAACACACTTTATCTCTATCTGAAGTTCGGTTTGGAGACACAATTTTAAATCTTTGCAGACATAAATTTTGAAACTGCACTAGTTCTTGCTGGGCATGTCTATAGTACCCATTTCTAGCTGCATAATTCCATGTAATCACTGGTCATGCTTTCTAGATTTGTTTTGTGGCAGTATCTATTTCTGTTTGATTTTAGTTTTTTTCTTTATTTTTTAAAAAACTGTTCTTTATCACTCATGTGCCTGGTAATTTAGACGAAAAAAGCCTTTATGACACAGAACTTAATATTCAGATGCACTCACCCTAGCACTGTTTTCAGTGCTTTTTTCAAGCAGTCTGAAATCTGTAAATTAGCTTAGAATTTTACCGCAAATTTTCAGTGTAGTGAATTTGTTATCCTTATGCTACTAGAATTAAACAGACTCCAGCATCTATCTCCTACCTTGTTTATGTCTCTATGTCTCACAATCCCTTGTCACTGTCATTGTTATGTCAATATGATGTCAATTCAAGCTTGGTACACTTCACTGCTAATGCATGTTTCAGTATATATGATAAACTTCCATTTGTTTGCTTGCTGTATGGGCTCATCAGACTCTGCACTGAGGCCAGTCTCTAGCCCATAAAGTACTTTTCTGGGAATTTCTGTTTGGCCATAGGAGATCAGCTAAAGCATTTGTTTCGATAAGAGATTGTGCGCTACTGTTGCATGTGAAGCATCTCTTTAGAGGTGTCTGTCTTCATCTTTGCAAGCTTTCAATAGCAGCACAATGCTCTTTATCAAAGGAGATCCTGTTACTGTCAGCAGCAGATGGCATGTGTCCAGGCAGAACAAAGGAGCACTTATTGTCACATTTCAGTGATGATATTGAATGACAATATTTGTGCATAATCTTAAAAATTATGGTGCAGATGCTGTAGAAGTGGTGGAAAGTGTTAATTACAATTTAATGTCTTGTGTAGGGAAGTTAGACCTGGTTTTAATATGCCAGTTAAATTCTAGTTAATAACTCTTTTCCTGTTGCTGCACATAGTGAAACAAGACCCTGGATTCCTTCTTATTTGCAGCCTTACATCTTTTACTCCTTTTCTTTGATACTAGGCAAAGCCAAGAAGTTGCCCTTCATAGTTTGCTACAGCAGTCCCTAAATAAATCAATATGTACATAAATTTTCAATTAGTCACTAGTGGCTTAGTAAAATTTATAAAAGAAATTGGGGAACCAGGAAACGTGTGAAGAAAGAATATAAAGAAAAATTCAGAAATGTTAGCGATGAATGGAAAAGGAAGATACTCACAGTTTCTTGCCTGAAAAATGCGACTATCGCCTGACAAGAGGGGAAGCTGGACAATACACACTTGGAACATGCAGATTATATAGGAGTGGAATGACTGCTACCTACTTCTACTGTTTCATGGCAATCTCTCTTAGTCTTCTCATTAATTTTCTTCTGCCACCTATTTCTATAAATACCACTGATGTGCCTAAAGTTCTTTCCCACACGTAAAAGCTCAAGGATACCCCAAAAGAGCCCATTAGAACCTGGCTTCTCAGGTATTGCTTCTGAAGAAACTTTGCTGGGGAATATCAGCAGCAGTTTCAGAACCTGTTAAGCATATGTTCATCCCAATGTATTCAAAGAGCACATTAATTAGATATTAACTAGATATTATCATGGCTATAATACATATGAGAGTATTTTTATTTATTCTCTATAAATCCATGATTGCAGTTTCAAAGTGTACCAGGCAAATTAAGTGGATACTTTTCTGCTTATTGATAAGTAGCACAGACATTGTCTTTTATTGAACTTACTGAGAATGAAAAATTAAGCAAGAGATCCACTCCAAACCAAAGATGTTTCTAAGGAGAAACACTACAATCTGCTATAAATAGACTATCCCTCTAAAGCCTTCAATGTTAAAAGCATCTCATGTGGCAGAGTGGTAAAATAGGATTGTGGTAGAGCATACAGGTGAGCTGGATCCAGTTTTGTCACTGTGCTTAGAGATTTGGTTGCTGGAACGGGGAGTAGGTCTTCTCTTTCTTCTGAAACTGCACTCTTCAGCTATGCTGCAGCTCTGGATCTTCATGCCCTCCAGTCAGTCGAATCAGAAAATGATTCTTTTAGTATTTTTTAATCTCAGCCAGTGCTTTATCTTTCATACTTAAGAAAATCTCAGACAATCGCCTGAGAAGCATTTTCATCCTTGTTCTCCAAATTTTAGGGTATTTTTAGCATCCTCCTTTCCTATATATTTCTTCCATAAGAAAGAGTTCTTCCCAGCATCCCTTTGAGGTTTATTTATCTGAGTGCTGAAGGAAAGTGTAACTGTTTTTTCTGACTTCATCTTACCTCTTGAAAACTATTTGCCATGTTCCAAAAAGCTGGGTTCGTAAAATGTTGTAAAGAAATACAAAGCAGTAATTGCCAAGAATTTCTTGAAACTCCTGCATTCCTAATGATTGATCTACTCTTCACATGCACCGGCCTTTCTTTTCGTTTCACAGATGGCAGTGATGACAATGAAGAAGGCAATGCAGTTGAGAACGAAAAAACTGTCACAGGAACAGGTCAGTAATGTGGATTATTTTGAGGCCAGGCACAGATGCTTTCTGATTATTCATAAGAACGAAGGAGGAGGAAAGGTCTTCTTCTAACATACTCCCTTCTCTCATGTGTTTTTATGTTTTTTAATCAATAACAAATAAAGGGAAGAAGAGAGCAACACCAAGAACCAGAGGGGGACATGCCAGAGGGAGAGACAGGCATGGTGACGAGGACGATGAAGATGATGAAGATGGGAAAAGGAGAACTGGGCATCGCAGGCACAGAAGTCGTAGACGAGGACGAGCAGCTGGAAATGAGGCCAGTGATTCTGATATGGAACCTACAAAAGCCAGGAAGAACCAGGCAAATCAGAAATCCAAGGAAGATGATGAAGAAGAGGAAGATGAGAAAGGGGGTAAAAGCGGGAAAGGTAAAAATGGGAAGAAAGCGGATAAAAAGGCTGATAAAAAAGGGAAAAAAGAGAAGTCCAACAAGAAGAAAAAAGACAAAAAGAAATCAGGATCAGGGTAATTAAGTTTTTTTTTTTCTTATAATCAAACCATAGTTATCTTACATAAAACCTATTTTCATTTATAACTGTGAAATACCAAGAGTCAATATGACTCCCTTACTTGTGACAGCCAAATTAGAGCTGGACAGATATTCTTTTTCCTGCAATGAGGAAATGATGGCTGAGTGAAATGAAAACTTTCCAGAAAGTCATATCTAGTTATAGCCTAAGTTTATGAGCTGTTTTCTAGAGAAAGGGAGCAAAAATGACAGAGGAGAAGAGAAAGTGGTAGAGGGAGGTGATAGCATGTGAGATCTGCCCTGCTTCTTTCTTTCCACAAAACTAAAATGCCCCAAACCCCAAGCTGATAACCCTCCAAGAAAGCCAAGTTTTATTTCCAATATAGAACTAAAATCTCGATTAGAAGATCATGTTCTTGTTTCCCAGACAGCTTTGAGCCAGATTTTTAAGATCAGTGCCAAAATTTCAAGAACCCAGAACCAAAAACTGAGATGGGATTTTCCAGTCTGTCTTCCACTAGCTTCCTCTGAAATGTCACTCTTCAACTTTCCAAAGCATCTAGTGCAACCCGAGGTCTTTGGAAGACTCCAGTGACAGGGAGCACTTCAGAAAAATATTTCTATTTCTCTGCCATCCTAGCATTCCCTTGCTCTTTGTCCCTTCTTGTGCTTTTGAGAGGAAGCAACCCCTGGGAGCCATGTATAAGGGAGCAAATGGAGTTAGGCACACTTATCTCAATGGAGAGGGAGAGAAACTCCCATTCCTCATTCGGCACTTGTTTTTGTTCCCTGAGGCATCACTGGAGAGCACAGCAGGTGTAAAAGGAAAGAAAAAAATACAGTGAGATATGCTGTTGTATTAATTTGTCTGTGATCCCATTTCTATATATTTCTACTTCATTTTCCTTCCCAATGAGAATGTCTAAAATCTTTCTTTCTGCTTGCTCTTCACTATGGTAGCAATTATACTCCTGTGTGCAGTTTCCTGTACTCATAGAGCAGCAGTCCCCAATGTGGAAATCTGTGTTCCTTTGCTTATTGTTGTCTTCATTGTAAACATTTACTCAGTGTTAATTAAAAAAGGCCACTGAAAATAGAAAATTGAACAAGGGCACAATATTTTTCATCATCTTTCAAAGTTCTTAATATTAAAATACTTAATTTTGGACTAAATAACTAGAAATTGCTACCTGGAACAAGACTTTGTTCTTAAAGTAGTAAGCCTAACCACATTTGAGGAAAAACTGAGGGCACTCTAGAAGATAACTCAAGAACATTATATTTTTAGATTTTTACAGGAGCTGCTGAAAAGATTGCAGAATAATGTTTTTTAATATTTTCAAAAGCAAAAACAAAATAGTGTAAGAATGAAGGATAGCAGGCTGGTGGTCTGTTTGGCTGTGATTCAGATAAAGGATTTGCAAAGCTTCAGGACAGAAAAGAAGGCTAGCAGTATAGAAATATATCCTGTCTAGCAAGTCCATGAGGACCTATCACAACAAATACTCTGTACTGTTTAAACACAGACCTCGTTGATGCAGTTTTTTAATTGCTACTTCAGCATGAAGTAGCATGAAAAGAGCGACACTAGAAGTTGAGAAAGAAAACATCAAAAAAATTTCCCCGAACAAAAAGAAAAATGAAACTATTTGACAGAGTGATAATGTTGTATTTGCTGCTGTCCTTGTGGCCTTTGCTAAACTCTAGCAACATTGCCCATTTCAGTGAGGTCGCAGTACAGGTCAGTAGGATCTGCTGCTTCCCCGTCTGCACTTTTCATTTAAATCAGATAAACCTCTTCTTGCACTACTTATTCTACATAAAGGACATAAGAGTATCCTGGAAGAACTCTGCATTGATTTGCTGGTTTAGTCGTTTTGGTTTTTTTAAAACTTAAATATTCTGCTCTTGGTTAATTTGTGGTAGTGAGTTTCACAGGGTAATTCCATGGGGAAAGGAGTTCTTTCTGGGTGAGTTTTAAATCTTCTTCTCTTAGATGTTAATGGTTGTTGATGAGGCTGATTGTTATCTATTAATGAGGGTGTGAGGAGGGTCTACTCTACACTGTTCGTAATCCATATGATTATGGATTATATATACCAATCATAAATACCAAATACCAATGATAAATTTCTCCCTTAGTCTCACTGTGGGGTCTGAGCTGTTCATGGGTTAAAAAACTGTTTAGTTCTCTACTGCCTTGTTTCTTTTTGTCCGACTGATCTTAGAAACTGTGTGCAGTCACATGAGGAAAAAAAATTGTTAGAAAAGGAATACGATTCTTCCTACTGCATAGCTCTATCTGTGAGTAAATAAACTGACCTTTATTAGGTTTACTTGAGAGTATAAAACTTATGTAAAAACCCAGAGGTACATGGAAGGTTGAGGCGGTACGGACACTGCTTCTTTTTGCTAACTGCATAGCACTAACTGATGGGCAATGCTATGGAGATTACTCATAAAAATAGAATTTAAGCAAAAAACTAGAAAGAAATGTTTCAAATTTAGTAAAATTTATTTAATTGTCATGCTACACTCTCAAAGTCGTACCAATCTTATCCTGTAACATTCCAAAGAAAACATTTTCATCCTAATTTTTACCGCTATCAACAGAAATAATGAGAAAAGTAGATTACATCCATAAAGAGGAGATGAAACTAAAACCAAAACACAGATGTATAATAAAGTTGTAAAACCAAACTACAGATGAATAGAATGAAGTTCATTACGTATGTAACTTGCAGAAGCACTTGAGTTCAAGAGCTCTATTGACTTAGATGTATATTGAATTGGAGCCAAGGAAGATGGGGGCTTGATGACAAGTTATTTACTGACACTTTATGCTGTATGTTAGCCTGCAGATCACAATGAACCCTTCTGGCCTTCAAACGTACGAATCAAAACATTTTATGAAAGGCTAAGACTTTTGGTTACAGGAGACAGAATTTTGATTTCCTGGCTTGAATAACATGGAGTTCTACCACTTGAGCTAAAGGGGAAAAGCCTGCTGTTACTGCACCAAGTTTGGCTGCATAATGCAAACACACTAGAAAATTCTGATTTCTTAAAGAAACTCTGAAATTTGGATTTTTTATTATTTTTCTGGTTCCAAAGGAAAGTGAAGAATGGAAGATGAGATATGTTCGTAAAGACAAACAAAGCATTAGTGGGCAAAGGGCACAAAGTCCCACAAATACAGGCATATTATCCCTACCTGACCTCTTGTGTTCTGTTAAGGTTCCTTTTCTCCATAAGCTCACTGCACGAGCACAAAGCCCTCTTATTTCCCACCCTCTCACTGCAGCATTATAAACCAGCATATTCCAGCTTTGCATAACCCAGCAATCTTCCATCAAAGGAAATGTTTAATATCAGGCAAGTCACTCCGCTTTGTAAAATGCAAAGTAGCTGATTGCAACAATGGATTCTGAGCTCTCTCAAACCCGACTCTTTTAATCCTTTTGCTCTTTGTGAAGACGTGACTCTCTTTGCATTCTCCCTCAAAGTTTTATGCACAAATCACTTTGTTATCCTTTATCCATTTGACTTCAGTTTTCATACAGTTCTCAACTTGCTCTTCACAATATTGGTATGACAATAAATAGATACGGTGTTCAGTAGCAGTTTTTCTTTATGTAAGTTTAAGTTTTCTGTGCTACTGTTTTTTAACACGTGAAGCCTGAAAGTGTAAGATTGATGGGTTCAACTTTCTAAGGTGACAGTCTATTCAGTATGGACTAGAAAGATTCTCAGAGGGTTGGAGCACCTCTCCTGCTGGACAGGTTGAGAGGATTGGGATTGTTCAGCCTAGAGAAGAGAAGGTTCTGGGGAGACCTTACTGGGGCCTTCCAGTGCCTTAAAGCAGCTTTATGAAAGGAGGGAGAAAGACATTTTATATGGCCAGACAGTGACAGAACAAGGGGCAAAGGCTTTAAATTGAAAGAGAGCAGGTTTAGATTAGATGTTAGGAAGAAATTCTTTACTCAGAGTATGGTGTAGCACTGGGACAAGTTGCTCAGAAAAACTGTGGATGCCCTACAGCAGGGGAGTGTTCAAGGCCAGGCTGGATGGGGTCCTGAGCAACCTGATCTAGTGAATGGCACACTTGCATATGGCAGGGAGGGTTGGAGAGAGAGGACTTTTAAGGTCACTTCCAGCCCAAACTGTTCTATGATTCTATGGCTCTATGATAATAAATAGCATTTTAGCCTTTAATAGCAGGGTGACACATAGCTATGAGATCCTCTTTCTTTCCTATGCTAACTTCTGTGTGTCCAAAAGTTTTCAGCTCATCCCCTAATTTTTTGCTATTAGTAAGTATACTTTATGAAGAGTATAAGCGGATGACCGATAAGAAATTTGCATTTTTCTGTGTTTCAAAAAGTATTTTGCTTTTATTTTATTTATTTGTTTTTAATCTTATGAATATTCTTGCTGGTAAACCCTCATGTCATTTATGTCATTTAGACCTCTAAAAAAACCTGGTGTTATCTGTTTTGGTAGAAGAAAAGGTTTATAATTTTTAAATAATCCGGGAGATAGAACTTTAATTTTAGGTAATGAATCATTCAGCTCTCACATCAGATTTCAGATTTCAAACTCTCAGAACGGTGAAGCATAAGCAAAAGAGTCTGAAAAATACTTGCTTGATAAAGTCTGAAAGAATTGTTCCCCAATCAAGCCAGAAGACCATTAAAAAAATACAAACCAAACCAACCTGCAGTACACTTTTAAATATTCAGAAAACAACCAACCAACCAACCAAACAAAAGAAGCTGAAGAAAACACAACAAGAACAGATAGAAATGCATCAAGCTGCTATTACCAAGACGTCACTTAGTGGTAGTTGTCACTGTCAACATTTTAGGGCAGAAAGTTAGAATATAATTTTTTCCTTTTTATTATTTTCCTCTTTGTTGGCATAACAAGAGCAAACACCTGTTGCTGATGAATTGCTACATACCATTATATGAGATGCAAGATTTCTAACAGAAAAGGGCATCTATGCAGATTTTAAGAAAGGGAATATTGTTTTAATCAGCAATTCTTTGCAAAGATGCTCCAAACTGATGTACGGATAATAAGTTCAGACCACAGACACAACATACTTGGAGATGCCATCACGATTGCATCTCCTTTCCTTGAGTGCTTGCTGCTTTCTTGGGGTCTTGCTGCAATGTCCTTTGAATTTTTCCCGTCTATGAAATGCTATTGCCTTGGTAAGTGCATGGGCTGTTATTTGGTGTTTAAATTTGTCTTTGCTCTGGCTGGGGTGTCTCTTCTCTCTACTGTGACACACTAAAGTGAAGGAGTTCACTTTTACGGCTGCAGTTATAGCGTCCTCACTTCACCATTGTGGGTTTAGGTTGGACTCTTAGGAAGCTGGATACAGCTGCAGGAAAAATCAGTGGCTGTCAGATGTTACGCCAAGAGTGCTGCCCACTGTCCCTGAGATGTTGAAGGTGTCATGCTGGTTCACCTGCAGCTCTGCACTTTGTGTGCAGGCTTTGCCTTTCACACTAAAATTAATACCAAGTGTAAATGAAGTGTGTGAAGGCATTTATCTAGTCTCAAATTTAACTGAAATTAACATGAAGTGTGTTTTTCTGTGGAAACTTCTGTCCTATCTGAGTTTTGGTGGTGTTTTTTGTTTCTGCTTTTGTTTGAAGCTCTGATTCTGAATCTGAGGAGGAACCTATTACAGAGGAGGAATTGGCCAAGCTGAAGGAAGAGGTAGAAGAAAAAAAGAAACTCATTGCCACACTACGAAACAAGCCATGGAAGATGAAAAAGAAGTTGTCTGTCCTTAAGTATGGTTTGATTTCCATAATGGATATCTGCTATCCTGCTCTGCACTGTTTTTCTGAATTTTCACTTTAGTTCTGGACCTACTCACAAAATTAATTTCAAACCACCTCTAGCTTCTCTTCCTCAGGATGTGTTTTCACAGTAAGTGGAGGTAAATGGTGTTGCAGATCAGTGCTTTCTTGTCTCTGTAGAGCTGAAATCAAATATGGAAAACTAATAACTTTTCGTTTTCGGAATTTCCATTACAACCCAGTGCAAAATATTTTCCTTTTCTTCAATTAGATTGAGGTTGGTAAATTCTTCCATTGGTAAGATTAATGTCTCATTAATATTTATCAGAAAAATGACGCTATTTCCAGATTACCTCAAGATTGCTAGGGAGAGAAGATTTATCTCCCTAATCTGACTTTTAGGAAGGAAATACTTTTTTAACTTATGAAAATGAAAACTGATTGGAAGCAGAACTTATACTTTCATTCATTTTTATGTATGCCACATAGAAAATTGTATTTTGCCCTTGCAAACCTATGGCTACATTTACTTGGAAACCAAAAATCAAGTATTCATTTACAGTTAAATTTCCACCAAGCACAGGAACAGGGTAAATAGAGAGAACTTTATTCTTTTGACAAAACTGTTATGCTCTCCTGTTTTGGATAACTCATTCACCGCAGCAGTACCCAAATACCAACAAAACATATCTAGCAGAGAAAGGATGGTCTGTCATGCAGAGAGATTTTAATATGGACAGAAAATACAGTCATGTGAAATATGGTGTGGAAGGTCTACAGATTTGTCCTTCTGAAAGGTAAGGTAATTTTGGAAAGGGTAAACTTATGAAGAGGTAATGGAAGGAATCAAAGGAGGTAAAAGAGAACAGTATCTAGGAGATGTAAAGTAGAAGCATTGTAAAGGTAAGAGAAATTTCAGAAAATATAAATAAGCAGAACAGATTTTGGATAGTCTATAGCTGAAGGATCCCCATGTACATAAAGTTAGTATTTGTTTGTATTCTTCCTATGGAGAAATCTTCTACGTTTATAGCCATTTTTCTATCCCATAATTCTTAGCAATTCCTAGGAAATTTCCTGACTTGGTATGTCCCTTGGGCTATTGTTCATTATAGCTTTTCCATGTAGTGGGTAGCGATGATGCTGAGCCATGTAGCTCAAGGATGATCAAGAGACACTTCTGGGTCTTGGGATATCTGATAAGGAAAGCTGGTGCAGAGGTCATTTTTTCCTCTTACTTCCAGTTCTGGGCAGCGATATTGGAAGAAACAGATGCAGCCAGTCTATTAATACAATAATTCACAGAACAAATCCTCCTAGAAGCTCTGCTATGTCTCTTGGAAGATGGGGAGCTGAATTGAGACAAGAACAAACCTTGTATGATGAAGTTTCTACATCAGTGGACAAAGGAAGGGCTGTCCATATCATTTAGCTGGACTTCTGTGAGGTCTTTGACATGGTACCCCACATCAACAACACCCTTCTCTCTAAATTGTAAAGATATGAATTAAATGGGTGGACAGGAAGGCTGCTAAGGAATTGTCTGAATGGTCACACCCAGGGACATGGTGGTCAATAGGTCAATGTCTGCTTGGACATCACTGACAAATGGTGTCATTTGGTGGTCCGTATTGGCAGCAGTGCAATTTAATGTCTTCATCAATGACATAGATGGAGGAATCAAGTGCACCCTCAGAAAGTTTGCAGATGACATCAAGCTGAAGGATGAGATGCCATCCAGAGGGACCCAGACAAGCTCAAGAAGTGGGCATATGGGAATCTTATTAGGTTTAACAAGACCAAGCACTGCAACTTTGTCAGGGCAACCCCTAGCATCAATACAGGCTGGGGGATGAACAGATGGGGAGCAGCCCTTTGGGGGACTTGGGAGCGCTGGTGGGTGGGTAGTCAAAGAAAAGCCTACAATGTGGGTTTGCAGCCCAGCAAACCAAATGCGTCCTGGTCTGCATCGAAAGCAGCGTCACCAGTAGGGCGAGGGAAGGGATTCTGCTCCTCTAAACCACTCTTGATCTTCACAGGTCTGGAGATGTGAAAAAAGTGAGGAAAAAGACATGGAGAGAGGTGAAAAGATGTTATCACAACATCACCACTCTCCTAGACCCTAAACAATAGACTTGTTAGGCTGTGGGCTGTAGACACAGTGGTCTGTGCTACTGAGAGTATTAGTGTGTCTTTCTTTTATCTTTTCCAAGACAAATATCCTCCTTCAGAAGAGTTTTTTTGTTCTAGTAATTTTCCCTCAACTGGTTTACATGATTTGTGAATAGCGTTGTTTTGTCTTTTCTGTGGGAGATGAGAACTTGTGACATTTCTTCTTGTCACTCCCTACTCAGGTCAGCACAAAGTTACCTGAAGAGCGACCAGATGATAATGACCATCAATGATTAGTTGCAAGACTGAGATTTAGAGAAAGGGGTAAATTGGCTGATTGATTGACTGATTGATTGATTGACAGAGACCCTTGGGAGTCAGTCCTGAAGGGGAAAGGAGTCCAGGAAGGCTGGATGTACTTTAAAAAGGAAATTGTTAAATATTCAGGCTGTCCCCACGTGCAGGAAGGCAAGTCATTAGGGAAGAAAGGCCAGCCTGGTTAAACAGAGATCTTAGGCTTGATCTCAGGAAAAAAAAGAGAATCTATTGCTTCTGGAAAGAGGGACAGGCAACTTGGGAGGACTACCAGGATGTCGCAAGGTCACGTTTGGAGGAGATTAGAATGGCCAAATTCCTACTAGAACCTGATTGGCCTCTACTTTTAAAGACAATAAAAAAGTTCCTATAAATACATTTGCAGCAAAAGGAGCTGTCTCCATCACTTGTTGAATGCGAAGAGTAGTGTAGTGACGGGGGGGAAAAAGGGAAAAGCAGAAGTTCTTATATGCCTTCTTTGTCTCAGTCATCAATATCAAGACCAGTCATCCTCATGATACCCAGCTCCTTGAGCAGGAAGTTGGTGATGGGGAAATGAGTGAAGCCCCCACAGTCTAGGAGGAGATGATTAGTGTCCTGCTATGCCAATTAGACACGCACAAGTCTACGCGTCCCGGTGGGATCCACTCCACAGGAATAAGGGAACTGGTGAAAGAACCAAACCACTCTCAATGTTCTACCAGCAGTCTTGGTTAACTGGAGAAGTTCCAGCTGACTAGAAATTAGCACATGTAACACTCCTCTACAAGAAGGATCAGAAGGATGGTCTGGGGAACTACGGACCTGTCAGCCTAATCTCAGTTGCAGGCAATTTATGGAAAATATTATCCTGAGTGCCATTGTGCAGGAAAACCAGGGGATCAAGCCTAGTCAACATGGATTTAAGAAGGGCAGGTTGTGCTTTGCCAACTTGATCACCTTCTGTGATAAAGTGACCCTCTTAGTACATGAAGGGAGGGCTGTGGATGCCATCTATCTAGACTTCAGTAAAGCATTTGACACCACCTCCCAAAGCATCCTTCCAGAAGAACTGCCTTGGATGGGTGGACTCATCAAGGAGTAAAAACTAACTGTTTGTCTAGGCCCAGAAAGTGGTGGTGAATGGAGCTAAATCCAGTTGATGGCCGGACACTAGTGGTGTTTCCCACAGCTCGGTTTTGGGGTTGGTAATGTCTAACATTTTCTCGATGATCTGGACATGGGAATTGATTGTACCCTCATTAAATTTGCAGATGACACCCTTTTGGGTGGGAGAGTTGGTCTGCTCGAGAGTAGGAAGGATCTGCAGAGGGACAGGCTCAATCAGTGGGCTGAGGGCAGCTGCAGGAAGTTCGACAAGGGCAAATGCTGGGTCCTGCACCGGGGTTGCAGCAGCCCCGTGCAGTGCTACAGGCTTGAGATGAGGTGGCTTGAGAGCTGCTCCTCAGAAAGGAACTTGGGGTGTTGTTTGAACATGAGCCAGCAGTGTGCTCAGGTGGCCAAGACAGCCAATGGCATTCTGGCCTGTATCAAGGACAGCATGGCCAGCAGGACCAGGGCAGTGATCGTACCCCTGTACTGGGCACTGGGGAGGCCACACCTCTAGTCTGTGTTCAGTTCTGGGCCCCTCACTTTAAAAGGGACATTGAGGGGCTGAAGTGTGTCCAGAGAAGGGCAATGAGGCTCCTGAAAGGACTAAAGAATGTCTCTCATGAGGGACACCTGAGGGAGCTGG
>VZTA01016864.1:0-33699 GCA_013398855.1 Mohoua ochrocephala
AGGCAAATGCCCTTCACCAAAACAGGCCTCTCCACCCTTATTAGCTTGTGCCATGACTTCTTTGTCCCTTTCCTGACCCCGTCCTCAGAGGATTTCTAATCTGGCTTTGTCAGCTGGGAAAGTGATTCTCTCAGCCAGCAGAGGTGAGAGTAGCTTGTCTGAGGGACGGAGTGACTGGTGGTGGGAGAAATGGCCTGCTCTCCTCACCTCCTTGCTCAATCCAGATTTCCTAGCTTGTTAACACAACAGAGTGTCTGTTGGGGCTCTAAAGCAGAAGGTGGAGGATAGCACAGATTGCTCATGCATGAGGTGGAAATGATGACAGTAGCTCTTTCCTTCTCTTTCCTCTCTTCTCAGTGGCTTTACTTGATGGAAGCTATGGCCAGTACAAGACTCTCCTCCAGAACTCTACAGAGTGGTACTGTGTCCCCAGCAGTTCTGCAGACAAAAGTAAGTGATGCTGAGAGCCTCACAAGCAACGTGAAGAACTTCACCAAAATTTAGTCTGGTTTCCCCTCAACCTCTGAGGTTGAGAATATCATTGTCAGTCACAAGTGGATTGTTTTAAGGAAGGAATCAGGGGAATTGAGGGAAGAAGACACTGTATTGTACATTTTTACTTAGGATGCTATGAAAACATATTCCAGGCCAGTGGAAGAGGGTGGGTCATTCCATACCTGCATTTGACCAACTTTTCTACTCTTCCCCTCACACAACCCCTCTAATGCAAGTCTGGTCTACTGATCTAGATGAAAGTGCTTTTATACAGGCTGGTTCAATCCAGCTCCACTCCCCGTGCTGGCTCTCTGCCTGTTCACACAAGCACCATGGTCAGTGGGAGGGACAGAGGAGGGAGGATGATGTTAAGTAGTTCGGAATAGCTGGAGAGCTGAGGTGCAATCACACATGAAGTGAGGGTAATGTGGAGTGCTGGAATGCCTGTAGTGCAAGTTCCCAAACTCAGGTCAGAGATCTGTTCACATGCAGCCTCATGTTCTGTGAGAATGTATCTGTGGCGGCTTTTTATTCCACCATGTGACTTCCTGGCCATAAGGCAGATCTCTTGGATGACCTGGCTGTGTGAGGAACTGCCTGTGGTGGCAGCAAGGCTGTCAGAGCAGTTTGCTCTAAGTCTCTCAGGCTGCATGAGCTGAGAGCTTGGACCACACTTCTCTGATGGAAGGGTTTCCAGAGAAGCGCAAGCCAATTACTTCCCATCTCGCTTCCTGAAGAAGGGTAAGGCAGAAACCACATCTCTCAACAAAGAGATGTTGCATGGACATGGCGGGACAGACAGAGAAAGGGAAGGGGCCCCTTCAGGCAGGGGCCTTGTGACAGGAGCCTGCCAGGCTGCTGGGAGCTTTATTTGTGGGGTGCAGAAGAGAGCATTTATCTCTGTCCAGACTAAAGGTAGGGTTCAAACCCCACTCCTAACGCCTGGGACCCTACATTGAACTCACAGTCATAAAGGACACAGCATATGTTATTCAAAAGCAGGATTTTTTCCCCCAACAGTGGAAGGCTGGATGTGCTGCCCGAAGGGCTGGAGATTCTTTCAAGCAAGCTGCTATTTCCTGTCCCTTGATACGATGTCATGGGCTGAGAGTGAGCAGAACTGCACTGGGATGGGCTCCCAGCTGGTGGTGATCAACAGCAAGGCAGAGCAGGTAGGTGCACAGGGCTGAGAGAGGGAGCCAGCAGGCAGAGACACAGTGCTGGGTCCTGGAGGGGATTCAGAGCCCCTCCTTGTCCTGCAGGGGAGGGGGAATGTCCTGTCTGCACCCCTGCAGCACCAGCTCCCCTCTGCCACCAGCCCCACCCCGCAGGGACTCCTGATGTCTCCCTGTGCTCAGTCCTGCCACTCACAGATATTGTGCTTTTTTCCAGGAGTTCCTCTTCAACTTGACAAAAGAAAAAGTTACTAACATCTATGAAACAAAATACTACATAGGCTTATCTGCTTACGAAAATGGGCAGTGGCAGTGGGTAGATCAGACTCCATATGGAAAGACAGCCACGTGAGTATCCCGGTGGAGTGAGGAGGGCCCTGTAAGTCATGCCCTCAGTCCAAGTGACCAATACATTGTGTAAGGCAGGTATTTGTCAGAGGGGGATTTCTGTCTTCAACTGCTCTGCAAGTCAGAAAACTTAACTAGTTTTCTAGTCAAAACTGTGGCTCCTGATTTCTCTCACAGTAACATTTCTTTTCTCTTCCACGATTGTTTGAGGTGACTCCACATTCACTGTCATGCATGCTAGTGCATTTCCAATAGAGGAACTTTCTTTTACAGGTTCTGGAAGCCTGGGGAGCCCAATTTACTCTTTGCAGAAAAATGTGCTGCAATTCATGTCAAGGGAAACACGGACCCCAACACTTTCAGTAACTGGAATAATGTCCTTTGCTTTACAAGTTGCTATCGAATTTGTGAACAGGCCGTCAAACTTCTCTGAGGAAGGACATAAAATCCGAGCTCCAAAGGACCTCAGTTCCCTGTGCCCCTGCATCCCTTTACGAGCTGGAGATCAGTCCTGGATGAAATAGCTCAGGCTGATGTCAAGGACCTACTGTGACCCTTTCCACTCTCCTCCTTCAGAGAAGAGGGTTCTAATCCTCCAGTACTTTCCTTGACTCCTGGTCCAGTCAATATCTCAATGATGTGGAAAAGGCCTTCACTGTTTCATGAAAGGATACTCATCCTTCAAATCACTGGAGCAGAATTTGAAAGAAGAGCATTCACTGGAGTGTCCTTGTTCCTCCTCTGAAGGGAAAAAATATTAATGGTTTTACTGTTTCCTTCTCCTTCAGCACACTGTGTGTTGATAAGTTTTTTTTTTTTTTAAATTTAATAAATGTTAATTCTGCTCTTTGCATGAGGATGTCTTCTGAGTGACATGCCCCAGATTCCCACAACCCAGCCTCCCAACACAGAGGTTTTAACTTTTCTGTGTGTTTGGCACCTGTAGATGAGAATATTGCAGAGTGTGAGAATATTGCCTGTGGCGTGGAGCAGGAACAACGTAACGTTCATCTGTAGAGTGTGTGAGGAAGGCCCCGAACACTTTGGAGGATCACTTGTGAAGACAAGAAACAGAGCTGGCTGTGTAGTATTCAGTGCCAGCCACTGTTTGCCCAGGATGTAGCAGAAAGCAGAGGATTTTGGAGATTCTGCTGAGAAATGGCAGGAGGAGGCACGGCAGTGAAAAAGAGAGAAAGCAACTAAATGTAACAAGAAGGATGAAAACCAGAGTCCCCCAAGGAGAAATTTCTAATGTGAGAAAAGGGTGGAAGACCCCTGTCAGAGGCATCACTGCAAATCAGATACACAGAAGTCTTGAGCAATGCTCTGCTTCCCTAAAATTTTCCAAACTCCAGTCTGCATGTTGCTCCCTTTCATCAATGATATCCATACTCTTTGAAGAGCTGGGAGTTTCCAGTTTGGGACTGAAAATACAGCCTGAAAAATAATTTCTTGGTGATTTTTTTTTCCATCAAAAATATGAGTATAAATTTTTGTCACTTCTGCCTGAGAAAATGTATTTGCCAGGTTTCTGGTTTAGCCATTGGACCAAAAGCTTGGCGGTTGCAAAATGTTTGCCTCCTAGTTTGTAAAGCTGCTGGATACTTTCACAATGGAGAAAACTATTTTGTCTTGTCCAACATGACAGCAAACCCAAACATTGCGATAGATGTGTCTTTTTGATTTCCCCCAACTCAGTGCTGGAAATTACAGCAACAGGGTTTTGAGGAAGAAAAACAGGCAGATGAGACACACAGAGAGTGACCACCATTTTACAAGAGGTTTCAAGGGCAGCTGCAGCTCTGGCTCCTGGAAGGTTGCATGGGGCAGAGCAAAACTCACACCATGAGATTGGTTTGCAAGAAAATATAACTTGCTAGAAACAGTCTCCATGCCCCAAATTTGGAAAACAAGGTTTTTCTTGAGGTGTCATGACAAAAGAGGGATCTTGGGAGATGATGTTGGGTTTGCCTGCAGAATTGCTGAAGGGAGGCTCCTGATCCCCTCATCAGTATGGATTTGGCTGAGGGAGGTGCCTGTCTCCAACAGATAAGAATCAGTCTTTACCTCTCAAGTCTGTCTTGATTCAGGAGGCAGCAGATGTCATAGCAAGAGGCAGAGGTGAAGACAGACAGTCAGGTACAGCACTTTCAGAAAGCTTCAGAAGGACAATCCTGCATCCTGAACCCAGAGGTTGGGTGGGAAGGACAGAAAGTTTATGAGAATAGCATTCTTCATGATGACTCCTGCAGTCCTTGTTTTCAGGTGGACATCTTGGCCACACCCCAGCTGCCTCGCAGAACAAGACCTGGATGCTCACCACTCCTTGGCACGTTAACTTTTGCTTTGGAAAGGAACTTTGGTCTGAGGAAAGGAGCCACAGTGACGTTCACTTCTGAGAATACACACACCAGAGAGTGCAGGTACTCTGACTGCTGCAACAAAATTCTCTTGTGGTTCAAGCCCGAGCTAGCTTCTGGTTTTTCTCCAGAAAGCTTAAGAAGCCCAGTCTTGAGATGCAGTCTTCAGCTGGAAAAACATCATTAGAGCCATATTGGAAGGACATCCAGTGTTGATTCTTATGGTCAGACTCACTAATTACATCTGTATACTGAGCATGCTGCTTTCTTTGTGTTTAGCTCTGACAGCTGAGTCTTCCTTTATAGGATACACCTGACTTTCTCTAACAAATGATGATCCTTGCCAAGCCAAGAGATGAAATAAAGTATGTAATGTATGTGCTTTTCATGGCAGCCACTATCTTTTTATAAGGACTTTTATATAAAATTTTCCTCCAAGGGTGTCTAGTCTTTTTTCAGACAAAGCAGAGAATTACACCCCTACTCTTTGTCTTTTTCTGTTTTATCCCACCTCAGATTCTTTCATGTTCCCTTACAACATCTATTTCTCCACTTCTTTATTTTCTTTGCACTCTTACTGTCTCTCATACTGTTTCCCCCTTTACTCCTTTTTTTTTTTTTCCTTTAAAATTTTTTTTCCTTTTAACCTTTCTTGCTAGACCATAGATGAGGAGCATACAATGTTGTTTGGAAGAAATAAAATAGAGAAATGGCACTTAAAGAAGTTCTGGCACTGGACACACATCTATTCTGTCTTTTAAAATGTAGTGTTTCTGAAATGATTTCCTAAGCAGTCTTGTGTAAGGTATTAGTACTGACAGAGGTACTGTTGGCCTTGCAAGGTTCTTGTTATCCAAGAGATCCACAACCCCAGTGGATTGTCCAGTTGTCAATTGTCAATTGTCCAGTTCATGCTGGTTATCCACTGTTTATCTCACATTGTCTAAGACAAATCCTATGATTTTAGCCTTTATGTCTCTACCTGGTTACAAGGAAATATAAACACTTTTTTATTTTATATGCAATCAGTTTACATGCCTGACACAAGCTTTTTCACATCCTGCTGCTTAATTATAAATCATTTATCATGACAGGCTTTTGGACAATCTGCTGGTTTCCTGGAAATGCCTCAGCTGATCATGAGGTCCAGCACCTCAGCACCATCTCCTGCTCTCAGCAAGTCACCTGCACTCTCTCGGTGTCACTGTGATCTACATTGATGTGATCAGGAGGAGATGCAGAGAGCCTCTGGCTCTGTCACTGCAGCCCCTTGCGGTGCATCAGTGGCCTTACAGCAAGGTAAGAATTCTGTAACATTCACTAAAAAAAGAAAACACAGCCATAAAACAAGGAATTGCTTCACTCAGGATCTCTAAATGCACCATAAAAATTGGCTTGTGTTATAGTCCGGGTTGTAACATAGGGGAAATTCGGTGTAGCATTTAAGAACAGGACATTGATCTGGTTATTTAGATTGGAGATCAAAACAGACCACTGTAAACACACTCCAGTGCTGCTTTCCTGCCGTGACATTTGATCCTGTAAGGTGAGGCACCTGCTGTCTTAGATCCTCGTGCAGACTGAGTTGCCACAATTTTACATCCTCGAGATGTCTCCAAATTTACTCCAGCTAAGGATCAAGGAGGTAAGTTCACTGCCTGAACACTCTTTTGCTTCTGACATGAGCTAAAGCAGCTGTTTCTCACTACACAGTTGCCAACTCTGAAACCAGAGCATGAAGGCAACATCTCTCAGAACAATAAGCACAGATCAAGGCCTTTCCTGTGCTGTCCATCTAGGTTTTCCTTTAAATGATCATTCTCATTTCTCTTTGCTGTAGCCATAATTTCACCTGAGTTCTTCCGTTTGTTTCCAGCTTTATTATCTCCTAACATGTCTCTGTTTAAAAAGTGACATTTTTCCCCCATTCCAACTCTTCTCCTAATGATTATAATTAATAAATTTTGCATACCTGAAATCAGAGTAAGTCTGGAACAGAGAACATTTTGGAGAAAAGGAAACAGAGAAAGTAAAAAATGGGAAGGGGTTGCTTGGTTTCCTTGGTAATAAGAAAGCGAATGTTTCCTCTTCTGTGGTTAAAACTACTCCTTTTGGGAAAGGAAGTAGTGGGACCCACACAGAAAAAGACAGACTTGGGAGGGAGCCAAGAATGAGCTCTTCTACCACATGTACAGTGCAGAGGCACTTCTCAGATTCATTAGAACACCACACCCACCATTCAGGCACCACTTAAAACTACTGCAGAGCACTGGCTTTATGGTAATCACATCTTCATGAGTCAAAGCCTGCTTAGGAGATCTATTGCTTCATGGGATCATCTGACCAGCTGGGGAAAAAAACCAGCCAGCTGCTGGGAAGGGTTCTCCTGGACTGGATATCCCCAGGCCTTAAAGAAAGGAGTCAAATTCCTCCTGGCCAGATAAGAAAAGGTTTCTGCCTGCAGATTCATTTTTGAGTCATCATCATCTGGGAGCTCAGGCATATTTTGGTTTTCAGAAAACATCTCAGTGAAAGCTTCCTATCCAAAGGCCTCTTGCAACTATGAATCATAAGCGTCACAGTACATGTATGGAAGTTTAGAATTATTCTACCTGCATTCTTAAAATCTTTAATTAAATATAGTTACTGATCTTTTTACAGGGCATTTTTCTTCATTTTTTTGTGAAGTGTAGCTACCTCAAAAATTTTAGAAGCATACTGAAGAACCAAAGTAGCCCTTTAACATCATCAGATTATTAAAGAAGCTCATCTTTCTAATATTTACAGAAAACCAAAAATCAAGTACTTAAATAAGTGCTCTTCATCCCAAAGGGGAGGGCTGTGCTCAAAGGCTTGATCCCTACTTTTTTTTTTCCAGGTGTTACAATTGTTCAAAACAAGATTGATAAAAAATATCAACCCACCCCTGCATGCTTATAAGTATGCATATTTAAAATATCTCTGCGTACTTACAATACATAAGACTCTCTTCTCGCAGCACAAAATGCAGGGTCCCTGCCTAGAGACTCTGCAGAGTTGATGTTTGTACTGTCAATTCACACTGGTTGCCACTGAATGAAGTATTGCACCACAAAACTGAAAGACTGGCTTAAATGTATTATTAGGAAAAAAAAGAAGAGAGAAAGAAAAAGAAAAATAACAATTTTCAGTGATCAGAAGTCATCTTTGGTACTGCCCAAAGGCTGTGGTCCACTATTGCATCCCAAACTGGTACATTCCACAGACCAATGAGCCTTGCACTGTGCTGAGATCACAAATTACTCAAAACAAGCACATTTTCCGAGGACTGCTTCAAAAACTGTTCCCTGCAGCTCTGGTTCTCCTGCTGAAGTGTGCTACTCGGAGACAGATCAGGGCTGACTCATGTTGATTTCTGGAATCCTGTGAGCCAGCACACATACACAGTGCTGGAGACTAATAGTCAACAGAGCGAGATAATCTGGGGTGGGATCGAGTGGTTGCAGAAAGTGAGGAAAGGAAAGAAGCTTCCCTGGATTAAAACAATAAATTTGTAAATGTGTTGCAAGCTTAATTTGCCTGCAGATCCATGGTCTGACTTCCTCACTTGATTTCAGATGTGCCTCATCGCAGTAGGCCTGCCTGGCAACCACTGGACTATGTCTGACCTTGGTTACCATCACCGGACCCAACTCTGACCCGAGGATTGATTTCCATGCTTGACCTCAGACCTTCCTCATCCCTGAAGACTTGCCTAGCAATCTGGACCCTGGGTGTTGTGCCAGGTGTGCCCTGCTTGCCTCCCTCAGGTGTTGTGGCTGGTCCCCAGCTGTCCTGCTGGCTGTGTTACTGCAGCTGGCTCCTGGCCACCCGACCCTCGGGGAGCAGCCGCCTCCACTGTGCCCCGACAGTGTCTGTCGTACCACAAAGCAAATCGTGAACTGGGATTTATTTTAGTTTGTTGGGTTTTGGGAAGGCAGATTCTTGTCAGTTTGTTTTAGTAAAGTAGCTCTTTACTATTGACTATTATTCCACAGTTCACCACTGGGTAGAATTTGCTGCCGATGGCCACCGTTACTTTTTCACTGTAATTGCCATCACTTCGGTCCCAATGTTGCTGTTTTTCATGCTGTTTGTAAAAAATCTCTTTTTTCAGAAAAGACAAACAAAATTACTCTACTCCTTAACATCTTCCATGAGCTCCTCAGTATTGCTGACAACCATAACCAGCTTTAAAAATCATGTTCCAGTAGCTTTTCATAGGATTTCGACATCTTTGGTTCTTTTTCCTTCAGTGACAAGTCAACAGGCTGAACTGGTTCCTTATAGCTCCAAAGTAGTGCAGGGGGGATACAGAGCCATTCACATCTTTGAAATGGTGCTACACTCCACTTGCTTCAGCAGGTCTGACAGAAGCTGGAAGAGTTTTCTATGTTGGGTTCCAGCGTGGCCCCTGCTGGACAGTGCTGCCTGGGTCTGTGCAGAGGATCTGCTGTGTCTGTGCAGAGGGCTGGTTGCCTTAAGAGAAGGAGCCACGTAAATCAATCCAGAAGCAACTGATATGTAACCTCAACACAATTGTTGCAGAGCCACTGACAGATTACAACCTCACTGTTAGATTCAGAGCCATACGAGGCCACGTGTAATGATTGATTAAAAAAATCCTTCTGACATAAAGATGTGCTTGGAGAGGCAAATGCAGCATGGAAACACAGCACCCATTTTTCGTGGAATCATGGAATGGTTTGGGTTGAAAGGGACCTTCAATGTCATCTAGTCCAACTCCCCTGCATTAAGCAGGGACATCTTCATCAGATCAGGTTGCTCAGAGTCCCATCCAACCTGATCTTGAATGTGGCCAGGGATGGGGCATCTACCACCTCTGGCTCTGGGCGACCTGTGCTAGTGTTTACACTTGAGCCAGCCTCTCTCAAATCAGTTCTACTTGACTGACAGCAGATACACCACGTGAGTCAAGCTGCCAGAGCTGTGAATTACTGAGTGGTGGCCTGGGCAGCTGATGAATTTATCAATTCAAGTGGCAGAAAACACCTCTAGTGCTGCAGTCAAGTAGAGCTGAAAGTACCTGCCAATCCTACTGAGGAAAGTGCAATACTTGAACAAAGATTAATTGAAAATAATGCTGAGACTTGGCCTTTAGGGGCTTCCTTATCACCCATAGCAAACTTCAGTTCCACTGGCCTAGTGAATCGTCTTTAAAGAGTTTCTTAAATGACAGACAGCAAAATGCTGCTTACAACCAGCTCTTCTCCCTACCACTGCCCTCACTTCCCCACTGATGGATGCAGTCCTATGCCTGCTAACATCAGGGTCTTATTGCATAGTAGACTGCCTGTGTGTCTGTTGCATGCCTTAGTTCAAGTTTCAAAATCTCTTTTGTACTACCCGAGCCAACTACGTGTGTTTCCCTTCTTTGCGCTGCAATTAGCATAAATTCACTCCCCCAGTAACGAGATCAACGTGACACGGTACACGTCATTTGGTGGCCAGCCTCCCTTCGCTGGGTTTTACAGTGTCAAATTTAGCAGCAGAATATGTTACTTTTGCATACAAGCTCCTGACATTCACAGAAGATTCTTACTCTCTCCGGCAGTCTGCCTGAATATGGTGGAATTGATCTGCTGATTTGAGGATTTGTGTGGTCTCCTTCCTGCCTTGTGTATTTCCCTTACAAATATCCATCACAGATAAAGACAAAATGTCCTAGTTATTCTGCTTGCCATGAGATATCTGGACATGTGCCACCATCCTTTCTGGCCTTGGAAAAGTTGCTGGGATGGCTGCTGGCCTGGCGATTGCATTCATCATCTTGTTGCAGATGGGAGGCAGACTCTCTGGGTTGCCCATGTGGTGTGCATCAGCAGCTGGTACTGTCGGGATGACGTTCCTGTGGCCAGCTCAGCCCAGGGGGCTGGTACTGACAGATGGCTCGGCACCAGGCAGAGACGTCAGTTCCCCCAAATTCAGCATTCAGGTGAAAAAAAGCAGCCAACTTAAAAAGAACTTCTAAATGTGAGGAAAGAGAAGAATCACCACAGGTAAACCCCTTTGCATGGCCTCAGAAACAATAAATTAATCTGGATGTAACTGTGTTTTACTGAATCCCAAGGAGACCCTGGGATGCTGGCAAGTGCTCCAGTCATCTTTGGTGACCCCATGTCTGCTGTTGCTGCAAGTTGATGATACTCAGTTTTTAATACCGAGCCACTTTAAAGGTGTCCCAGGCATGCTTATACTGGGAACATGGAAAGAGATTAATTCCTAATTGAAGGTCTTATCAATATACTTTCTGGGCTAAGAAATGCGAAGCTTAATGCAAAGACTTTCCTGGGACATTATATATTTTGACATTTTCTACACACATGACCCCAAAAAGAAAACCCCCAAAAAACCAGGAAAATATGGGTAAGCCACAAATGCAGAAATGCCTCTTTACTCCCCTGCTACAGTTAGGTTTTGGGACCACTTACCA
The DNA here is from genome assembly GCA_013398855.1 of Mohoua ochrocephala. Lineage (NCBI taxonomy): Eukaryota > Metazoa > Chordata > Aves > Passeriformes > Acanthizidae > Mohoua > Mohoua ochrocephala. The sequence continues at coordinate 10,851 of VZTA01016864.1, forward strand.
AGCCTGAAGAATGGAGGCTGCACAGCCTCTTTAATTGTGACTGATATTTGGCCTGATGTGCTCTCCTTTGGCATTATGACATATATGAGGCCACACCATAGACTAGAAACTTCCACAGTGGTTTTTTTTTTCAACTTAGAACAACTTTACCACCAAGGCCACTTCTATTTAGGCCTTTTTTTTTTACTGGGCATGGAGACATGAAAATAGGACCACATACAAAACCTGCAAGTCTACAGTGATTTTTTTTATTTATTTATTTGTTACTGCATAGAGAATAGGCTGGGACTAGTGAGCTCTTAGGCTATGCATCACCATGCTTGCCAGATCCCATAACAGCCAAGCAATTATGAAAGAGCTGGGAGTAACATGAACTTTTGTTGCACCTTGGTAAAGGCTGGTCTCTGTCTTGATGAACTGTTGCCTTCCTTCTCTCTGCTCCCTCAGGCTGTCAGGTCAGTGCCTGTATTTTAACCTTTGATGAGTCCACGAGTTAAACCCTTACTGACTACAACCAAGTCACCTCCCTGTTTCCACTCTGCCATCTTCATTGGCATGTATCTTGCTGTCAGGCTGTGGCTGAGGGACAGCTACAACTTATAATTGACTTGTTCACATGAGGATGGATGTTGGGTCACAGTCATAATGTTGCCTTTTCCTGGTCTTAAAATTGAGAGCCAGACACGGTTAAAGGGAAAGGGGTTTTTACCTCGGTTTGTTTTTAGGATCCTTGGTGCACCACAGCATCCGAGCGGAGTGCGCCGAAGTGCCCCCTGGAATGCACACCCTGGGATGCCCCCACCAGAACGCACACACACGATAAATCATGTATACAACTTATAGGCCTTGCAAATGAGCACATCTATCAAAGATTCCCCAATGAGAGACTGGAATGAATCCCCCATTCTGAGGAGTCTCCCCCCTGGATGGGCCTATCTCAGTTTACAGGATGTGTTCTAGAGAGGACCTTGGTGTCTGGGGCTCTCTGACCCTTAGGCATGAGGCTTCCAGGATGTTTGGTCTCCTGGCTGAACGGGACACGGGGTATCAGACTTAGGGAGTTACAAGTGTGTGGGCTAAAAGCACTAAGGAGATATAAAAGCTATATAAAAAGCTATATAAAGGGGTATATAAAAGGCAAAAAATCATCCTGGCATCAACGGAATGTAGGAAGAAATCTACAGCATTTCAGTATCCACTATGCATTATATAACCTGTATATAAGCATCATAAGGCCACTTTCATGATAGGTGTGGAAGTTCTGCATAATCAGAGGAATTAAAAATTAGGGATTTTAGGATAACAAAAATAATAGTGAAAATCTCATGTTACTGAGATTATAACTTAAGAATACAGCATTGTGGAGGCTCCTATTTGCTATAAACATCTATATTCTCATGGTGAAGTCCTTGAAATTGGTCCAGCGACTGCTCCACCCTGAAATCTTCCACTCCATCAGAGAAAAGTTCTGTTGAAACTACATCGACTCAGAATTACAGTCTTCCTGAGGTGAAGAACCCAGAATAAAGCTCATTGATTATTTAACCCTTCAGAAGATAGCTTGGGTGGTTGCTGATCTGTTGATCCCTGCTGAATTTCTCTTGGAGTTGGCCTCCACTGGCAGCAAGAAGCTGAAGAATCCAGCATAAATCCAAGCACATAGTGAACTATCATGTAGCACACAAGGAGCAAAAGATAGGCCATAGCTAGCATGAGGTAGTTTTCCTTTATGGTCCATAGGATCTCATTGGGTCCTGTTCCCAGCTGGGAAGAGAGGACAGTTCCACAGACAGCTCTTTCTTGATAGGCCATCCCCAGGCTGTAAAGAATGGAGCCAAATTCTTATTCACCTGCTGAGAAAACTTCCATGCCCACAAGTTCATCTTAGAAGCGTTGTCTTTTGGGATGGAGGACATTTTCTGGTAGTCAGAGAAGAGGTGGGTGAAGGGGTCCCAACCAAACCCTTCCTGCAACTGATGGAAAAGAATACAGTGTGAAAACAGTTAAGTTATCATTTCACTGGCATTATTCCTATGTTACACAGGAATAGAAAATTCCACGGGTCTCTGCGGCGACTTTTAGAGCGAACGTAAATTTAGATGAAAGCATCCAACTTTCAGGCTTCAGAGCGTAACTAACAGCACTAAAGTACAGAAAAATACCTCCCCATTACACTGGCCTCCCAAAACAAACAGAGATCAGAGAGAGATACATTGGGAGTGGCCAGAAGTGTCAGCAACCTATTATATAAGCTGCTGCTTTGGGGACAATGAAAAAGCATCAGAGGGGACACTGACAGAATAGCTAGGAAGAAGGAGCACAGGAGAACAAAGAGTATTGAGAAAACAGAAAGGAGAGATTATGAACAGGGCATGCTCTGGCTAAGAATAAGAACAGAAGGAATTCTTACAGAAAAACTGCTGTTGCAGAATTAGAATTGTTCCTTCATGTCACATTTATTCCAGCAGTCCTGTTAGTAACTAGACAGGAGATGGGAGATCCCAGCCTGTAAGTGTGGGTGAGGCAGTGGCCAAATTGGTAAAGTACTGTGGGAAAATTTCTCTTCTTAAAACTGTTTCACTCCGTATAAATATTTTGTTATTCACTGCACCAAAAACACCCAGAGGGTGACTCTTCAGCTTGACGATTCGGGTGCTTCTCTGGGATGTGGAAAAATCAAGATCAATACTCCTCCAGTAAATATTCTTTGCTCATAGAAGTGTGAGAGCTCTCAGACAAGGGAGCTGAGGGATACTCACCTCACAACAGTCAGTAGCTTAAGCCATCATAATGGACATGGGCTTTACAGTCCCAGTTAAAATCAGGTTGAGTGCTCTCTCCATTAGGCTAATGGTTTCTAGGAGGGTTAAGGGAAAGGGGGAAATCTCTCTTGCACGCTTCCCAAGAGAATGCACTTTAATCTGGGACAGGGTTCATGTTTTAGAGTCTGGACCACAGTGAGGGATCCAGTTCCGTGTGCAGGAGGATAAGCCGAGCCCATCCTCTTGCCACTTGATGGACTACACTGGCTCCACCCGGCGCACTGGATGATAGGAACACCCTCCTCTTTGTGTGTTTTGTAAAAGGCCATGTGACTCACCAGGAGACTGTTCAAAGCCTGGCTCTCCTAGACACTTTACAGTGCCAAGGGTTTTTTGACAACTAGCCCACTGTCCCACAGGAAATCTGCCGTGGATTAAAGAGCTGTGCCCAAGTTTGATCCTCCTTTTCCCAGGTTGTATAACAAGCAGCAGTTCCTGTTTCTCTTCCAGGGAGAAAGATTAGTACATTGCACTAAGCTATCTCCCTGAGTGGCTAAGCCCAAGTCTGGCAAAGGAAGGCTTTCAGGAGACATCAGCTTTAGGCACTCTGCCTGATAATTTCTCAGGTGCTTTCTGGACCCAAGATAAACCCTGACAGTAATCAAACACTTAGAAGGCTTCAGAGTTACAGTCACCAGGCTGCAGACATCCCTCTGACACAGGCTTCAGTGACTGCACTAAGAACACACACACGCACACACACACTCTTTTCCCTGTTACCTGCAGGTATGTCTCCAGAGCAGTCCATACATTCCAATCCTTCAGCTGAGCACCTTTCTTCAGATAGTCTTTTATCCTTTCCTTCCGACACTCTGGCCTGAGTGCCTGGTGGGCCTGATGCCTGGGAATGCCCAGCACCTCCTCATGAACATAGACAGACCAGAGGTTGCATGTGGCCTCTGTGGTGTGAGGGGGAAACTCCCACGCCTGCTGCTGTTGATTGTGTCCCAGCTCATGGATGGGACCCCAAAGACCAGTAGTTTGCATATGCTTCACGTCTAACATCTCCTTCGCTGAATCCAAGTGGCCCATGATGGGGTAACCAGAATGCATCCAGCCTGCAGGAGAGACAGGTAACAACACACAGCAGTAAGTGCTCCCCTCAGTGCTTCTCACACACAAGGGATTATTTTATTTTTTTCATTTCTCTAGTGCCTTTCTTCCATCTCACAAATAACGCTTTTTTCTTACCATGAAAGACCAGCTTTTCCCGCTGTGACGTAAGGAAACACATCAAGTTCCACCCTAACAAACAGTCACCCCAACAACAGTCAAACGAGTAAAGGTAGGACTGAACCATCAGTTAAGTCCAGTTTTGCCTGCTTTCCCTTTTTATACATAAATGTACACTCATGGTCAGACTGAGGTGGAGTTTTTAGGATGAGGAGAAAAGCCTGACCATTGCCCAGAGCGCACCTGAACTCCCACAGGCTGAGCACAGTTGACACAACCAGCACAACCACAACCATGCAATAATGGGATTCAGCACCACGGCACTCCTCGAGTGCTCCTGTGTAGAGCGTGGGTACCGCAGGCCTTCACTCCAGCGGTCAGTGGTGTGGATGGGACACGTGGAAAACACAGTTTGTCATGCCCAAGGGCTGCAAAGCCCGTCATACTTAAGCCTGCTCGTAACCTTGCAGGATAGCTATTCCACAAACAACTTCCCAGCAGGTTGCTAGGCAAGAAACTTGCACTGCAGGGGATTTTCCTTATGTCTCCTTGGTGTCTTCTTCCCTAATTGGTCCTCCTCCTTGAAGATTCCCAAAACTTCATGCAAGAGCAATGCCCCCAAATTCAAACACCTGATGTAGCAGGGGATAAGCAGCCCTTTACACAGAGGGAACCTAGTGAATGAACAGGAATGGCAATCCCCTTCCTGGAGGAACTAGTCAACACGAACATGAATGGCCTGGAACTAGTTTCTGCAGGAACCAGTGAAGATCTTGAGCTTCCTCTTTTTAATTAAGAGGGATATATGCAATTAGCAATCACTAGCACCCAAAAAGTTCAGATCCAGAAATGTGAGTGAAACCGTTTAGTCCACCCAAGCCAGAAGAATTTTTTTGTCTGTAGACTATGATATTTTTAACTGGCATTTGCTCAGCATGGCAGAACCTAACACTCCCAAGAAGTGCCACAAATTCTTTCCATTGTAGCTTAGCAAAAGTTTAGGGCATCAGGGTTCATGCCAAGCCCTTGTCTCTTTGTGGGATGATGAATTTAACCAGTTTATTTTGAAGAACAACGGAGCAAATTTTTTATTGCAAAGTTCCATGTTTACCATATAGTTTGATTCTAGATCGAAGGCACTCGGTTCTTAACTGGAAAAGCTGGAGTGGGGGAACAGCAGCTGCAAAAATACACACTCCTGGGCTTTGACAGCAATACTGGATCTAATTCCACACTGCCATCATCTCAGGCACACATCTTTTCGGGCTAAGCTTTGCCCACAATAACCTTTGTGGAGCCCACCTCCAGCAAGGAGGCACACAGAGGTTTAAAAGTTGTGACTGAACACATGAGAACAGTCCTGTGGCTGAGCCAGAGAAAAAATAGAAATCGGGTCACTGCTTCCCAGCTGTACGGGCTCTGCAGTGCATTCAGGAGGGAGAATGAGTAACTACATGTGAGCCAAAGCCACTGCAGTCAGCAGCTCCGCATCTTAACGCACCCCAATAGGAGAACAGCTGAGGAGACAGCACCAGTTTTGAGAGCGGGGAGGCATCTGGAAAGGTCAGTATGTTTTTCAAGCCCTGCATTACCACGTTTCCACCCTGATGGAGTAGCTCACAATTATGCAAGGGTCACAGTCATTTAACACCTCACATATGTTCCCAGTCTGGTTTTAGCAAAATAACCTTGAAGGAACAGACACTGCTGCTAGAGGCCTTGCCTCTCAGCCCTGGAGAAGGCCATATGGCAATGTACCTACCACATGAGATCTGGACATCTGTTACAATCCTCTCTGGCCTTGGGAATTTTGCTGGTATGGCTGCCAACTTGCTTATTGCCACCATGATCTCGTTCCACAGGGTCAGCAGCGGCCGTGGGTTCTCCATGTGGCGGATGCTGTCAGATGGCACCGTCAGGATGAGATTCTCCACGGCCAGCTCTGCCCAGGGAGCAGGGTAGTGCCGGATACAGGCCTCCCACTGCCTTTCACAGGTCTCCCCTACAGCAACAACACAGAAAACGAGTTAAGCACAATTCTGACTTCTGAGCGTGCTCACGGAGGTCAAGCTCGGAGAAAGAGACCACAGTCATGAAAATTTCTTGGAAAACAGTATGTGGTGGTAGCATGATGGCTGTTAAATAGCCAGTCCTCAACCTGTTCTTGGGAAGTCTCCTCAGGCTCTTTAATGGGTAGGAAACAGAAAAGGACTGGCATATAACAGAGTAGCATACCAAGAACGGATCCCTGTTTCGTATCAGAGAACAAGAAGCATCAAGTTTCTCCAGTATCTAATTTCTTTTTGTCCAGCAGAGATTTGCTGCTTCACATAACAACCCTGTTCAGTTTGACAGAGAGCAAGGAGAAATTGCAGCCAGGAAGAGAAGAGAAACTGCTGGAAACACGGGAAATTCAGCAGAGATGTCTTGTAGGGTCTAGAGATGGCCATATGGGGGCACAGTAAAACAGGCAAAGCACAAAGCAGGCAAAGCACAAAGCATGCTTTGCCGAGGCAGAGATCAGCCTCCCTCTCCCAAGCACAACGGTTTCCATCAGAAATAACTACTCCAGCCTCCAAGAAATGTTGGTGTGGACAAACCCTGCCCATTTTGTGAAAGCTCTTTCACCTACTCCCAGCCACACAGCAGACTCAGAGTGACTAAGTGACTTACCCAGAAGCAGAGATTCATAGAATTGTAGAATAGTTTGGATGGAAGGGATCTTAAAGGTCATCTGGTTCAGCCCTTTTGCCATCTTCAACTAGATCAGGTTGCTCAGAGCCTTGCCCAATTTGACCTTGAATGTTTCCAGGAATGAAGCATCCATCACCTCTTTGGGCAAGTTGTTTCAGTGTTCCACCACCCTCATTGTAAAAAAACTTCTTCTTTATGCATAGTCTGAATTGATCCTCTTTTAGTTTAAAACCGCTGCCCCTCGTCCTATTGCAACAGGTCCTGCTAATGGGTTTGTCCCCACCTTTCTTGGACTTGCCCTTGGTGAAGCCGTGCTGGCTGTCCCAAATCACCTCCCCGTCCTCCATGTGCCTTAGCATATCATCTAGGAGGATCTGTTCCGTGCTCTTCCCAGGCACAGAGCTGAGGCTGACAGGTTGGTGATTCCTGGGGACTGCCCTTCTACCCTCCTTAAAAATGAGTAGAAAAATGGGAATCCCAGAGGACAACATAGCAAGGAAAATAAATCTGGGCGTTCCTAAATCCAAGTATTTCTAAGACCTTGCTAAGCACGGGACCATCTTTACTTTCAGTCACTGGGACAACGGCATCTGTGAGCAGCCCTGAGGCAAAAAGCACCAAGGTAAACAAACCTACCGAGCTTGAAGAAAGGAGCTCTGACTGCCCCTTCCACCGTGATGGGCACGTTCCCCAGGACACTCTTTTCTGGTACCACGATGTAAATGAGGCCACCCCAGAGGCAGGAAACGGATTGTTTCTGGCAGGCAACATCACAGGTGTGTATTACCACCGGTGCCCGTTTCAGCTCCTTGGCTTGAGAGAGGTCATCCGAGTGACACCCCACCTGCACCTGGCAAGCAGAAGCACAGGAACAGCTGGTCAAAGGTGTGCCAGGGTGACCTGGCAGACTGACCTCAGCACCCTGAGCTCTCCACTGCAGCACGGTCCCTGCAGAGCACGCACAGAGAAGCAGCCTTCTGACTCCAGCCTAGTTCAAGTTTTCAGCCTGTGGTGACTAAAGGCAGTAAACACAGCAAAAAAAAAAAAAAGTAAAGTTTATGCTGTCCCTATCTCAGACAGTCTTACAGCTATTCTCCCATCATTCCTGGCTCAACTGCATCCTTCACCAGAAGATCAGGGTACTGCAGTGACTTCTTCCACTGCACAGCACTTGCATTGATTATTCCTCCACCCTTCATCAGCATCAAAGTCACTTCCTATAACACAAGTTGGAGAGATGTGATCACAACTGGCTTCTTTTATTGTGCCTCTTCCTTAGAGCTCTTACAGTAAAACAGACTGCATGTGGCTGCAGGATCAGACAGAAGCACCTGAGTTAACTTTGCATTTCAGCTGCAGGGAGGTCTCTGCAAAAAATACCCAAGCAGGTAAACATTTACCTCTGCTGTATTTTGCAGAGAACAGGATCCCAAGTAACAGCGCCTATCTCGTCTGGATACATCTACATGAGCAGTCGTGACAGCACCGTCAGAGGAATTTATGAGAGATCTGGAGAGATGGAATCAAGTTCGGTTCATAGAAGGGCCCAAGTACTTACCTCGGACCTGAAAATCACCCTGATCAGGATTTTTTGCACCGTAACAGAACAAAAACCAACAGCCCTCAAGCAGCAGCCACACTCAATTATCCCACCAGCACACAGAACAGGAGGAATGCAAAAGAAAAGCCTGAGGACACAAGGTGAAAAAATGACGACAAAGCATTTAAAGTGCCACGGGGTGGCAGCAGTAGAAAAGGGCGGGAAAGGTTGCAAAAGCCTTTAAGGAGAAAAACCCTTCCCCGTGCTATTTTTGAGCGCTCAACCAACACATACATAGGTGTAAGCCAACGCCAAGCAGAGCGAGCTTACCTTCAGACCAGCGCCGACCGCCGGGCAAGGGCAGGTTATAACTGCCGCGTGCCCTTCGGGGAGGTAGAGCCCTGTGCTCCTCCACGCTGTCTTTCCTAAAATATAAGAGAACACAGTCCTGAACAGTCAAGCGCTTCTTTGTCCAGACCACTAGAGATCCTGGAGATTTCAAATTGCAACGGAAGAATAATCTTCCATCCTTTCCTTTTCCCTTGCTCTACACCCTCAGAACCATCTTACCCAACCTATCAGAAATACAGCTTCAAAGAAATGAACAAAGTCATCACACCATTAGCAAGCAAGCCCACCCGGATTTAAACTTCTGGAAATGCAAAGCTTAAATGTGTTTACAAGTATCTTTCAAAAACAAGGGGGGAAAAAAAAAAAGCCAAAACCCCAACACCTCCTACACTCAGATCCTCTTATCCTAAAGCCCTCTGGAGAGGTGCCAACTGTGGTGGTATTAAACATGGCTGAAGTGGTAATGGTCATAAAACATTTCCCAAATAACAGACTGACAGTGGCATCACATTTTTCCTTAGTGACTGGTCCAGCACAAACTGGAGCCCACAGGAATTGTCATTTCTAGCTGACTGAAGTGATGAGAAAGCCTCAAAAGACCATTCTGTGCTAGGTGTACCTGTAAGAAGGGTACCACTAAAATTCAGCATGTTTTTAGACAGTCTTCCCATGGAAATGCAAGTCTCCTCAGCATAAATCTCTTTAAATACTTGCAATTTATAGAATTTACAGTGCAAAACTGATCCATCTCTATTGTACTGATCAGGCAGATTCTACTCCCTAGTTCTGACATAAAGTTTACTTAGGCATATTTCAATCCAAACACCAGAAGTCCTAAAAGGAGCTGAACTGTCATTAAGCACCCAACTTACAACCTTTCCTGTCATCCAAGAAAGCAGGACCAGTTCTGTCAAGCAAAGCCCAATCCAAGGAAAAATGCAAATTAGATTATATCACAGTGTTTTACCAGTTCATCTCAGTTTTGCTGAATTTGCACCAAAAGCAGTTTTGAAATGGTGCTCAGGGTTTGCTAGCTTTTCTTTCTTTTTTGTTTATGTGAAAGGACACAAATTCTGAGTATTTTCTGCTTTTGTCTTGACTCATTAGTGTTAAAACCAGGGAGAAGTTATTCTACAACTTTTCTCTCTGCACAGCCACTGCACTCAGACATTGCCATTCCAGAACAGCCTCCTTTAGCTCATTAGAACAATTTGGAAACAACTCCTCTAAATCATATTCTAATAACCAAAAAAATCTGTCCAGGGGATAAAGCTTACCAGTGGAATTTAACCCAGAGTTTAAACATATCAGTTGTGATCAGGAAGCTCAGCAAGCTGGTACAGATACAAGGCCTAATCTTAGACAAATCATTAACGGTGTATTTACCCAATACCTTGGCTTCAGTGATGGTGTCAGCCCAAGAAGTTCCCATAATACTTCCAGCCTCTTGTTTTCACCCCCAAAACCAGATCTTCCCTCCATTGTGCTGACACACCGTGCTGTGGGACTGTGCTATAACTCAGGCTGAAGTTACCTAGATAACAAATGAACCTTTTGTTTCTAACTCCCACCTCTTTGTGGGATGGCTCCACAGACGGCCGTATCAGCACAACTGACGGCAACAGCAACCTGCAGTGTAGAGTCCAAGGTTTCTCAGAGAAGCTTTCTTGGCAAAGCCATTGTGCCGTGCAAGTACCCTGTGGTACCACTTGTTAGGGGTTCTTCTCCTGCCAGTGCCTGTGCACCAACAGGGAGGAAGCAGGACTTCCCCGGGGTGTTTCATGGTGCTGAGATCAGGGCTGGCCACAAAAGGAGCCTGTCTGCCACCGCACTGAGGTCAGCCTCCTCTCAGGCCCACAGTGAAACTGCACATCTGTGCCCATGTTCAGGCATACACAGACACAGGCACATCTGTGCCCATGTTCAGGCATACACAGACACAGGCACAGGGAGGGCGGGCACCCCACTGGTCCCAGCAACAGGACGCCTTGATAGGAAGAGAGGTAACTCCTCACCTGGGTTTGTGCCATCAATTTCCACAGTGACAGGGAAGGCACAGACCCCAGCAGCAGATTTCTGCACCAGGGCCACGCTGCCTGTCGTGGTGAGGAACAGCTCGGTCGCCATGCAGAGAAGCGCCGCCTCCTTGGAGTTGCTCTTGACCGGGCAGTGCCTGCTGACCTGCGGGATCCCATTCCTCTTGAGCACTTTGGCCAGGATGCGGCGGAGTGAGGCATACGCCGGGCAGTCATGGGCCGGGATGTGCAGGAAGGCAGCGCAATCCTGTGTCAGCCGGTGCAGCCAGGCCTTCAGGGGCTCAGTGAGCTCCCGGCGCTCCAGCAGCTGCGTGCTGAAGAGCAGGAGCGCCCTGCGGAAGTGGTAGTGCTCCCCCGGCCCCACGGGCGGGTACTTGGCTGCCTGGCCGCTCTGCCCCAGGATGCTCAGCCCGAAGCGGTTCAGGATCCTGTTGCCAGGATATTTTGCCACAGCGGCTTTGCCACGGTTCTGGGAAGCCCAGTACCAGGCCTGGCCCCCCACCAGCAGGCCACCTCCCTCTGCCACAAAAGTGTGGATCCTCTCGGCATCCTTGTCGCTGTAAGAAGAGCAGCAGTACACGCTGATGCCACCTGCCAGCTGCGACTTCACCTCTGCCTGAGGCAGGAGGCTGCACAGCTTCTTCAGGCTGGGATCCACCCCCACCAGCCCCTTCCTCCCGGCATCCAGCCAGGAGATAGCATTGAGCAGGAATCTGGCCAGCTTTGGGGAGAACAGGTGGCTCTCGTGGGTCGCCACCACCACGCGGCCGCGGCCGTAGCGCGCGGCAGCCAAGAGGCAGCGGTGGGAGCTGTCCAGGCACAGCGGGAAGGAGAGGGCTCCGTGCACCAGCAAGGTGGAGGGGATGCCCCCCGTCACCAAATCCAGCTGCGACACGCCACGCAGGAGAAACTCGGCATCAAGGCTCAGGTTGGCCTGGTGCCTGCAGAACCAAGAGAGGTCCAGGTTAGCCCCCAGCCCAGAATCCCTGGCACAAAATGACTGGTGTCATAGCTGAAACTTAAGGAGCTCTTTTCTTGATTTCACAGAATATTCTGAGGGAAGGATCTAGATTCTGGAAGGATCGCTGAGTCCAACTCTTAAGCGAGTGGCCCATACAGGGGTCAAACCCACCTCCTTGACACTATTAGCACCACGCTCTAACCAACTGAGCTATTCTCAATGGCCATCCTTGCCTCTTCTTTCTTCTTCATCCCAGTACATCATGCTGTCAGTTCTTTCATTAGAAAAAATAAATATCCATCAATACCTCACTTTTCTCCTTTTAAAGCCTCAGTTTTTACAGCCAAGCAAATCTGTAGGAATCGCAGCCCTCATTTAGAAAAAGGAATGAATAGGTCAAAAGGAAGCTTCTAGACACCTGACTTTAAAGAGCTACTTGAAACTCTAAATACATTGCAGAAACTCAAAAAATCAGACCCTTCATAGTTTTTTAAACTGCAGGTTTAAACTGCACATAATGTGGGAATTGGCATACCTCCTTGAAGAGAAACTTTCTCTGTTTGTCCCACCCTAGCCTTTAGGTACTAGGCAAGCCCAAAACATTTCTGTGCCTTTTCCCAGGCTCTGCCACTGCTGAGAACTGAAGAAAGGAGTGCTAGGACAGATGGGCTACATGGACAGGCAGACACACAGCTAGACAAAGAGTGAGTGACTAGAAGTTGAATTAGAGCCTTAACACATACACCTCATGTTACCTCGCATTGTTGGTCTCCACAATAAAAAGAGATTAAGCTGTGCAAGGCTCTCCTATCCCTGCTATTTCCATATAACTCCTATATGCCACTGTGGAGAAAGACATGCTGAATTACTCTCATTTGCTCTGTGTACACTTTCCCCTGGTTCTGCCAAACACTTTTCCCTCAGCACCTGTGAAGTATCTGCTGTTCCGTGGCCGTTGCAGCCAACTCAGTGAAAATAAATGATGCTGCCCTTCTTCATGCCCGTAGGGCAGGAATTAAATCTGCAGCTCTTCTTTGGTTATTACTTTATTGAGACCCTTTGTCACACAGAGCATGTGCCCAGGCATATGGCACAGCCCCTGCCTCAGAATGAAGTCTGATTCTCTGCACACAAATCTGTCAGGAAGACCCAGATATACAGAGCTGTTGTGTTACACAGAAATTGGAGATCTGAATTTCTCTGTTGCTCTGGATTCAAACAAAATCCCCACAAAAACAACCTAAAAAAGGTTGTAATTCACCCTTAGTTCCCATTTGAAGTCTTGTTAATTGTGATGTAATTTTTCTGTTCTGAATTCCCCATCCCTCTCCTCCTTCCATGCCCCGTGCATGAAGCAGTGGGAATGTGCCGGTGCACTGCAGTGGTAACAAGAAGCAACCAACAAATTTTAATTAAGCAACCTGATTTGTTAGCTGTGTCCTTACTGGAAAACAACAAAAGCTATCAAATTCCATTAACTGTTTGAAAATAGTAGAAATTTAGTATTCTATATCCACAAGGAAAAGGCTGTGAAGGAAAGACTTGTAGGGAGTTTTACTGTAATTGCTGTGGCTGTCACTACAGTGAGATGAAGCTGCCACACGGAGGAAGTGCAGCAGCACCAATGCTCCTTGGGCAACCTGCTGTGCCTCGTGTAACTCAGCAGAAAGTGGCAGGAGAAAGAGCCTGACATAGCCATTGGCAAAGGCAGGAAGTTGCAAGCAGGGAAACATTCAGGACTCCTGGAATGCCTGGTCAGCTGTGCAATACGAGTCATAACAGCCCTGAGTTTTACACCTGATAATCCTGGACCCAAAGGGCCAGGCTGGAATCCCAAACAAACCGGGAGCACTGAGATTTCCTACCCACAGCCTGTGTCAGAAGCTGAGAAGGGAGGAGGCACCCAGCCTCAGCTCTGGCCAGCTCCAGGGTCTTACCTGCAGAAGTGAATCCCTGCAAGGGAACAGGCTAAACAGGTTTAGCAGCTGTCAGCCAGAGCCTGGCCCAGAGAGCTCGCCTGCTGCTTCATCTCCAACCTGGTTTTCAGCTGTGGGAAAGTTGCCCTGAATGTCAAGATGTGTGGGGAGAGGGAAAGGAGTTCCTCCTCCTGTCCCTGTTTTGCTGCATTTCACTCAGGTACACTTGATCAGGCAGGCTGCTCTAAAAGCTCGCTCCCCTCATTTCCTTCCCTTCGAATGGATTCTCTGGGCCTGGCCCTGCTGCCCTGGAAGCAGTTGAAGACAGCATTTTTTCCAATTGCAAAGAATGGGAAGGTCCCCTTTAAATTGGAAGGCAACAATTCCATCCTGCTTATCAAAGCACCATTCACCATCACCTCCCACCTCCCAAGTCTTGTACAAACAACTCACCTGCATAACCTGATCAGTGGTTTAAAGGGAGGGCAATTCAGATACTCACGGGACAACTAATGGGATCTTGGGAATCTTCTTGGCGACTTTGAAGACGCCTTTTTCCACGACGTTCCCTGTGAAGTACACGCCAGCCACACTGGTCACCTGGTTCCCAGGGAATTCGAACAGCACCTTCTCCTTGCCATGCTGACTCGCCCAGTACCAGGCTTGGCCTCCAATGAGCAGCCCTCCACCTCCTTTGACAAATTCCACAATGCCTTTGGCCTGCGAGGTGTCATAGGCGTCCATACAGAACACCCCCATGGAGGGGCTGGGCTCTGCCCCCGCCTGCACTTGGGTGCCAGCCCCAAGCACCACCTGGGAGAGGGAATCCAACCGAGGGTGAACCCCAACCAGGGCCTCCGGGCAAGGCTTGAGCCACTCCACAGCATTTCTGAGGAACTGGGAGAACTTGGGGTCCTTCAGGACTCCTTCATGGGAAACGACCACCATGCGGCCCTTCCCATAGCGTGAAACGGCGATCAGGACCTGCTTGTTAGCGCTCAGGAGCACAGGGTATGCCTCCTCTCCAATGAGGAGCAGCTCACAGGGAACAAAACCTCCAGTGAAGTCCCACGGCCCGACACCATCCACTAACAGCTCATAGGTGGCACAGGGGTTCATCTCCAGGACACTCCTGTCTGGTGGAGAGAAGACCAACATCCATTACAGTGAAGCTCAGCAATAAGGAGCAGCTGTAACAACCCCATAGAGCAATTTCTTTTGTTGTTGTCTAGTAGGAACTCCAAACAAAAGAGGCGTCAGATTTGTGGACACGGCTTTATCAGGGATTTGGTTTGTTTGTTTGCTTGTTTAGCTTTGTTATCACATATTTACACATTTAAATAGAAGTGACAAGTATACCGCGATTATGGAGACAAAGTGACTGTTTCAACAAATTCTGCTATGCACCACGGAGGAAAACAGGGAAATAAAGGTATTCACTTTCCCATTAGCAATTTATTTGAAGAGGGAGAGTGCCAGAGGCTCCAGGAAGTCTACTAGGAACTTGCATGGTAGAGGTGGTTTACACAGGAACAGCCAGAAAATGAAAGGACTGTATCAACACAATGCACAACATAATTCAAACATGCAGTTCACATTTGAGCTCCTAACTGGATACGTACAGAGCTACATGCTGTTGCTGCAACATGGTATTCCAAAGCTGTGCTTTTCTACCTCCATTTAGGCACTATAAGCCCGTGCTTAGTATTAGGAGGTGCTGTGAGGGGGAGGAGAGTCAGCAAAAATGATGGAGCTCCCCTGCAATAACTGTGATTTTAAGGCACACAGTACCCTGGAGAGCAGGTCTGGGCCCAGGAGATTCATGCCCAGTTCCCTGATCCAAACTGCTTCGCAACCTCAAGAAAATAATTTCCCTTTCCCATAGCTTTGTTTCATCTGTTTTCCCACCTGCAAAGTAAGGAGAGTGTACTGACCTCCACTGCCAAGCCCTTTGAGGTCTGTGAGTGACACGTGTTCTGTTAAGGCTCCCCCGGCTTGAAAGTTTGGCTCAGCTTTTCCCCGCAGTCGTCTTCTGCTGAGCTGGGGCAGCTGTGGCTGTGCAAACAGGAAGGCTGTGAGGTATGAGAGTGTGACCCAGTCCCACCCAGTTTGTGTCATTCAGGATTCAGCAGAGTGACTTTGAGCACAACACCTACGGCAAGGGAAGGAGCTGCTCTGAAGGGGCGGGGACCTTTCCCCGGCAGCATCCCGTGCCAACACCAGGCTTCACGCACACTTCGTATCTGGCTACCCTGAAAGCAAACCCTTGTCATACAAACACGGGAAAATGGCAAGTCCTGGAGAAGCTGCGTCCTTGATCTGGACTTGTCACGAGCCCCAGGGTGCTTAGAAACAGCAACCTGAACAGGAATGACGGTATTGCTTATCCTCCGGATATGCCTGGAAGCTCTGTTTTTCACCAAAACTGCCATGGGGCTCCACTGCTGTTTTGCATATGATTCATGAGTCAAAGCTGCTGATCAACACAGGATAAAAACTACACTGCCCAGTAACTTAGCTTGATTGCTGGCTTAGTCTGAATCCCAGCTTTGTGTCCCTGGCTTTAAAGAAGCCCTACATGTAAAGGCAAATACGAGGTCTAAGTGCTTTAGGGTGTTTTACCATGAATCATGCAGCAAAGTAACACAGCCTCGGAAAATACTGAAGGTTTTTTGGTGGCTTCTGTGGATTTGATACTGATGAACCTATACTGGCACACTGGCCATGGTGCAGGGGAGATGAAGAGCAGGTGGATAGTTTCAGCAACTCATATCAAATGATAGAACCACAGAACTACTGAATGGTTTAGGTTGGGAGGGACTTTAAAGAACAAATAGTTTCAAACCTTTTGCCATGGGCAGAGATACCTTCCACTAGACCAGGTGCTCAAAGCCCCATCCAACCTGGCCTTGAACACTTCCAGGGATGGGACATCCACAACTTCTCCGGGCAGCCTGTGCCAGTGTCTCACCACTCTCAGTAGAGAACTTCTTCCTAACATCTAATCTAAATCTGCCCTCTTTCAAGCCATTCCCCCTTGTCCTGTCACTACATGCCCTCACAAAAAGTCCCTCTCCAGCTCTCTTGTAACCCCCCTTTAGGTACTGGAAGGGGCTCTAAGGTGTCCCTGGAGCCTTCTCCAGGCTGAACAACCCTCAGCCTGTCTCCGTAGGAGAGGCGCTGCAGCCCTCTGATCATCTTGGTGGCCTCCTCTGGACTTGTTCCAAGAGGTTTGTGTTTTCCTTGTACTAGGAACCCCAGAGCTGGACACATTACCTCAGGTGGGGCGTCACAAGAGCAGAGGGGCAGAATCCCCTCCCTTGTCCTGCTGGCCACGCTGCTTTGGGTGCAGCCCAGGGCACGGTTGGCTTTCTGCACTGCCAGCACACATTGCTGGGTCATGTTGAACTTCTGGTGAAACCAACACCCTCAAGTCCTCCTTGGCAGGGCTGCTCTCAATTAATTCTCCACCCAGCCTGTATTTGTGCTTGGGATTATCCCTCAGTTATTCCACATGGGGACGACCCACAGGACTAGGTTTGATGTAAGCTCAGCCAACTTCTTAGCCCCCCACCTTTCTTCTTATCACAGGATCTGAAAGCTAACATCCTACGCTCAAGACCTAGGAACACTGCAGCTCCCTGGCTTTTATCCAGAACAAGGTGTGGCTGTCTTGGGAAGGATTTTAACTCTCTTGACTGAAAGCCACTGTGACCACGTAACAGAATTCCCAATTCCTATGTAATCACAATTTCTCCATTTCAATTGTATTAAGCATTTCAGAGTGGAGAGAAGGAAAGAAGTGCGCACATTCGACCTGGAGCAGACGCAACTACAGATGATCTCCTCTTTCTAGAGAGAGAAGGGAGAAAACTCAGCAGGGACAGAGAACATACTTGTCTAAAAAGAATTGAAGGAAGCTGCAGAAGACTGAGCTGGCTGTCTCTCACATCACTTAGGAGGAAACAACCACTAGACGTGGGCACGCACAGAAGGAAGAGGAAGATCTGGGCTCCTAGCTGCCTTCCCTCTTAATGTGGAAGTAAAAATTCTCCATGACAGTGTCTCAAGACAAAGATTCTCAACTCCTTGTCTCCCCTCCCGCCCCTTCCACCTCTCACCTCCAGAGAGGTCTCACTCCCTGCAGAGCTGAGAATACTGAGAGGAGGTATTGGAGCAAACATTTACAAACCCTGCCAGGCGACTAATTCTCTCCTAGCCTTTCCTCTGTCTCTGGAAAAGGGACAAAAATGTGATGGGAAGGTAATTGGGTTTCATTAAATGCAGACTTAAGATTCCATCATCTGCCGTCCAAAAGCCATCACGCACAGGCAAAAGAGATATGATGCAAAGGAAGGAATACCCTTTGGTTCACTCAGGAAGAGTAACTCTGAGACAGATGAGCTGGGGGAGCTCTAAGGGTGAATATGGAAATGGATTTTGTGTGTTAAGTGGTCAGTCACTTTCAGGTGAGTCTTTAAGGTCCCTATAAAACACGGGATGACTTCCATGAGTAAAAATGATGGGATTGTGCAGTATCTGTGAAGTACAGGACAAAAGAGGCAAGAGAGGCACTGAGGTGCCTCACCTGTTAAGAACACAGGCAGCCTACGTGAGTGAGACACACCGTGTCTAGGGATGTGGCTGTTCTTCCTCATTAGGGTAGGCCCATGGGTTTCCCAGTCTTTCCTCTCTTTCAGACTTGCAATTTAGCTGTCTGCACAGTAACTAAGAATCAAGAATGCTGCAAAGTCTGTAGGCAGTAAGGAATTGGTGGACTCTTGCTTCTTCCCATGTTTATCAACAAATTGAGCAAGGCGAGGAATGCTGATGTTTGGCATTTGCTGAAGAGACAAAAATACTTATTTTCATTATGTCTGTTCATCAGCAACAAGGTTTTAAACTGAAAGAGGGTAGATTTGGATTTCGTAGGTTTGGCTGTAAGGAAGAAATTCTTTATGGTGACAGTAGTGAGACACTGTAATGGTCCTAACATCCAATCTGAACTTACCCTGACACAGCAGGAGAAAAGGGACAGAGAGGTGGGAGGAAGCCAGGCAAGAAAGCTTGCATGGGAAATAAAAAATTAGGAAAAAATACATTAAGAAAACCTTTCCAGAATTACATAATAAAAGGAAAAAAAAACCAAAGTTGAATATGTCTAAGGGAAATAGAGCCAAACAAAAAGTAGATTAGGTTGCAAATTAATGAGAACTCCAAAATTAGATCAAGATAGCAATTACCAAAGGAAGCTACTGTAGGTATTTATTTATTTTTAACAACGGCAGTCCTAAGAGTTATTAGGAAACAGACTGAAAATTGAGAAAGCCTAAAAAAAAAAGGGTTTTTTAGTAAAAGTGCAGCAGAATCTATCAGGCAATTGCCATGTGTAATTACTGTTATTGGCATTATTTTCATGTGGCACTTCACAGCAATAGATTTACAAAACATTACAATTTCCAAGCCTAGTAAAACTTTGTTGTAGTTTAAGGAAAAAACCAACATGAATTGCCCATCCTTTCTGGTGGCGTTACCATGCACACATTAGGGAACACTCACTGGCTAACGGGATGCAAAGAAACAGAAAATCTGAATGTCTAAACATGCATTTGCCCAGTAATCTTAACTGCTTTCAAGGCAAGGAAAGAACAAAATGAAAGCAGCTGATGAAACATGACCAGGTATTTTTAATTAATTTTGCATTTGGAAAACTAAAAAACATCTTAATTATAATTAATTTTACTAAATTTCTATGAGTTGAAAGCAAGCTAATGAGCTATGATTGGTAAAGACAAGGGTACGCTGAATCCTAAAAGATGTCTATACAAACAAGTGCTGTTTAGTCTTTTTGCAAATCTGTTCCTGGGATCTAAAAAGGACAGCACATATCACATACATGAAATCACCAAATAATAGAAATCAACGTAGAGAAGCACAGAAGAAATCAAAACCTCGCTAGATAATAATTTTTTAAAAATGAGACCTTACCCAATTGCAAGTCCTGCGGCCTGTAGTTCTAGAAAAGTGTTGACATCTGTTGGTGAGCAGGGAGCAGAGCAGCTCGGAAATCCCCGGGAAATGCAGCCACAGAGCCCTTTTCCAGTCCGGCGCTGCAAGGGTGGAGTCTCATTCGCAAGCCTGCTGTGTAACAGCTCAGACCACTCCCCTGGAAATGTCGCTCGGATTTAAAGCAGGGGATGAGCGCAACACCATCGAAAAGGAGCAGAAAAGAGGTCCGGTGCTCTTTGTGTGTGGGCCATGGCAATCTGCTGCAGCCTGCAGGGATGTAGTAATGAATATGGAAAAACAACAGCTTTATCCCTCCTAAACTAAAAGGATGGCACGGAACTTGATTTGATGTATCCTGCTGGGGAGCAAGGGAAAGCAGAGATACTGGGACAGCTCAGTGAAGCTGAGACTGAAGAACAGGCAGGGCATAGCTCAGGGGATGGGCAGCTTAATAATCTATCACTGACATGTCACAAAATGAGAGTGCAGGGATAGACTCGTGAAGGTTTGTGCCCTGCTGTGGATTTCAATGGCAGCACTGCTTGTTGCAACAAAAAAATGAGCAATTCCATAAACTGAGCATTGCTTCCTCTTTATCATGTTATTTTTCATAATGCAGCAAGCAGAAATAATTAAAGCTATCCCTGATCTATTAAGCCATATTCTTTTCCAGCTCAGTATAATTGTGACACGCCAACAGATGAGCATCTGGGGTTTCCTTGGGATTTCAACAGTAACCAAACAATCCCTCAGAAGAAATGTATGCCAAGTAAAAAAAAAAAAACAAGTTTACTTAGCTCTTTGTTACAATCAAAAAAAATTTTAAAGCCTTACTTCAAATAACGTAGGTGCACAAATTATCGCTCTTGCCCATGGTGTATGAGCTAACTTTTTGGTATCAGTTTCCCCAGGAAGGTCTTTGCCACACTCAAGCCACGCTGGGTTGAGTTTTGAATTCCCTGGCAGCTGGCATCAGGGGTGTCCCTGCTGATGTCTGGCTGTCGGTGCACCTGCCAGCTGGTGGCCAGTCCCAGCCAACACAGAGTGAGTGGCTTCTGCCTTTAGTCCTTTCTTACACCCTGTGCTCAGCCCTTTAAAGCCAATCAAGCGTGAACCCAGTGCTCTTGATGAGCGTGGTTTCAGTTCCTGTTCCAATCACAAATGAATAGTCAGGGTCATTCCTTTTTTGGTTATTCTGTTTGCTGTTATCTCGAAATGTCATCTTTGAGCTTGCACAGACACGCATTCCTCACTTCTTTTCCCAGTTCCAGGGAGTCTGCGGTGCCAGCACGATCAACACAGCCGGCCAAGTGAACTTCCAGGCCACAGCGTATCACTGTGGGGCTTTGGTCAACCCACACAGCACACTGACTCCAGCCATGGCATACCTGGGAAGCCAAGCCTTTGACAGCACCCCAAAGGTCCTCCCATCTTGATGGGCTTTAGGCCACCTCGAGTCCTGCCCTTGCCTGCGTAGGACCTGTCCATAAAGTTGAGCTGTGTTGCCCTATGCCATCTTTTAAGTCCAAGCCTTGTTATTTCTAGCAAGTCTTTACATAAACCTGTTCCTAAATCTAGCATGTTGATGACCAGCTTTAGGTTGGCTTCATGTCCTGGGAGGCCGTTCCAGACTCTTGCTGGAATTTGTTGTTTTTTCAGGACATTTTACTGCTCAGAATGTTCTCCGCTGCCTTAAGCAATCATCTCACTTGTCTTTCGCTCTGCCTGAAAGCTATTGCCAAAATTTTCATTTTCTCTTCACCTAAGCGTACCTATAAAGTTCTGAAATCTTTCCTTTGTGTCTGCAAGGTATCTTCTGAGAACAGGCCTGACTCCTTTACAATGCTGTGGTACTATGAGCAGGCCTTAAAAGAGGCTTAGAAAAGAGACTGTTCTGACCTGCCTTCCCTCCATCCATACCCTACTGAAAGCATTACGGCGTTGACTTCACCCCAAACACTCCCTGTCTTTTTGCTACTGTCTCTGTCCCCTTTTCTACAAAGCCCTGCACATCCAGCCCTTCAGGGAGGCCCTCAAACAGTATCTAAGTAGTCTTTGAAAAGTTACCAAGGAACATAGCTTGCAGTACTTGGTTTAAATTACTTGCGTAAGGGCTTGCACCGCTGTGTTGAAAACAGTGGGATGGCTGGAAATATGAGCTGTATAACATCTGTAAATGATCTCCACTAAAAGATCCCCTTTCCTTTCTACTACTTATCACTTTATTAAACTTGGTTCTGGCATGTTTGGCAGTTGTAGATAATTTGGGACCAATTACACACACTGCAATTTTTAAATGCTGGATTGTGAAGTAGAAAACACGTGGCTGAAGAAGTACCAGTCCCAAACGGAAACCTCATTGCCAAACATAAGACAGAATGACCTGCAACGATTTATTTTAAACCAACACATAGTTGGTTTATTATTAGAAAATGCAGATGAAAAAAAGATGTCAGATGAATTGAGAGCGTAAGAGAACTTGTGTGCTAATGCTGACTGGAGATTATAAATTTAGCACCACACAGACTCATTAGATGAATAATTATCTTCTACGTTTTTGCTGTACCTCCCCCAACAAGACCTGCTAGACCTGCTGGACCAGAACCAACTTAGATGCTTCTCTCTGTGTTCCTCAGTGTATCGGGGTCTACAGTCTATGCACAGAACCAGCTTCGTACCTCCTATAGATCTAATCTGCAATCAAATAACTCATCCATGTTAAATTGCAAATCGAGAGCAGCGAGAAGCTTCTAGACCAAATGCACACAGAAACCACAATCCTTTCCTTCTCTGCCTTCTGCCTTCTTACTCGGTTTGAAAGTAAACTAAAGTGTACGTCTGCGTGTGGTTGAAAAGCATGTTCCTTCTCAGGGGGAACCTGCAGATTTTGCAGTTTACCCCCTCCTGCTAGAGTAACTACAGGTTCTTTTAGTCTCTTTTGCTACTACTTTCCTTTGGCACCGGCAGAGCCCACCTGAGGCTGCTGGAGTCGTTGTGCACCAGGCACAGACGCAGCTTTATGCCGGCACAGAGCGGCTCCGGGTTGCACGGTCAGGTCAGACGCAACCTGTATCCTCAGGGAGCAAGCTCCCGCTCCAGGGATTTGCACTGCCCGGCGCCGCGAGACGGCAATGCGGCTTGGAAAGGCAGCTCCGGGGCGCTGCACGCCCGCCTGCGAGCCTCCTGCCTCTCACCTTCAGTCACCGCTTTTGTTACCGACGGCTCAAGCATCACGCTGGACATGCAAGCGCGGCGGGCGCACCAGGAGCGGGAGGCTCCGCGTTGCTCCCATTCCCCGGCGCTCCGCGGGTGCGCGGCACGGCCGCGGCTGCGCGGCCCCGGCGCTG
>VZTA01016864.1:35870-55345 GCA_013398855.1 Mohoua ochrocephala
CGGAGCGGTTGCTCTCCTTTGTACTGGGAAGGCAGGCGATAAGGGCAGCAGGATTTATACCGTGAGGGGGAGTTGCACGAACTTCCTCTGTCAGACGTTGCCTATTTCCATATCTCTAGAAACTTCCTTAGGCTCCGCTAAAAACTTCAGCGATTATTTAGAAGCATTATTCAGCCGCGGTAAAAATTCGGAGTTACGGTGTTCAGAAGGAGACAGGGGAGCCACAGCAAAGGCAAAATTCTGGGTTTAACCTTTAGAGCCTTCTGGTCGTACATTCTGGGTTCATTATGGAGGCGCTGTCTCCCGTTCAGGAGGGTTATCAGGAAGCAGACTGAAGATGTTGGCTTCTATATCCCTGCTTTCCCATGTTTCCTGCTAGCGTGCTTAGGTGAGAGTTTCTGGGTTTTGCACATAGCACAGTATCAGGTCAGAGTTCTCATGTGCACGGCTGCCCAGATCCCTTGAGCGTGGTAGAAGGCAGTGAGGGTCTGCCTAATTCATGCAGTACCTACTTTTTGAGGACGGAAAAGCAGCAGGTGTTTTTTGGGGGTTTTTTTACTTAATTTTTTTTTTTTTACAGGAAGGGAGTAGAAAATACTAGCAAATGAACTGAGGTTGTGAAAATCCCAAAAATTGAGACCGTGACTTGATAAGCAAAATACTGTAGAGGTCATGAAGTCCAGCCTTCATGGATTTTATTTTTCTCAGAATTGCTGGAGTGCAAAATGCATCTGTTGAAATCAAGGGTCTAGCTCTGAACTAACCTACACCAGTTTTGTGCTGGTATTGTTGCAGTGATTCCAGGAGTGTGTTTATTTGCTCGTTAGCTTTATATCAGACTAGTATTCACAGGTTTTTAACCTGATATTGCTGAATATGCTTGCACAATTCCTAGAGTAAGTATTTAAGTTTAGAAATAAACCATTTGAAATCCCATATGAACGGAAAAATCCTATTTCTCCATCTGAAAAGAAAATGTAAACCTTACGGAAAATAGGATTGCTATATTCAGAAGTGAAACCTCATTCTCTTCAAAATGGAACAAATGCAAAAGAATAAACTGTATAAGTAATGAAAATGAGGTATTCATTACCTCGAATACCTTGGTATGACACCACAAGAATGTGGCATTTGGTAAAGTTTAGTAAATTTCCGTTAAATGCAGTTAATTTCTCAAAATTGCATCAGACTGGCTGCTTTAAAGTGCTGGTTTGCATTTGCTTTATATAGCTATATATCTAAGCGTGGTGTAGGTTAGGTTGCTTACCTGATTCACGTGTTTTTCTCAGGCTTCTCTGTTTCCTTATCTCTGTGAGAGTGGTTGCTTGAACTTTCGCCTTCCTTGGGGAGACATCAGTGGATGAGTTTTGTAATGCTAATAACTGCTGTAGTGCTGCTGCAGGGTAAAGGGATGGTGTGCTGTGTGAGGTCAGGCATGCCTTTCCACGCTGAGCATCCTCTCCTTAGGAAACAGCAGGTAGGATTTTTTCTAGGTTTTATTGGTTGGTTGGTTTTTTCTTTTGTTTTATGTGTTCAGTGAGGTGCTTTCAGCTTGTTAAGAGTCTGACAGAAGCTGTGGATGGTGAAGCTTTGGCTTTGGATGGAGGGTACTGGCACTTCAGTTGTATAGTCAGTCGCAG
Source organism: Mohoua ochrocephala (assembly GCA_013398855.1). Classification (NCBI taxonomy): domain Eukaryota; kingdom Metazoa; phylum Chordata; class Aves; order Passeriformes; family Acanthizidae; genus Mohoua; species Mohoua ochrocephala. Next base: position 37,511 of record VZTA01016864.1, read on the forward strand.
GGATGGTGGGAGGCCAGGTGGGAGATTGACAGTGGTGGGTTGCAGGAAACTGAAATTTGTGAAGGAGACTCCCAAAGGTCTGTGTCCTTCAGTGAAAAACATGATTGATATAGAAACATGACATTTAAAGGAGGGATGCCTTGTAAGTGCCCTTGAAGAGATGTTTATCTTGTATAACAGAGTGTTTTGCAGGTCTCCATGATGCAAGCACATAGGGTCCTGCACTGGTCCCCTTTGGCTGGCTAAGATAAGGCAGAACTTTGGCTCAGAGCTAGATAGTTTCAATCCGTATTCGGGAAAATTCAAATTTGAACTCCAGAAATCTTGTTAAGGGCAAGGCCTCACATCCTTGCCTCTGAGATATGTCACTATTATTCTCTATTTTTGTATAAACTTCAAATGAACACCAGAGAGATTGTCCCATCTTACTTTCTGAATAGTGTAGTTTTATCTAATACTTGTCTTGCTGGGCAGGCTGGGGAACCCTCTGAGAAGAAAATCAAATCCTTGCAACTGTCTGTGAGGCAGGGGTGCTGGCCATCCATGTCAGAATTGTGGGGAGACAAAATTATTGCGATACAGTAATTTTCAAGTGTTACTCTGTGGGTTGGTAGAACTAACCTGGCTTGAGGTGAGATTCTGCTCACCTTCATTAAACTGCCTGGTTTTACTTGAATAATTCCAGCTTACTTATTGGAATAGACTCTGCCTGGAAAGAACCACCTCGTTCTCTTGTTTAAATGCTTTGCCTAGAGCACTGAACTCGGGTGTGATGATAGAGAGATGATGAGGCAAATACTTGAATAAAGAAAAAAACCCCTGGCTAATACTTTGCCAGTGTAAGTTTCAAGAACATTTAAAATCTTGTAGAGGCAAGGTAAGAGACATGGCCAAGGAGGGATGCAGAAATCTGTCAGCTGGTGCCAACTGTTGCCTGTTTAATTCCTGTATCACAGCACAGCCATCTTGAGGTTCTGCATTTGCAGCACTGCTAATCTGCAGAAAGAACAGCCAGTCCATTTCCAGGTGACTGAAGGAAACCTGCAGATCTTTTATCTACTGAAGATGACAGCACACGCATCTAGGTACTTGTGATTCGTGTCCAACGGGCAGACTTCATTTCCATGATCTTAACGCTGATTGCTGTTTTTCTCAGGTTGTCAAGAGAGAAGGCAGCGGGACCGAGTCTCCGATGATCGGTGATAAAGTGACCGTCCATTACACAGGATGGCTTCTCGATGGCACAAAATTTGACTCCAGTCTGGACAGAAGAGACAAATTCTCTTTTGACTTGGGGAAAGGTAATATCTTGTGTTTGGTGTTGATCAGTTTTGGTAATAATTGAAATGGGATTTCCTTGTGTGTGTGGCTCCTTTGCTTTTCAAAGTTGTTACTTGATCTTGTTTTCAGAGTTTATTCTCTTAAAATGGCCCAGTCAGAATGTTTTGGAGATTTTTCTGAATGAGAAAACTGTGTAGCCCCTTGAGAGGCCTGCTGAAGAAATCACAGGCCTCAGACAAAGCGCTCCAGGGGAGCAAATCTGCCCTGAAAGATAAAGAGTAGTTAAATAGCCAGAATATGCATATTGTTGGTTGGGGTTTTTTTGAGGGCAGACCTCAGTTCAGGTGTGCTTAATTGTGACCAGCTACTGGGACAGGGTACGCAGAGGCAGCTGTCAGCTGTCTCATGATAAAACATACTCTCTTTTCCACAAAGTTGTCAGATTAACTCCAATACGAATCTTTGAGCAGTGCATCTCTTTATTATCAAAATCTTTCATTTTTTGAATGTAAAAATCTAAGCGTCATTGTTCCAGCAAGTCTTACTACTCAATCTTGTCTTCTTCCCTGGCAGTTGCTTCTGCTTTTTAAAAAATAGATAATAGCTCCTTTTTTAAAAAGAGGTAAATTAATTGTACTGCAATTTGAGATGATATTAAGTGTACCTATTAATACAAGACTAATAGAAAGGCTGCTTGATGAGTCGAAAGGAACAGCAATTAAGAGAGCTTGAGTAAGAGAGAGAGGATTTTGTTACAGCTTTTCTTCCCTTTGGAAGGAATACTACTACTTCCCTCCCCCTTTCTGTTACAAATGTGTGTAACTTTTAGTTACCACTGGTGCTGGTTTTTTGCCAGCTGATAAAGTACAGGCAGAAGAGGCTGGTTTGGATTGTTTTCAAAACAGGAGCAGGCAATCTCTCACCCTAAGGCCTTCCTCTCGGAAGAGTTTATTGTTACTTCCTGGCACTTGAGACTGTGCCAAGCACCTCAGCCCGTGTCTCTGCTCTGTTACTCTACGAAAAGGGTTGTTACATCTAGAATGAAGAAATGTTTGTGCCGAATTTGGGTCCCTGGGAAACTTTAGAATTTGATTAGTCTTGAAACTGATTTACATCAATGAGAGCGAGCACAAGCCCTTCAGTATTTCTGCCGCCTTAGCTTGTGTATACCAAAAGTGATGATGCTCAGTTTCAGCTGAGCGTGCTTTTCACGTGCGATTGGCGTTTGACTTGTGCAGGTGAGGTGATCAAAGCATGGGACATTGCTGTGGCCACTATGAAGATTGGTGAAATCTGTCGGATTACGTGTAAACCAGAATATGCCTATGGCTCAGCTGGGAGCCCCCCAAAGATACCTCCCAATGCTACACTGATTTTTGAGGTAAGTGAGACATGGTCACTAAAACGGTATGCTTGAAAAAATGTGTGATGCAATAGCCTTTCAAAACAGGATTGTTACATTTTCTAAAGAAAATAATGTGGTCAGTTTTGGGTAGTGTGGACAAAGGTTTAGTCTGGCTTCCACTGCTCCGTGATGGCTCAGGTTCCCTTCTTTTTGAGTTTTTAAAAGACTTGAATGATCTTCAGTGTTCAGTTTTAATTCTGCAGTTACGGAGTGATTTGCTGCAGGAAAGTGCAGGTTGGGAAGGCAGACTATTTCAGTGACAGACTCTGAAGTAGTTAAGAAAACAAAATCTTTATTCCACTTTATAACACAGAGTAATGATACGTTAAATGTTGTGAAGTTTTCAACAACAGGAAGAGCAATTAATGCCCTGAGTAATACATTTTTCATACTTACTTGTGTTTTCTTTACAGCATTAACGTAATCTCTTACAAGCTGTTTCAGGGAGAAAAGAGGTAATTGCCCCATGTAAACTGCTGGAATACAATATTTGAACAGCCCTGCAATTATGAACTCTTTTCTGTAGAGCTGAGTGTTGTAGTCAGCCTTAAAGCACCATAAAACCAATTTGGATTCAGGTTGCTGGTTCATTACCAAAGTCTCTGTGCATCCAGGCTACCCTGATCAATCTCTCCACCAAAGATGAAGTCCTGTGCACTCACTTTGTCCCTGTGACACACTCCTGAGCAGTCTTGAGTTTGGGTAACCCAGTTTGACAACTCCCACAGCCAGCTGGTCTCCTGGAGATGAGCTGCATGTCTCGGTGAGCATGGAGCCAGTTATCCTTGGTGTCTCTCAACCTCACCAGGAGAGGAGAGAATTTGTTTCCTACTGATCTTAGAGTCATTTCCCCCCACATCTTCCCCCTCCTTCCCAAAAGGGGTGGAAATAGCAGCTGTCTCTTGTGTGTTATTTCAGAAGTGAGAACGGTTGCTCAGAATGCTGAGACTTGTGTTTGATTTTTTCCGTGGAGGATGACATTAAAGCTTTTTCTGGAGCATACCCTGACAGTCTCAACAGTGTTTGGAGAGGATATATTTTTCTTACTGTTGAAACAGTCCCAATTTGCCAACAATTACTTCAAAATAAATTCTACCTGAGAGAAGGCAGACGCTTTTAAGTGTGATTTTTTTTTAAATTACTTTGCTCTAAAGCACTTAATCAATGGCATGGAATCCTACAATTGGGGGCATAAGGAAAGTTTTAAAACTGATGTTTGCTCTGAGTTTTATCTAATATCTGAGAAAGGTAAAAATAGCTCCTGGAGTAAAGTCTGTTTCGATTTTATTGGAAACAATGAGCATCTAATAAGAAGGGTAAATTATACATAGAATCATTTAGGTTGGAAAAGACCTTTAAGACCATCGAGTCCAGTCATAAATCTGACCCTGCCAAGTCCATCACTAAACCATTAACCCAAGTGCCACATCTACACCTAAATACCTCCAGGGAGGGTGACTCAACCACTTCCCTGGGCAGCCTGTTCTACTGCTAATATCCGTTCCAAACCTCCCCTGGTGCACCTTGAGGCCATTTCTTCTTGTTCTGTGACTCGTTACTTGGAAGAAGGGACTGACCCCATCTGGCTATAACCTCCTTTCAGGCGTACAAAGTGAGAAGGTTCCCCCCCAGACCCTCTTGCTCTCCAGGTTAAATAGCCCCGGTTCCCTCAGCTGCTCCTCATAGGACTTGTGCTCCAGACCCTTCCCCAGCTCCATTGCCCTTCTCTGGACACCTTCCAGCACCTCCATATCCTTCCTGAATTGAGAGGCCCAAAACTGAACACAGGATTTGAGGTGTGGCGTCACCAGTGCCCATTCCAGCGGGACAGTCACTGCCCTGATCTTGCTGGCCACACTCTTGCTGGTACAGGCCAGGTGCCATTGGCCTTCACATAACTGGATGTTTTATTTGCTTTACATTTGGATAGTGTATTTGCATTTCTTTTTTTTTTTTCCATGGACTTCTGAGCAATAGGATTAAAGATATAGTCTGTGTGGAAGGATTAAAAAAATATTGCTAGCAGGTAGTGTCCTCTAAAGGATGATAACTTACTCACTTTGAGTACATCAAAATTAATACCATTATTTCTGAAAGATAGTATCATGTAGAGCTGTTCATGAACAGCATTTTCTTACATAGAAATCTGAAGCTACTCATGGCTTACTTATATTGGATCAAACTATGCATGTTGGAGTGCTGTGTGCTTCTATGCAAGTGATACCAGGTGTAATCAGGGCTGAGCTGATGATTGAAATGCAAGCTAAAAGCTCAAGGCCTTCTACCTTGGCAGCACGGGGGGGGGGAGCATTCTTAAGGGCTTAGCACTACTACAGGGGATGCACGTGGACAGCAGAAAGCAGAGACGCTTTCATTGTCCTGCAACAAGAGATAATACCTGGCACTGGGATAAATAAAAGCAGGAACTGCAAGGTGGGATTTGTTCCATCCGACTACTGCTGAGTCCATCCGATGTAGTCACCCAGGTTATTCACTTCCCACTGGGCTTTTCTTGATGCTGCCAGTCTGGCCTCTCCATCTTCTGGGTTTGTTTTTAGATAAAAGTAGTGTTTCTTTCACGAGTCTTGATATCCCCTAATGCCTGCCTCAGCAGTAATGTTGCAGGGAAGAGAGGAGAAGGAAAAGCACCAAAGCTGCCTGTGATGGTTTTGTGCTTCCCTAACAAAATAGCCTGGGGCTCACTGGCAGCCACAAGTAAGCAGTGCTGGGTGTGTCCTGATTGGGGGTGTGGGCTGGAACTTAAATCCAGAAAATTTTCCGGAGTTTTATTAGGTTAAAGTAGTTTCTGGCTAGTATGACTCTCAAGCAGCTAAAGTCTTTCAAGTTTCCACGTTTTTAGTTTTACCTAGGTTTACTTTTTGTTACTCAGCACAGTATCAGCAGGGTTCTTTTGCAAGTGCTTATCACCATACCAAAATTTTGTACAAATGGCCTTACAAAAGACCCTCTAAAAGTTACACTAAGAGATTTTCTACCTGTGTCATCACATCAGCATTTCTCTATGACATGAAATAGTGCATGTCCTATGGTTTGGAAGTTCTTTTCTTTTTGATCTGGTGGTGGTTTTGTTTTTTCTTCCTTGTGATTGCTTTTGCTGAGCAATATAAATAGATTATTCCATAGAACAGTATTGTTCAGGTTGGGAAAAAGAAAGAGGGGAGGGACACACCTGTATGGTCATCAGTAGGATATTCAGGAATGACTTGTTTCAGACTCACTGAGGAGAAAGACCGGAATATTATTTGTTACTAGATATCAGTTAAAATAAAAAGTGGAAGTACTGGTGGATATTGAATTCCTTTTGCATTCCAGGTATCTTAAGTCCAGTGTCAGGAACCTCCACAGCATTGGCCCTGAACTTTTTTTTTTTTTTAAAAATGACATAGTCTAAACACTGCTGATTATAATGGCTGGCTTTTTTGTGCTGTTTTCACTATTGTTTTACTCAAACATAGGATATGAATTTTTTTTTTCTTCACTTCATAGCAACAATGACAAATATCTTTTGTAACTAGACTGTTTTTCTGTGTCATCGTGGTACTCCCCCTTGAAACTATGATGTACATTTACTTGGGAGGGCATGTGAAGATTCAGAGATTCAGACCGGATACCTGTCTCCTACATTAACACTAGCTCTTAAAAATCCTAAACAATTCGTTGCAGCAGTGAGTTTAGTTTAAAGTTTCGAAGATCTCTGGAGAACAAATTCTGTGAGTTACTAAATTGGTGTAATGAGAATAAATGCAAGGCTTTTCTTCCCTCCACAGATAGAACTTTTTGAGTTCAAGGGGGAGGACCTCACTGATGAAGAAGACGGTGGCATCATCCGAAGAATCCGTAAAAAAGGGGAGGGCTACTCCAAGCCCAATGAGGATGCACTTGTAGAGAGTAAGTGTGTTGTTACACAAATAGTAAATGGATTTGCCATGTGAGCTGGCAGAGCCTGTTCACAATCTACAACTGCATGTCCTGAGGGAGAGGAATACGTGGCTTCTCTTTTCTGTACCAAGTAACTTAACAACCTAGAGTAAGCTTTCCTTCTCCAGTTTCTAGCAAGGTTTACATTTTCCAGCAGCAACTGTGTTTTCTGGTGATACTGAATCTGTTGAAGTGCTTATCTGATCACAAAAGGTGATTGAGTCCCATAAAGTATTTCCATGTGCTGAGGAACAAGAGGGGAAGTCATTCTGGCACTCGTCGTCAGAGTGGAAAAAACAAACACTTAAAATGAACAAAAAAAAGAGGGGTTGCTAAATTGAACAGCAGCAGTTCTGTTCGCTGCCAGTAGCCACCATGCCATAGGTGGCTGCTGAAAGAGAAAAGAGTGTTTAGAAGGAGGCTTTGGCGCTTTGTGTGTGCTGCCTGCCCGTACAGAACTCCCTGTGCGCTCCTGGGTACGTGCCCGCTGCCGTGCATAGGTACCTGCTGATTTCTCTCTCTGTTGTTCTGGTTTTTGTTACCAGTCCAGTTCGAAGGCCGATACGGAGATCGTGTTTTTGACAAGCGGGAATTGCGGTTTGAGATTGGAGAAGGTGAAAACTTCGATATTCCTCACGGTCTGGAGAAAGCAATTCAAAAAATGGAGAAATCGGAGGAATCTGTGTTCTATCTCAAACCCAGGTATGCTATTTCTTGGTGTTTGATACTGGAAGGGCTTATCCTAATCATCTGGCAAGAAAAAAAATGTTTTGTTATAATGCCTTTCAGCTTTTTTCAGTCCTGTGGTAAAAACTTGGATCGGCCCCAAAAAACTGGCATATGAGAAGTATCGAGCTAAAATTGCTTTGCCACTTCATAATGAAGCAGTAACACTCCAGAAAAAAATTACTTAAGTCTCTGTAATGTTGACCTCTGAATATTTTTAAAAAATGTTGTCGCTCACTAACTTAGATTTTCGTGATCCCTCTTCACGACTGCTTACTGCAAAGCAGTGCCTATGTAGACTTGGATAGAGGCAGAATTTTCTCTTTACAGTGAAAACATATCTGAAACAAGTGGAGTTGCACAGATTGTTTTCATCAAACTTTAATTTACTTCAGTTTTTATTGAGGTTTTTTTAAACTGGAACGGAGCATGATGGGAGCAGAAAAGCAAAGCAATTTGATCTAGAGGGTTTTCCTGCTAACACGCAGCTTCTTACTGGAGTTGCACTGCAGTACCTTTCTGTAGGCATTTCCTGTTTATCTGCTGATTAGCAGTGTGTTAAGTGTACAGCTGCTCACTTAATCTTGGTATTTATTGTCTTTGCTTTTCTAAGAATAGAACTAAAATACAGGTGCTCTGAAGGCAACACTCAGTTTCAGACCATGAATACAAAACATGATAGGTATCACTTGAAAGTCGGTTGTTTTGGTTTGGCTTTTTTTCCTTGATGGAGGGATTACTTGCTTTTCTTTCAAGTAAACTAAAAAATAAAAATAGGAACTGCTTAGAGATTAAAGAAATCAACACTGGGTTTCTCTTACTTTCTTCTGCCTCGTACTTGCTAATTTTAGAATTGTACTTAGAATTTTTCAAGCCTTTTTCTTGTAACACTAATTTATGCACATCCCACATTTGCACGGGGTTTTTGTCTCCATCTTCCTATGTAGCAAATATAGCTGGATGAATAGTCTTGAACTCTCTTCTTTATAATGTTTGTTTCTTCCTCCCCACCCCCATTTTACAGCTACGGTTTTGGAAGTGCTGGGAATGAGAAATTTAAGATCCCTCCAGACGCAGAGCTGCAGTATGAAGTGAAACTCAAAAGCTTTGAAAAGGTGGGAACAAGAGATGAAATCCCAAAGAGATCCGGGGGCGGGGGAAGAAGTGGGAGTGCAGCTTAAACGATGACAATGGAATCCTTGAATGGCGATGTGAAACAGGGAGGCCACTGTTGCCAGAGATGTTGGTGACATGCTGGGAGCTCTTGGCTGAAATGGTCCTTATTCTTCCTGTATCCCTGTCTGCTGCCATCTCTCATGCTCTAGGCCGGTTTCCAGTAGCAGTGCAAAGCTCTGCTTTGCCAAACTTATCTCTACCATACTGTTACTGGAAAACAGCATAGCCACTTGATTTCCCTAGAAGGTGTGTTGAAGTTGACTGGAACTGTTCCTGTTTGGGTAGGCTAAAGAGTCCTGGGAAATGAACACAGATGAGAAGCTGGAACAGAGCTGCATTGTGAAGGAGAGAGGCACTCAGTACTTCAAGGTAAGTTACAGTCCCCAAGTAATAGCAGCATTTCTTAGTCCTTGTCATGAGTCGATAACGATGATTACAGCTTCTGTCATTTCTTGAGTGGTGGTCATGGTATTCTGTGAGATTTTACAGGGAGAACTGGAGGGGAATGTGTCTTAAAAAAAAAAAGAAACTCGGTTGTGTTATCCAAAGAACTAACTCTGCAGGGAGCTCTCTGTTAGAGCTGTTTGCTGTATCTACAGATAACGCCGGGGGGTGTACAGTATTTCAGTTCCTGCTGTGGGACAGTGCTGTGATTGAACAACATTGATTCGGGTAGAGATGTGTGGAGAAGCTGTTTAAAGCAATTTAACCAGCTAAAGGAAGAGTTTCCTATTACCTTTGTATTGCATTTTGAAAATGCCCCATCTTCCCTTATTTTTGCATCGGAAGTTGAATATAACATAGGAGTTCAGTGAATTATCAATGCTGGCATATACCCCTAGCTCTAGTGGGGAACCGGTTAAGTATTCCTGAAGATTTTCTGATCCTGTGCAGGAATGGCTCTCAGAAGTAGTATATTTTTGACGATAGAAGTTACTTTTTGATGAAATGGGGTTTTTTTAGATCAGTTGCTCAAGGTAGGCGAAAGGGACAAGAGGGGGATCGAAGTTACTGTGGTGATCTGTGTGATAATTGAGCTGCCTTGTTTACAGGAGGGAAAATACAAGCGGGCAGCGTTACAGTACAAGAAGATTGTGTCATGGCTGGAGCATGAGTCAGGACTTTCTGAGGAGGAGGAATCAAAAGCCAAAAGCTTGAGGCTTGCTGCCCACCTTAATCTAGCTATGTGCCATCTCAAGCTAAAGGAATACTCCCAGGCTTTGGAGAACTGCAACAAGGTAGTAGGAGTTTTATTTATTCTTAAACTGCACAAGCAGTCTGACAGTTTATCTCTTGCTTTAAAAATTTTAGGGACAGCAGGCCATGTGGTGTTTGGTCTTTCTTACCAGCTGGCATTTGGGTAGTACAGAATTTTTAGTACACTAAAAATATCCAACAGATTATTTTCGTAATTAGTGCCCTTTGAACGTCTTTTACTAAGTTGCTGCTACATTGACAATATTCGAGCGTTTAGAAATAAGAAACGCTTGAGATGTGGTGAAGGTAGTTATGTTGGCAAAGGTCTTTCAAAGAGCAGGATTAGTGCCTGACTAAATCTTGGACTTGCTGGTTCTCTTGTCACATAGCCTACTCTACTTATTCCTCTTTGTACTTATTTCTACTGCATTCCACTCACTTTATTAGTGAGCCCTGACAAGACTCGTAAGTCTACATCAGAAGGTGCAGTTCCTAGCAGTCTCTGGTGTTCTGATGGCATGTAATTTTTATAAAAGAAAAATAATTACTGACTGTGGTTTGGTTTTGGGTTTGTTTTTTTTTTTTTGGATGCAGGCACTCGAATTGGATAGCAACAATGAAAAAGGCCTCTTCCGGCGTGGAGAAGCTCACTTGGCTGTCAATGACTTTGAGCTGGCCCGAGCAGATTTCCAGAAAGTGATACAACTTTATCCAAGTAACAAAGCTGCCAAAGTGCAGCTGGTGACTTGTCAGCAAAAAATACGGGAGCAGCATGAGAAGGAGAAAAAGATGTACGCCAACATGTTCCAAAGGCTTGCAGACAAAGACTTAAAGGTAAGTAACACTACTCCAGAGATTACAGGAGGTGGTGTCATGTGTTAGACAAGGAACAGTGGTTTAGGTACTCAGCTTACTTCTCAGGACAGGTAATTATAGCAGGAGAACACTCAAGTGGACTGCTTTGGGGAGCAGGGATGGAACTCAAAATGCCAACAGTCAAAATTATTAGGCCATCTGGTTTGAACAGGAAAACCAGCAGTACCAACCATGGCACAGAAAGCTTTTACTTATTTCAGCTGAATTTGCAACAGACCAGTGTTAATCAGAAAGCAGTTGAAGTGATGAGATGCAAACATCATAATGTTCCAGAACTGAAAAAAGCACCTATTTTTCTAGAACCTGTTGTGAAGAACAGGCTGTTCTGGTGCCTGGGGGGCCCATCTAGTGAGAACTTGTGTCTGTCATACAGAGGGTGCTGGGCACCATCTTGCTTCTCACGGAGACATTAAGATGTGGTTGATGGTCTCCATTTCAGATGTCACAGATTGATTATGAAGTGTCATTATTCTGCTGTGTGGATGGTTTTGTTAATAAGCTTTCACTAGAATTTTAGTAAATACTGGTTCGGTTAATGATGGCAGTATGTGAATACAGGTTATAAAAAGATTGTATCAGCTAGCAAGAAACATTCCAGGTTACTGGTGAGAATCACATAGCCTCAGAAAACCTTCTCTTATCCTTAAATCTGATGGTCTAGAAGGACAAGATAGACCTGTACCTTCTCAGATAAATATGGGATTTATATCAGCCTCAAATTTCCTCTGTAACGCTGGGGAGTACAGAAGCTTGTATCTTGTGAGGTTATTTTCACCTTCCCAGAATATGCACGGAGAACATAAAAAATTGTCGGATATTGGTACGTTAATTTCCTTTGGCTAACTGTGTCATTGAGCCTTTCCAGAGGCACGGTGTCCTCAGAGTGTATCCTGACAGTTCAGCCATTTCAGACTGTCAGCTGACAGTTTCCTACATGAAGCGCTTTACGCCGTCCCTTCTTTTTTTGGCTAAAGCAGCCTGACGTCAACAGTCCTTGCTCATTGGAGCTTAAAAGGAAGTATTCTGTCCTAGACGTAGTGATGTAAAGCCACCCAGTATCTTAATTTTGGTAGGCTTTAATAAAAAAATCTCAGAAAGATAAAGATACAGCAACTAAACTAGAATTATTTCACTGTTAGGCATCTTCACTTTTGAAATGGCAGGATTTAATTGCCAGTTGTCGGGCTCTGCTGTGAAGGTTCCTTTCAGCTAGCACAGCTGCTGGGGATCTGGCTTCCTCCACGAGGTGTGGGACACAGCAAGATCTGTGGAGATGGGAAGAGTGGATTGCTGAAACAAGCTATACCCACTAAAAGTACAAAAGAGCTGCCTTTGTGCTTTCTTCAGCTCCTAAGACAGATAATTGGTAGAGTAATATTCTTGGCAAAAGGCAGACTCAGAGTCTTTGCACTGCAGACTGTTTGGGATATTGGGAAAACATTGGCACTTAGTTCTGATTTCCCTATCTGCTTGGGACAGAATCAGTTTAAAGTTGCAGAATCCTTCAGGTTGGACTCCAACCAAATGTAATTGAAAGGTTATTGTTTGGCATCTGACACTGGACACGGGATTCGAGGTGTGGCCTCACCATTGCCAAGTACAGGGGGACAATCCCTGCCCTGGTGCTGCTGGACACACTATTGCTGATACAGGCCTGGGTGCCATTGGCCTGCTGAATTGTTCCTAACAAGTTAGGTGATCTTGGGAATGTGCAATGTGCTGGTTTGTTTTTCTCTGAGCCATCTGGCCTGCTTTAAAAGGATATGGTTTTATATGAAATGAGATTGATGGAACTATTAACTGTAAAGGATGCTTACTCCCTGGGCCAGTCTCGAGGTAGTTTTCTTGCAAGAAAAACTTGTTTTCCTCTTACTGGATTTATAATGTTGCTTTACTCTAGCTCCAGCAGTGTCTGTTAGTGGTGGTGTAGGAGAAGTTCAAAGTTCTGGAGAAGAGAGTTTGTTTACTAAACGTCTTGTGATTGCTAAGAAGGTAGCTTGGACCACAGTTCTGATACTCCTGACACAGTCTGTTAAATTCAACGGCCACTCTTGCTGTTAATCAGTAGTTAATTTCATTAATTCGAAAAGTTCACGTATATGAAGCGTGAATTTTTGAAGGTTGGGATGTTTTTCACCTTACCTTAAGCCCAGGATTGCTGGCTAACAGATTTTCTGTGGTGAGAAGACTTAGCTCTTGTGTGCTTTACAGAATGCTTCTAAGGATGAAAAACTGACCTTTGAGGCATGAATGTTCTTTTAAATGTGGTTTTGTCTTGCAGCCAAGTTGGTGTAAGATTTTAAGGATTCTGTCCCTTTTCCCCCTCTTACTTCCCTCTCCCAGCATTGCATGTTTAAGACTTTGCTTTTTTTTTTTTTGTCTGGTTCTCATCTAAGATCATCATAAAACAGATGGTTCAAGATGCTGGGCTGACAGGTGGAATAGCAATTTCATTGCACTAGGTTTTGAGATGAGCAAGCCAAGACATTTTTACCTCCCTTTACTGTGTTTGAAAATCATTGCATAACCAGCCAGGATGTGCTGGTTATGTCCTATTGTAAAAGCTGCCCTCGGACCCCTACCTCATGGCTCTCTGCCTTCCACACCTTTTTGTGAGGAAGATGCACAAGGAGAGGGCTTTAGAGCAGCCACATTGCCAGATCATCTTTTCTTCCAGCTAAGCTCTTGCACAGGACATCCAAATCACTGCTGTTGAGTTGAAGTGTTCTCTTCACAAAACTAGTTGTCCAACAAAGATATTTCTTCTTAGGCTGAGTGCAAGTGCGCCTCATACAAGTTGGGTTGGGGTAGGCCATAGGAATGGCTGAAAATAAATCACATTGATACTGAAGCAGGGCAAAAGCAGTTCTTGCAGAAGCTTTGTAAATAAATTTCAATTAAAAGACTTCTGAGAGACTGTTGTGTAGCAAATGGGTGCAGGCTGCATTAAGAATCATAACCACCTAATACCAGTATTATATTTTGGCCTTTTCTACGCTGCTTCTGGTTTCTTAGATGCATGAAAATTTTTGGTTTCTCTTGGCTGAAGATCCAAGATTAATATATAATTAATATATTAATTCAGTCTTGCAGGGTAGACAAGCTTTTCCAAGTGATAAGAAGCAAACAATGTTTGTGCTAGCAGTTTTGTATAACAAATTAATATATTTTCTTTGTCTCTCTATTTAGTCATCTGCTACTCTTCAGACAAGCCACACTGAAGATGCAGAAATGAAAGATGCGCAGAACGGAGTTGAAGATAAATCAGAAGTTGAAGCAGAAGCATAAAAACAAACCCTATTCCATTAGTTTTGTAAATGAAAGAATTTCCAGTGAATTAGACCTTTATTTTTCTACCTGGTTGGATAGTGGCTTCAAGGGAGCAGAGGCTGAAGCCACCATGCCACAGTCAGTTACAGCTTTATGTGGCTGTTCAAGAAGCTGAGTGGCAGCATAAATCTGGTTTAATCCTAGTGACTTTATTTATTCATTCGGCCTCTGTTACTGTTTGGGTTCTGTCTGGATTTACTCTGCTTGGTTTATTTGCATTTTCATAGAATCATAGAATGGCTTGAGTTGGAAGGGACCTCAAAGATCTAGTTCCGACCCCCCTGCTGTGGACAGGGACACCCTTCACTAGACCAGGTTGCTCAGAGTTCCATCCAGCCTGGCCTTGGACACTTCCAGGGATGGAGCATCTACATCTTCTCTGGGCAGCCTGTTCCAGTGCCTCACCACCCTCACAGTAAAGAATTTCTTCCTAATACCTAATCTTAGCCTGCCCTCTTTCAGTTTGAAGCCATTCCCCCTTGTGCTGTCACTACTTGCCCTTGTAAATAGTCTCTCTCCATGTTTCTTGTAGGCTCCCTTCAGGTACTGGAAGGCCACAGTTTGGTCACCCCGAAGCCTTCTTTTTTCCAAGCTGAACAATCCCTGTTCTCTCGGCCTTTTCTCATAAGGAGAGGTGCTTCATCCCTCTAATCATCTTGGTGGGCCTCCTCTGGACTCTCTGCAGCAGGTCCATGTCCTTCCTGTGCTGGGGACCCCCGAGCTGGCTGCAGTGTTCCAGGTGGGGTCTCACCAGAGGAGAGGATCAAAATCCCACCCCTCCCCTGCTGCCCACGCTGCATTTGATGCAGCCCAGGTTACAATTGGCCTTCTGGGCTGTGAGTGCACATTGCCAGCTCATGTCCAGCCTCTCCTCCAACAGCACCCCCAAATCCTTCTTGGCAGGGCTGCTCTGGATCTGTTCATCTCCCAGCCTTTCTTGATACCAGGGGTTGCCCCAACCCAGGTGCAACACCTTGCACTTGGCCTTATTAAAGCCTCATGAGTTTCACATGGGCCCGCTTCTCAAGCTTGTCCAGGTCCCTCTGGCTGGCGTCCTGTCCTTCAGGTGTGTCACCTGCACCACTCAGCTTGGTGTCATCTGCTTTGCCGAGGGTGCACCCAATCCCTTCATCCATGTCATTAATGAAGACGAGAGTAACACTGGTCCCAGTATGGACCCCTGAGGGATGCCACTTGTCACTGGTGTCCATCAGGACCCTGAGCTGTCGACCACTACCCTCTAGATGTGACCGTCCAACCAATTTCTTATCCATCAAACAGTCCACTGAATCCATCTCTCTCTAGTTTAGAGAGAAGGATGTGAGGAATTGCGTCTAAGGCAGAAATTTACAGAAATGTCACCTGTAGCCCTTCCTTTGTCCACTGGTGGAGTCACTCCATCATTGAAGGCCACTAGGCTGGTCAGACAGGACTTGGCCTTGGTGAAGCCGTGCTGGCTGTCCCCAGTCACCTCCCTGTCCTCCATGTGCCTTAGCATAGCATCTAGGAGGATCTGTTCCGTGATCTTCCCAGGCACAGAGCTGAGGCTGGCAGGTCGGTAGCTCCCATTTTGTCATCGGCGTTTCTGGTTCCAGCTCACTTTAATCCCAGGTTCTGCTTTCTAAATTTATTTCCTTCAAGTAATCAGCTTTTTCCAGGAGTCCTCACGTGAGACTCGAGAACAAATTGGCGCTCCCAGTTCTTCTGCCTTGGGATTGCCCTCTTTCCCCCTGTTCAGTAGGGAGTCCCTTCCATTAAGTATTGTAACCTTTCTTGTATGCCTCCTCTTTGCAAATTGCTGAAGGTGAAGACTCTGAAGTCACAGCTTAAGTAATAAAGCTCCAATTAAACTCAAGAAAACGGAACTTTTCGTGGGTTTTTATTGGAATTTGCACAGAATTGAGAGAATTTACTGTCCTTCGGTCATTCGGTGTTTTCTTGTCCACATAGCCACAGTGTCCTGATTATTTTTCTATGTTGTTTGTTCATTACCATAGAAAATTCCCACAATATTTGATATAGTATTTACCCATATATTTGCAAAAGGGAAATAATATGTTGCTGGAAACCGTGCAAAAAGCAAGTCTGTAACCTATGCATAGAGCTTATTATATGTTCATATTGCTACCTTCCTCTTCACCCACCACGTTGTAAAACTGGACCAGAGGGGGAAAAAAAACCCCAATATACCTGAAAGTGACTGGCTTTGAAGAGAAAGTAAGTGATAATGGCTTACACATTGCAAATACTTCTAATGAACTACAGACTCCTGAGTGATTCTAATGTCTGCTTACCCAGATCTCACCAAGAAAGCTATTACTCAGTATTCTGCTTCTTTTTGCAGTTTGTGTGTCTTGTTTGGGGGTGGGTGTGCTTTTGAATTTTGTGGGGGCTTTTGGTTGGGGTGGGCTTTTTTGTTTGTCTGAAGGCATGGAACATAGTACTCAAACTCAGCTGTTGTTTATCCTATCATGTGGTGTTAAATTCAGCATCTCCAGTGTCCTGTTCTGAGACAGGGGCAGAAGGGGCACCTTTTTTGCCTGCTCTCCAGATGGAAAGTAGAAAATCTGTTCCTCTCAGATCAAAATAAATGGACTTTTTTATGGTGAGAAAGATGTCTTTGCATGGCATGCCATGGGCTGGAATTGTGTGTGTATTGCAGAGAGTATCCCTGTTTTAACATGTACTACAACGTGAATTCCCGGTCTCCTTTGCTGAAACAGAAGTGCTGTGTAAACACTTACTCGTGGGGCTCTTCCAGGCTGGGGGAGCGCCAGGACCTGTCCTGCAGCAGCGGCAGCCCAGCTTGGGCCCTGGAACTGCCACCAAAGTGGTGTAAGGGCTGCTTGGAGTGCTGCCCTGCCCCTGGGCCCCAGATAGCAAATTCACCACCTCCGGCTGGGTTGGAGCTTGGTTAGAGAGCTCGGAGCTGCACTGCTCTGCACAGGGTGGGTAACAGTGCTCCGAACCTCAGGGGCTGGGTGGGATAGCAGAGAGGGAGGAGAAGCACTTAGGAGGTCACTTCGCTTAAGGAAACGCTGATTTCGTTTGCCTAATAAAGCCTTAGGGGTGCCAGGTACTGGGGGTGATTTTCATGAGCTCTGACTGTACTAACAGCCCCGCGTATGTGAAAAACTTGTACCAAAGCACTACCAACCTCTCGTGGGAAACAACAGCGTGAACGTCAACTGGAGTTAGAAGAAGGGATTTCTAGACCTAGAAAAACAGTTAAGGGGGGCAGGAATGCCAAGCCAGAGTACTTTTCAGCAAGTAAATACCTTGATTTGTTGCTAATTATTACTGGAAATACAAGCCTCTGTGGCCGAAACTGTTTTTGCTGCTAAATCATAGGGCCAAGTCCTAATGATGAATTCCTAATGGTTGAACAACAGTTTTCAAAAATCTCCCACAGGCATGATAGTTGTACATGTTTCTGAAAGCAAGAAGTGAGATGATTTCTGTGGCACATCTAAAAAAATCTAGTCAGTGGTGCATCTGTTGTTAAGTGTGAGCAGTCTTGAAAGTCCCACTGTGCCCTTGTTGTTACTACATAAACTATGAAATGTTTGAGAATGTAAACCTTTTAAGGACCCTAAACGTGCCCAACTCAGGCAGCTGAAAGGATGTTCCGCGCTGTCTTTAAAGATGGGCCTGGTTGCCGGCAGAAGGTGGCACACTGGTGTTTGTAAGTGAGGTCATGCATGTAAACTTCAGCTATGAACTTCGTTTTATGTATGTCCTTATAGACAAAAAAAAAATAATAATACTTAAAATAAACAGTTACAGTCCTGACTTTGTAAGCCACGCCCGTCTGTCTCTCCGTGTGTAAATCCTTTGCGGTGCGCGGTGTTTTCGGAGCGGCCCGGCTCGGGGGCGCCTGGCGCCTTCCGCCGCGTCCCCGCCCC
>VZTA01016864.1:55550-112188 GCA_013398855.1 Mohoua ochrocephala
CGCGGGGCAGCGGGCCCGGCTGGGGGTGCCCGCGGGGCCGCCTCGGAGACGGGGCCAGAAGGGGCTGGGAGGGAGCAGCGAGCGCCCGGTGCGGCCTCAGGGCAGGTGCCAGGAGGAGCTGGCGGGTATTCCAGCCCTGGGCTCGCACACGGGGCTTGGCGGGCGCCTGGGCGGTGTGAGGGACGCAGGGCTTTGGTCAGAACCTCCCCCGGAGTTCCCCT
This sequence comes from Mohoua ochrocephala, assembly GCA_013398855.1. Taxonomy (NCBI): domain Eukaryota; kingdom Metazoa; phylum Chordata; class Aves; order Passeriformes; family Acanthizidae; genus Mohoua; species Mohoua ochrocephala. The sequence continues at coordinate 55,772 of VZTA01016864.1, forward strand.
GCAAAGGGAATGTTTGCTAGGCTGCAGCTGGTCAGGGCTTCCCTCGCCACTCCACGTGCTGGTCACCCTTAGTGTGGCCTGGGTGGTGCAGAGCCAGAGGGGAGCTTAACTTGTGCTCCCAAAGGGAGACAGACGCCTGTCACAGTGATGGGGATGTAGCGGTGCTTTGCTGGGCACAGCAGATCACAAACAGGGTAGAGCCAAGACTCGGTGTCTCTTGACCCGTGTGATGGATGGATGTGCATTGGGAGTGTTGCTGTCAGCTCCAAAAATGGTTGGTTTTGGTTTGTCTGCAACTAGGAAGAGGTTCGCTTAACCAGCTATATGTGAACTGTTTCTTCTCCTCAACAGTCAAAATTTTTTACAGCCCTATCCTGAAAGGTGTCATGGCTAGCAATGTAGTAGATGATTAAGGGGGTTTCCTCATAAAAAGTTAAGTAGGGTAAGGTGTGCAGGGAGTTATGAAATGCACACCGTTTAAATACACAGAGGCATGATGCAGGAGATGGGATAGTGGGAGTAGGCTCGTCAGCATGGGTGGTTGGTGATTTTTAGAAATCTTTAAAGAAATAATCACCATTCTGAAATACTCTTACCCCTTCAGCAGTGAGATTGAACACCCTCTGTAAATCTGTTGTGTTTTTGCACTCTCATCCTGTTTCTGGGTGGTTATATTTTTGTCGATGCCATCATCTTCCTTAGGTGATTCAAGTCAATCTAGACTGAAGGGTGGAAGATGGAGTGATGGTGATTAGCTGAGCAGGATGTTAAAACAGTCAGTGTCACAACTGTGAAACAGTGAGTGGAGAAGCAGTGGGTAATGGGATGTTGCTCTAAGGAGCCGTTCTCCATCTATTTTATCTGCAAGAATAAAATTAAGGCTTTTATATTTTCCCAGAGCTTCCATTTTGATTCAAGATTGTCTCTTTAGCTCGTTTTGTTTTGCTGCTTCTTCCCACAGAGTGATTTTTAGATATGAATTCTGGAATTATTGCTTTTGAAGGAACACCGTTAATGTAATTGTGGATTTTTTCCTGCTTTTCTTGTACAGCTGAATGAACTCGTGGTGGGAGATACCAATGGAAAGCTCTATGTTTACAAGAATGATGACAGCAAGCCCTGGGCTGTGCGGTCTTGCCAAGGAATGGTCAGTTCTTGACAAAATTTCTAAATGGTTGGGCCTTTTGGTGTATGTGCAGCCAGCTATCCTTGTCCTTTGCCTAGGAATATGTAGGCTAGAGAGGAATGGCAGCCAGAACTGATTCTGATGTCTTTCATGTTCAGTTATTCAAGACCCTGCTTTTGCCCACAGCCCCGTGGGCTGGGAGTGATGAGCAAATCAATGGACAAACACAGAAGCTGGGCTTCTGTCCCACCTTTACCCTGCTCTGTGCACGGTGGGTTCTGCCCCAGGGCTCTGGCCACTTGTGTTTCTGTCCCTCGACTCTGCTCTCCTTGTCCTTCCAACAGCTGTTCGGAGTTCAAGAGATTGTTTATGTGAGAGGGGAGGGTATAGGGCAGAGGTTTATCCCGGGCTGCTGGGTTGGGTTCCCTTCTCTCACGGACGGCCTTGTTTTCTTTTGCAGCTCACGTGTGTCGGTGTGGGAGATGTGTGCAATAAAGGAAAGGTGAGAGGAACCAAACCTTCCCAGCTGTGTCTGTAGGGCATGTGGGAGGTGTTTAGGAGATTAGGGTTCTGTCATGTGCTGAGTGTGGAGGAGGACAGATTGCAGGTGCTTTGTCTCCAGCATCTGCCTTTGCTCAGAGATTTAGCACTACTGTTTTTAAACTGTTCTTCTGTTTATATGTAACTGGTATCTTTCTGTGAGCCTTGTGCGGGTTTTAGAGAGCAAGGAAACCCATCCTGTCTTCAGAGAGCACTTTTGATTTCCATGTGCCCTTGTGAGAGCACCACAAGGCTTTGGTGGTTTGAGGGTTGCTCCTTTTGCTCAGTGGCTTTTGCCCTTCTTGTGCTGATGTCTGCTGTGGGCCGTGGTCCTTCTGCCACTTGGCTGTGTGCATTTAAGGTCATCTAAACAAGACTGGGACACAGAATAGTCTGGACTCCCAAGCAAATTCCACTGGGTCTACTATGACTCCTTTTGTTGGATTGCTGTTTCTGGGGGTTTAGCCAGGACCAATGAGTCCAAAGGTCCCAGTTTAGGCACCCTGCCCGAAATAGTGTTTCCTTCAGCGGGGAGCAGAGCCGACGTGGGCATTGAGAAAGCCACACATTGTTTGAGGATTTCACACATACCAGCTTGATACCATAGTCTGACAAAGATGAACAAGAAGTTTGGACCCTACCAGTAGCAGAGTGGTTTGTGTGCTGGCCAAAAACCTCCTGTTCCCTCTGTAGCAGGCGTTGATCTTGATCGATCTACCCTTGTGCCTTCCTTTGCCCTGCTGTGGGACAGCTTCTGCACTGTCTAAAACAAGAAGAATCAAAAGGTTTTTCTCTTCCCTCACAGAATTTCGTGGTGGCGGTGAGCGCAGAAGGCTGGTTTCATCTTTTTGACCTGACTTCCCTGAATTCAAAACACCCAGATGCTTCAGGCCACCATGAGCTGGCAGGGGCAGAAGAGCAGAAGCCAGTGTTCAAGCAGCACATTCCTGCCAACACCAAGGTCATGCTCATCAATGACATTGGTGAGCCGCAAAGCTGGTGTGGGAATGCAGGGTGAAGGAGTTTGTGTGGGAGGCAGCGGGGAGAGAAGGTGGAGGTGGACTTGCAGAAGGAGATTACTGTCTTGCTGAAACAGACACTTCAACAAACCGCAGCCAAGTCATGGAGGAGAGAAACAAGAACTTCAGGAATTTTTCTGAAGTGCAAGTTTTCATTACGGGGTTGGGATCCTCAGGGATGCTAACTATAGAAACCAGCAGACTGGTTTCTGCATGTTTGGGCTCTTAGGGCTTGAGAGAGCCCATCTGTCTTTCTCTCTTCCCTACAGATGGAGATGGGAAGTGTGAGTTGGTGGTGGGTTACACTGACAGGGTGGTCCGTGCCTTCCGCTGGGAGGACTCGTCGGAGAATTCAGACCATGTCTCTGGGCAGTTGATCCTGTTGAAGAAATGGCTTCTAGAAGGTCAGGTAAGGAAGAAGGATGTTTAGAGCAGTCCTTGTCACACAGTCTTAAAGAGGTGGGTTTTCTAAGAGAGGAAGCACAAAATCTCAGTCTGTGAACCAAACAATTGTCATGCTGATGGCTTGAAAGGAGATTTGCCCAGTGGTTTTTCTGCACATGCAGAGCAGCTGGTGGGTTGGTCTGGGAAACAGTTGCTCTTGCCTGATGGGAGAGCATTAGTGGGAAGTACTAGTGTTGTTATAAAGTGGCTTTTGGTAGGGAACAAGCCTTTTACTGAACTTGGACATTTTGCTTCCAGCTGAATTTGTTCAGCTGCTGCTCAGCCCTATCAGAAGATTTGCCGTATTCAAATTTAGTTTCAAGGAGCACTGTAAACCTTTCGGAGTTCTCGACTCTATCCACGTTTTTCCTCTGCCGCTGCAGGTGGACAGCCTGTCTGTGAACCCAGGCCCTGGCGGCTCACCAGAGCTGATGGTGTCGCAGCCAGGCTGTGGCTATGCCATCCTGCTGTGCACCTGGGACACGGAGCAGCGCGACGCAGCCGCGGGAAGGGACGGACCCGCCCCGAGCAGGTGAGGGGTGCTACAGTGGGCAGAGAGGGCTCTGCCCTGGGCAGGTGAGGGTGTTCCTGCAGGGGTACGTGAGTAGATGCCACTCTGGATGCCTGTTACAAGGGGGTGCCACCACACCACTGCGGTGAGGCGGGAGGTACTGTCACTGTCCTTGCTTCAGTGACCTGCTGCGCTGCTGGCAGCTCATCGCTTAAGCCCACCTGCATCCAAGCTTCCATGAACACTCTTCATGTCTCTGTCACGAAGGTGAATACTGCTGCTTTACTTGTATCCCACTCTCTTGAACTGGGCAAGGAGAGTAGCAAAACCAGCCCACTGAGGGGGCTGGTACTAGGAGCTAAGGTAGGGAAATGAGTGACCTAGATTTCCAGAGAAAGGTCATCAGATTGCAGGGTAACAGCTGAGAGACTGGGCCAAACCAATTTCATCTGAAACCCAGGATAAAACTGGGCTCATTCACTTGTTTTCTGCAGGTGAGGCAATTCGAGGTTTTCCTAACGAGACCCCTGGAAGGCAGTGCTGTAAATCACAACCAGAGCAATCAGGATGAGCAGTGAGGTGCTTGTTACTTTCTTGGTGCTGGAAGAACCCTGGTGGGGAATTTGGGTGCTTCTGTAGTGTTCTGTGAGACTTCAAGGCAGACACAAAAAACTGCAGCAGGAGAGGAGCTAGGCAAGTCTCCTCGATGTCCTAGAGAACTTAGTGGAATGGTACTCTCTTAGCCAGAAGCCAGGCCCAGATGTCGTCTCTCGCCAACCTGTTCAACCCTGGGCAGACACTTTGTGAGAGAAAAGCAGCCAGGCTTATGTGACAGTAATGAAAAAATTGTCTTTTTTTTTCCTTCAGTGGAATATAGGCCTTAGGGATTTTTTTTTTGAGCTCTTTCCATTTTTTTTTTTGATGCGTCAAATCATTCTGGTTTTGTTTTTTTAAACATTGGTGAGTTTCTTTAATACCTGGGGTGGCATGCATTTTTTTCCTTTACCATTAAAGGGCTAAACCTGTTCACAAACTGTGCCAGTGTCTGGATTTGTAGAGCTTTGGAATACACTGCTCCTGAGATTGTTCTGAGACAGTCCCAGGCATGGTTCCCTAACTTTTCCCTTCTCTTTTCCCTAGCGAGGCCCCTGTCCGAGATGTGATTCTACACCAAACGTCTGGACGGATTCACAACAAGAATGTCTCCACTCATCTGATTGGTAGCATTGCCCGAGGTGAGAGATCAGCAGCTTGGGGGTCTCCAGCCCAGCAGTTGCCCCTTATGGTTTTTCAGTACATCACTCCAGGATGAAATGGGATTTCCTGTGGTAGAAAAATAACAGTGAGAGGCAGCTGCAAGACCAGGGGGATCTCAGCTTCTCTTAGCCGGCTCCCAGGGAAAGACAGTTGGATATTTGCATGTGAGCTTTTTATAGCCTTTGTCCTTCCCTAGGTAGCCCTTATCCTTCACTCAGCACAAGAGTTTCTCTGCAGCCTCTGCTGACCTGCATTTAGTCAGTTTGAATGGCTGCCATGCCGTGCTCCTTCAGATGTCCTTGATCCTTGCTTCTGCGTGGCTGCAGCTTATGCCTCCTTCTTATTTCCTAGATGCATCTCTTCCTTCCCACAGCCTCATTGTCATTCTTGCTTTTCAGCTTTTGATTCAAATTCAGTTCCTGGTGGCTATGTACTGTTCCTCCTTCTCCTATGCAGCCCCAACCTCTCCATAGCTGCTTCCATATTTCATCTGTATCATTGTCCTCTGTACTCTTCCACTGTGTTGTGTTCAGCTCTTGTATCTAAAATCTGCACAGCTGCCAGCTTCTCTCAGCCCTGACGCACTGCTCTTGTGTCCAGACTTTTGCACGCTGCCACTGCTTCCCATGTGTAACTCCTTATGCTCTGACCTGTCCCCGGTGCACCTGCTGAACCCTCCTTTGGTGCCTATGGAGAGTAAGCAGCTTTCACTCCCTCTTGGGGTGTGTGGGCATAACAGAAGGCAGAAACCTCCCAGTGGAGATCACTTTCTCTTGCGTTTGCTCTGCCCAAGTATTGCCTCCTGCAGTGCTGTCCGAGAATGATCCAGCCTGTCCAATGTAATTAGAGCTTGTGGAGAAGAGCAATCCACTGAACCCCACCCTCTTCCCCTTCCTTAGAGGACCTTTCCTGCCCAGTTCCTAAGCTTGTCATGTTTTCAGCATCTCTGATGCTGCTGTGAGCAACGTGGTCAACAGAGCATGAAATCAATTATTTCACTGCATATAAAGCCTTGCATGTATTGAGAGATGTCTGTGAAAGATGGAGGCACACAGAAGAAGGGATGAAGAGCAGGCTGTAAAAAAGCCCGTTGATGTTGGACCATCAATAAAGAGCTGAAGAGTGCCGTGCTGACCAGTTTCCAAGGGGGCCACAGCAGATCTCTTGGATCAGAGCCTGTCTGGGTGCATGTCATTAGGGGCAGTTAAGCACTCAACCAGCTGACTTTGCTTTAGGCTGATCTGCTGAAACGGGATGGTTTGCAACCCGGGAGCGTGCAGGGGGTTGTAGCTTGGAGCTGTCTGTGGGCACTGGAGGTAGGCTCGCGTTGTTAACCTGCTCTGGGGAAACTGCCTGCTTGCTTTCAGCTCTGCTGGCTTGCCCCTGACTGCCAGGTTTCCTGGGTTCCTCCTCAGGGAGCCAGTGTCTCCCCTATGTTGTCACTGAAAGGATTAAATGCAGCTTTAGTTGAATACAGCTCCAGTCCTCTCTTTCTGAGTGTCATATTTTTAAAACTTGACCTTGCATGTCTTTTCTTTTTTTGGTAGAGAGTTTACTGAAGGGCTGAAGCAGCCCAATGGTCAGGGGGGTCTCCTCTTCGTCTTACTTCACTTCAAACTAGTGACATTTGTCAGTGCTGTTCTGCACACAGCTGAGCAAGGAAAGGAGGCAGCATGGATCAGCTTGTTTTGGATCTTTTTTATTGTTTTCAGGAGAGGGAGGGGACAACGTTTATAAAATGGCATCAACTCCAGTAATTTTCTTTTGCACTTACAGGCTCCAGTGAGAATAGTGGCTCAGGTCTCTTTGCCCTCTGTACTCTGGATGGTAAGTCCTGCCACTGTCCTGGAAGAAGACCCGTGGGGCAGCCAAGGCCTGTCACTAATTCAAGGCAGGGAACCAGGGGCTCGGTGCTTTTGATTTTTAAGAGAAAGGGAAGCTGGGCTTCAGAAACCCTTCAAGGGCCAGGCAAGAGAACTAAAAGACTCCTTGAATCATTCAAAGACTCCTCCTGCTGACATATTTTATGTGAAGGCATGGAGGGCACTGTGAGGATAGATGCTTGTTTATGTTCCACTCTCTCGTGACCAGTGCCCCCTGCCCAGTATATGTGGGTAATAGGAACGTGGTAGGTGAGGTCAGGTGTCCAGTATGGATTTAGCCAAGACCATGCCTGTGCTATTAGCAGCCAACACTCAGCAACCCTAAGTGTTGAAGGAGTAGGGCCTAGCATTAGCAAACATCTTGCTCCCTTTTATTGTTTTCAAGATAGTTGTTTTTTTCTTTCTTCAGGAACACTGAAACTCATGGAGGGAGCAGACAAGCTGCTCTGGTCTGTTCAGGTCGATCACCAGCTCTTTGCTCTGGAAAAGCTGGATGTTACAGTGAGTATCTGAATAAGGCTGGGAGAGATGAAGACAAAAACTCAGCATGGCTTTGTGTGTATGAACTTAGGAAGGGCAGAGGGAGTATGACTCAGCTGGAAAAGGCTGGGATTATCTCAGTATGACACAGAGTGTTCTGACTATGGCAGTACATTCTGCACTCAGGTCAGTCTGCCCAGCTGCAAGAGGTTGAGCTGTCTGTCTGTTAGACCCAACATCCATTTATCCATTCGTAAACTTTTGTCCCCCAGCTGTTCTTCGATCTTATTGCAAAGCTGAATGGTTTTGCTCACCGCTAATATCCTGATTGTCTACGAGCTCTTACCATACGTAAGGATTGCCATAGAGAAGGATGAGCTCCAAGTGCAGAATGTCTGGATGAGATGTCCAGAAGTGACATCTAGACATAAATGTTCTATCTCTGACCAGGCAAGAAAGATTCTTGGCTGTCCCTGGAAGTGGGTGATGTCTGTGTAATGTGCAATCTTCTGGTTCCTGCAGGGCAACGGGCACGAGGAGGTGATTGCCTGTGCGTGGGACGGTCAGACGTACATCATCGACCACAACCGGACTGTGGCCAGGTTCCAAGCAGATGAGAATGTCAGTGCCTTCTGTGCAGGTGGGAAGCCTGACTGCAAAGCCAGCCCTCACAGCATTTTCCCCTCGAAGCTACTACCCCCATCTGGGAGACCCAGAATCCTTTGTCTGCCTGCAGTGGGGAATAATTTCCCTGTGTGCATACCGCAGAAGGCCCAGCTAGTCTTTCCCCTGGTGGCATCTGGGAAAAGTAAGGCTGAGAGGAGGTGATGCTGAGGTTTGTCTTTGGTGGTTTGGGGTTTTTTTCCTGTCCTTTTTGGAAGTGCTGCAGTGGTCTCTTGTCTTCCCCACTGCTTTTTTAATTTGCAGACTTCTAAGCTGTTCTAAAGTGGAGATAAGGAGCCCCATGGAATGAGCCTGAGCTTTGGCTCTGCTCGGTCCCTTCTCTCAGACCTGAAAGAAGCAGCTTGCAAATCCCCAAGCTTCATGCACTTCAGAGACAGCTTCTTGGATTGTCTCAAAGGGACTTTGTGTACCAAGCCCATGTCTCTGCCCAGGTGCTCGCTGTTTTCAGTTAACAGCTTCGGTACCTCATCATGAAATGTCATTTATTTGCTTTCTCTATCCTTTTGGAAGTAGTCAGATCTCCACACTTCTGCTTTCTGCAGGCCTCTATGCATGCAAAGAAGGGAGCAACAGTCCCTGCCTTGTTTATGTCAGCTTCAGCCAGAAGATCTACATCTACTGGGATGTGCAGCTGGAGAGAATGGAGTCCACCAACCTCTTGAAAATCCTGGATTGTGACCCAGAATTTGGAAGTCTCCTGCAGCAGCTGGGTATAGGTGAGGGCAGAAAGAATGGAGGATGTACAGAAAGAAAGAGAGGAAGGGGCTGCTGGCAGGTGATGTGCTGGGAACCAGAGTTCCAGGTATTTCTTAAGGAAGAGGCTTTCACACTGCCTGATGAGAATGCCTAACACCTGTTTTTCTCTCTTTTCCTTAGACAGAAGCGACGTTTCTGCCGTCAAAAACCTGATTCACAAAACACTCTATTTTCCTGAGAAATACCATCTCAGCAGCCCCTCGCAGGACCCTGCTGGAACGGATTCTTCTGCCCACTGCAGTGGCATCCAGGATCCCTTATAACAAGTGACATGAAGGTTGACATCTTTAATGCCAGCGCAAGCTCTTCTGCAGCTGGAATTGGGCATCTGATGAAGATGACTGTTCTTTCCCCGTCTTGTCAAAACTTCCAAACATGAAAGGGTCTACAGGCTGTGAAAGGATGTTCTTGGCTTGCCTGAATGTGGTGGGTTGGTTTGCCTTTAGTTAGCCAGAAATATGGAAACTGGCAACAGAAGGCCTGTGTGCAGGACCCTCGGCCCTTCCTCATCTCATAGCTCCCTCAGCTAAAGTGCTCCACTGGTCACTGTGAAGGAGCACTGAGGTGGCAGATGGAGAGAACAGCTGAGCTAAGTCTCCATTTTGACCTAGTCTTACAACCACTCCAGTGAATACTGTGGAGTTCTTAGCAGGATCACAATGCAGGAATTGCAGATGGAATTGAGAGTTAGGGAGCAGGCATGGGCTTTCTCTCCCACTTAGCTGTATTTAGAGCAGAGCCATGCATTGGTGGTCTTTGCTTTGCGGTTGCTCTTCTGCCAAGCAGTTTCTCACAAATCCTGTTTTGAGGAGCTGGAGACAGGCACAACTTGCACTAATAAAGTGTTGGAGAGGTACCAACTCCAGCAAACCCAGCTCTAGTCAAGAGTCATTGCTTGTCTCCATCTTCTTGGGCAGGGTGATCCCACAGAAGGCTGTGACTTAACAAAGCAGCTGTGAAGTGGTCAGTAAGACCAGTGGCTCTGTGGTGCTATGAGAGCTTGGCCATCCCACAATAAGCAGTGGACATGCCACTCTTGCCTCTTGTTGTTGGAGAGTGTCATGCTTTGAGTCCTGCACAACTGAAAGAGGCGAGATGGAGGTGATGTTCCACTGGCTGGCATGAGGAGTCTGGAAAAAGACAGCTCATTTGCAAAAGCCCAGGCAGGAACCTTTCCACGTGCTGTTGTTACTGTGTTTTTCCCTCTCTTAGCTTGTCCCTCACCTAACTCAGCTTATTAGGAAAGGGGCAGCAGGCTTACCTGCTGGCTTGCATCGATTATGCCCCCCCCTCTTGCTTGTGTGATGTTTTATTGGACATGTGTAAGGGATGGAGCTGTCCCTTCGCCCTTACAGCAGCCTGAGTCACAGCAAATACAATCCAGTGATCTGGAGCAAGTGGCAGCACTTAAAGATCCTGCAGGCGATTGAAAACCTGCTGTGCTTTACTCTGCAAAATATCCAAGGGCAGCCCTAACTGGGAGAAAATGCTTTGTGTAGAGGAAAGGAGTGTCTTGCCCTTGGGTCAAAGTGACTGTTGTTGAAGCAGCCCTGTGTGGTAGAAGGGCAGGATCTTTACGTAATAAGCCTCAGCAATTCTTTACAGTTTCCTGCTGTAGATTTATATAAGCTTTTCAGAGGGCAGTGCTGTCCTCTGTGTTTGGTAGCAGTGAAAGTTGAAGCATGGAGCAATGAAATGGTGTGACCTGCTCTGTACCTGCTAGCTTGCTTCTCTGGCCACTGTGTCTTCTGACTCTCTGACTGCACTGGAAGTTTCTCTCCATTTTAGTGGCCTTGCTGAGAAGCATTTTTAAATGTTCCCCTGTCATACTAAGTGCTTGTGTAAAACTGGACCCTTCAGGCAGGAGCTTTCAAGTCATAATAGAGCTTTTTAACAGCGGTGTTGAGAGCAGCAAGGCTTGAGTCTGTGAGCTGTGGAGAGCTGAGACCACAGGGACCATCTATTCGTGGGCTAAAGCGAGGAGTTGTCCCTGAAGCTTGTCAGACCTAGACTGTAACCTCAACAAATTGTCAGCTCTCGTGACGCTGAGATGTGCAGCCACTCATCCCAACAGGAACCATCACCATTGCTTCTGGCAAGTAGGGCCTAGCAGGGAAACAGGATGGCCTGCACTCGTAACAGAACAACTCAGTGCTGTCTGTCCATGCCAAATATAAACCTTTATTAGCAACACCAAATATAAACCTTTATTAGCAACACAAGCACAAGGGGTGTACAAATGGGTGCATATGGCTGGAACTGTTGTATGCAAAACAAACTTTGCTGTACAGGTCGAATGATTTCCAAGAAAGAAAGGTCAAACTGTTCCACTGTTGGACTATTAATTGTTGAGAAAGAACGGGAGAGGGTTACTGAGGGAGAGATGACGTATTTCTAAGAACCATCTTTAAAAGGAAATGGGGCAAAAGCATTGCAAATGTTGGGCAGGGCCATTTGTGCCCCCTGACCCTCTTTTGCTGGCCTGAGGATAGCATTGCTGTGTGCTGTGCAAGCCCAGGCAATGCACACTGTGAAAAGCAGAGGTGAGAAAATACACTACAAAAACGTCTGTTCCCCAAAACTTTTCAGCTCTTAAAAACCATGGGAGAGGAAAAATACTAGCATTTGAGGGCTTCCCCTGACAGTTTTGTATTGCGTGCAGCACATAATAACTTGCAGATGCATTTTGCTCCCGTGCCCCTTGCGCACAAGAGAAAATGAAAAGTGTCTACAGAAGAATTAATTGAACATCTGTACCGTTCCTTGGCCAAAAGATGGCTTTCCTTATTTTTCCCTGCCTTGAACTCCTGAGTGCCAAATACTTCCTGAAGTCAGTGCTTCAGGCTACTTCCACTGGCAACAATTTTTCTGTGAAGTGTCCGTCTTCTCGGGAAAGGAGCCACTTAGGGCTCTGTCTCTGGACTGATGGAGTTACATTTTACTTTCTTTGTAACTAATGGTGTGTTTGTCCTTGCCAGTCAACACAAGCCGCAGAGTTGGAATTAGAAGTGGTTCCTTCCCCCACAGCAGAAAGTGGTGTTTGCTGTATCCTACTCTTGCAGATTGGCATAACCTGCTGGTGCTGGGAAACTTTTCAACAGGGCAGGATTTGCAGGACACCTTTGTATGTCCCAGTGCCAGCACACAGCAAGTGAGGAGTCTGACAGTATTCTCAGGCACTGGGGGCATTTGCAGATAAATGATTCATGGCTTTGGTTCTGATGCTCAATTTAATAGCAAAAAAATTAAGGGAGAGGGTTGCCTTATTTTCCTGAGACATAATAAACCTGCTGTCCATCCCTGCCCTCATTTCTGTGATCTTTCTGCTATCATTTAGTTATTTCTGTAACTCTTCAGGTGTATCCTGGCATGTGCCAGTGGAATCTCTTGAAAGGAGGATTGAATGCAAACGTATGTGTGTGGCTCAGTGGTCTTCAATTCCATGCTCGCCTGCTGGTAGTGAAAGAAGGAGCAGGCCTCTGGGAATATGGATGGCTGCAGCTCCCATTCTGTTCAAAACCAAGTGACCCCAAGCTCCTGGAAGTGGTCCTGATTATGGCTTTGGCAGAGTACATGTTCTTAGGAAGGACACAAGTCCTTCTCCCCACCCCTGGGTGTATTGCACTCTGTTCCAGAGATTTGCCATGGCAGATGTTTCCTGCAGACTTTTCCACAACTGCCGTGCCCACTCTCTTAGAAAACAGCCCTGACAGGAACTGACCACCAAGGTGGTTCAGAGAGATTATCCCCAAAATAATAACATGCCATGGTTATATTGAAGGGACAGGCCTCATCGTGTGGAAGCCAGTGTTGGACACATACAGGATGTGTGCTGCTATGTCCTGCTCCGAGCTGGCAGTTTGTACTGAACTTCTACTTTCTGCATGAAAGCGTTAGCATTTTTTGATCTTCAGCAAAAAAGACCTTTAGCTTATTCCTTTGTTCCCTTTATCCCCCAAAAGCAGTAGAGATGACTGGAATTGGGAGTAGGGAAGTGTATCTGTATAATAGGCTTTTCCAAGAGAAACTACAAATTAAGACAGTCTTCAGCCTTGCCAGCCCACTCAAAAATTACTTACTGTGCTCCCCAGTGTTGGAAGACTTTTAAAAATTACCATGTTTGTAGATGGGAGTTGAGTTGGCTTCTTTGAGATGTTGTAAGTCCCATTTTACAATCACGTGTTTTAAAGCCAAGACTTCTTTCTTTCACAATGGAGGCTGTGATTCAGGTGTAAGGGCACAAAAATGCTTTGGAGAAAGAAAAATGCCATTGGGCTAAAATTCACAATACACGTGTTAAGTGCAGTAACTGTGTCATTTTATGCCAAGTAACTTGGGGAGATGAAAACCCACCAGGAGCTGTGTTGATGAGGAAAGCAGGTACTGACCCTGTAGGATTAGACTGTGATTTAGTGAATGGGTTGAAGTGAGGTGTCTGCCATGGCATCATGACCTGCAGTTCTCATTTAGTCATATAAATGGGTTTTTTTCTGGAAGCTCTGCCTGCAGCAAAGCTTGATGGGGAGGTTCCAAGATAACTGTTGGCAACAGATTCCTCAATGTCTGGATGAAAGAGACTTTTACTGAGTGGATCTGTTGTGTTCAACTGACATGGACAGGAGGAAGGTGAAGAGCATGTCTTCTGCCCTGGAGCTGATTTCAGAGCTGAGAAAAGAACTCATACTACTTAAGTGCTTTCTTGGAAACATCCTCTCTGTGACTGAGAATTTATACATGCAGTTGTTTACAACAAAGAGGAAAGGCTGGCAAGATTGTGGCACAACGTGTGTTAGCAACCGGGGTACGGGCAAGTGTTAAAAGGATTATCTAAAAAGGGAAGAATTCCTTTTGGAAGGAAATTTACCAGTGGGAGCAGAAGGAAAGGAGGATGCAAAGAAGGAGTTAAGCAGAGAAGAGAGGAATAGATAGGGCTGGAGATTTGCACCCACTGTAGCACATTAATTCACAGAGGAGCCTGCACTGTTAGTGATTTAGGATATGAGGCATGTGAACGACAGAAAGGCTTCAGAAGGACTGGAGGATGTTCTGAATGTGAGCAAAAGCAGTTATCCCAAGACAAGACACGTAGGAACAGCACCTGGTGAATTCCAGCAGCAGCTAGTGTGCAGGTATCTGCAGGGCTGCAAGTGACAGGCAGTAGTCAAACCAGAATTGTCAGCTCAAAGTCATGGCAGCTTTCTGTAGGATCCCATCCAACACTCTTTAAATCATTGGAAAGATTCCTGTTGGCTTCAGTCTGAAGGCTCCTACTCACCTTCACCCTTGCCCTAGCCAGAGCCCAGCTGCAAAACTGACACCGAGCACTGCTCTCACAAGGAAGTGGCCAGGACTTAGAGCTGTTGGTGGCCCTCCCCTTGCCATGCGCTTGTGGGCACCAGCAAAAGCCCTGTGGTGCTCCACAGGGAAGCAGGGCCCCATATGGGGGCCTCACAAAGCCTGGCAAGAGCCCTGGGACACACTGGAAGGCAGTAGGGCCCCTTGCAGGGCATAGCAAAACTCAGCAAAAGCCCCAGGGCACTCTGGAGGGAAGCAGGGCCCCTTGTGGGAACGACAAAAGCCGCAGATGAGGTTAGGTGGTTGGGGCTAGGTGTGGGGTTAGGGATATGTTTAGAGTTGGGGTTAGGGGTTAGGTTTTGTTATATGGTTTGGGGTTTAGAGTTAGGGGTTAGGTTTAGGCCTTGGAGTTGAGGTTTAGGGGCTGGTGTTAGGTTAATGGTTAGAGTTTAGGGTTGGGGATTATGGTTAGGTTTTGGGATTAGGGTTTATAGTTAGTGTCTTTATGTTTTGGGTTTAGAGTCAGATGGTTAGTGCTGGGGTTACAGGGTTAAATTTAGGGAGTTATGTTTAGTGTTAAGTTTTATAGTTAGGGAGTGTTGGTTTGATTTAGGGGTTAGGTTTAGCATTAAGTTTTAGAGTTTGTTTTAGGGGTTAAGTTTAGGATTAGGATTTAGTGCCTTACAGGTTAGATTTAGGTTAATTTTTAGGGTTTATTGTTTGGGTTAGGGCTAAAGTCAGCTTTTGGGTTATGGTTTAGAGGGGTTTTTTTAATAGATCATGGAAGTTAATGATTAATAAGATTTTTAACAGACAGAGTATCTGTATGTATAGATTATTTGCCCTTGTTCTACGTGCTGTTTTTAGAGGGCAGCGAGAGTTAGAAACTGGGTGAGTTGATGCACCTAGAAACAGGTGTTTCATCTATCACAAACAAGATTTGGTCCGCAGAACTGGCCCACAGGCTCCAGCTAGAACACGAGATGGTTTAGTACCAGTGTGAACTGTCTGGGCCCCTGGGTTCGAGAGGCCAGTCAGTCATGCAAGTGATGCAAACCCAGGGGGATTACTGGTGCTTCGGAAGACAGGCTCCTCGAGTGGGCGTTTCCTGACTCAATGAGAGAACCGTTGGTGTCACTCGAGAGATTCATGGAAAGCAGTTCGTGCAGCCAGAAATAGCCAGATGCACAAGTAGAAGAGTGACAGAGAAGTCAAGGAACAGATCAGAAGCTGCGAGATATGATGACTAACAGTAAAAGTCTGATGCTCCTTGTAGGAGGAGCAGATGCCCGTCACACCAACTATCGCTGGTAAGTGAATCCCAAATCGTATCAGCCAGGCGGTGCTCTGCTGTCCTTAGCATGGGTTAAACTACAGCGTACAGCTGTAGTGAAAAGAACTAACAAAAAAAAAAAGCAAAAATGCACACGCATTTTTTGAGAAGCACAACAGAGACAATGAGCAGTTTGATAAAAAAGGAAGAGACTCAGCAGTGTTTACTCCAGGAAAATAGGCAAAATGGGGTTGTCATGACATTTTGAGGGTGGATAAAGGTACATTTTGCAGAGTTTGGATAGTGAATCAGTAGCCATGAGGCATGGAATAAGCCCCGATCTAGTGCATCTTTCCTAGAGCTAGTTAAGAATAGACTGTATTTTTAAGACAGCTAAGCTTTAGGATGGAAATTTAAAAGAAAAAAAAAGAAATTAAATAAACCAAATTGTTAAGTGATTGAATAATCACCTTTACTGTTCCAGATGAGTTCACAGTTCTCTAACCTGAGCTGATACTACAAGTTCTCATTTCGTGCAAGAGAAGCAAAGTTGATGGGCTGTGTGATGCCAGGACTCGAGGCTGATGATGTGTCTGTGTTTCAACTGGATATCAAGTTGAAAGAAAGGAGCTGACAGAGCAGAAGACTTGGTGCTGTAATTCATCGCAGCATTTAAACTGAGTGGCAGGATCTCCGATGAGGCAGCAGAGGGAACAGGGATGCAGCTCTAGCAGCTGGAGTGCAGAGAGGAGTGGCCTGGCCAGAAGAACAGGAGGTGCAAGTCTGGTTACAGGGTGTAACACCAAGAGATGGTAAGCATTGCCATTCATATAATATAGCTTAGCGCCCAGGGATGCTGCGGCGAAGCCCAAGCCCCTGTCAGTGCTTTAGGCATCTACACTCAGTATTTCTGCAAAGGTTTCTTAGAACTGAGAACTCAAACTGTCCTTGCCACAAGGTTTTCCCAAGAAAATACTTCTGTTCTGCTCTGAGCCAGCAAAAAGCAGCAAAATCCAGATTCCCAGAGTACAGGCAAGGGGAACAGAGCCCTTCCAACAAAGAAACTGGAGTGGTGTACGCTGGCATTGAGGCAACGAGAAGGGAAACATTCATGGCAATCTTTGGAGGTCTTTGGAGAAAACGCTGTTCTCCTGTCAACAGAACGACTGGAGATTGTTCACAGAGACTCTCTGGTGAAGAGAGTGTATTGTAAAGTCATTAAAAAGGGTAGCATAAATTTATTACAGAACCAGAAATTGGAGTGACTAGGGCCAAATAGCAGAACAAGAACAAAATGCCCACTCGGCACATCAGGACAAGCAAGAGGGTCCACTGAAAGGAGGGATATCTCAAGTTGAGGCACTCCCAGTGACAACAGCTCCCAGCACCTACTTGCCTTTTTCTCACTCCCCACTGAATGCCTCAGCCTAGAACTCAGCAAGGTTAGGGGCATGGGAGCCTCACCCTCATCTCTCTCTCTCGTGGCAGCAAGTCTCCAGACATGGGGAATGCAGCCAGTCACTGACCAGGCTCTTCAGAGGCAGGTAGAAAAGGCAGCTCCTGACTCAGTGCTTTAAACCTCAGGACTCCTTCCTCCAGGTCGATGCAACACTAAAGAAGGAGAGAGACAGTTATTTGTTGGACATTTCAGATAGCAAATCTCATGATGCCTGTGGCTGGGGAGAACCTGTAACACCTCTCTGGGTTTGTAGAGACCTTACACTTTTTCTCCCCTGTCCCACATGCTGCCTCCTTGCTCCAGTTTGCTTCAATGGGATTCATCTCCGAACCCTTCACAGGGCCATTCCCCTCTCTTCTTCTTATGACCCCCTCTGAGCTGATGCCCTCACATCACTCAGCCATTCAACCCATTGCTTTTCCTGTTTCATGAGTCTGGCATGTGGCCGCAAATGCGTGACAGGCAGGAGCCAGCTTGCTGCAGCCATATCCTGAGCCACCCAGGAGCCAGGCTCAGCAGAGCACTGACCCTGAGCCAAGCTGACAAAGGGAGAGGACTCTTTCCACTCGTGGCCAGCGAGTGTCGGACACTGCATGTGCTCATACGGCTTCATTTGGCTTAAAGCAAGGGCAGAGCTTGTTCATATCTGCCCTCAAAGGGTAGCATGGGTCTAACTCATGCCTTTTCTTGTCTCCTCTTCAGTTTCCTCTTGCTGCTTGCCACTGGTATGGTCAGGAATACAGAGAATGAGAGATGTGATAGTATCCTATTGAGTGTTTTCTTTCTTAAGAGCTTTAAGAAGGACTGGAAAGGAATCAGTGACTCGGAGCACACTGCACCCGGTCAGGCAGCTGTGCGACAAGCATTGCCCTGAGAGACCTGGACATTAAGTATTTCTGATGCTGCAACAACCAGATCTTGGAGAGCTTCCTGAGAGGAGCCCTGCAATAAGCAAGGAGCTGTTCCTTACCTTGAGAGACCACAGAGTCTGGAGGCCAATGCAAAACTCCAGCATTTCATCATCTGAGAAGAGAGAAGAGACTGATCAGGCTTTAGATTATGTAATACTGCCTCGTTAAAGAAAATGTGTTTCTCCTGTAAAAGGATATGAAATACAAGCACATCTGTTTGATAAATTTTTATGGTTATAGTCTCTTCAGTATAAAGCAGCTAACGAATAACAAGGAAAAGGATGAGTTGTTATTATAAATCAAGTCTTCTGCCACTCACTGATGAGCCTTTAAAGGAGCTATTTAGGCACAGTCCTGAAGATGGTCAAAATGAACTTTGCAGCTGATAAGAGAGGGAAACCATGATTATCATGACTACTGTGAGAGAAATTTGAGAGGATTTGTGTGATTGTTTAAAACTTAATATGAGATATCAGAAGGGGCTCGTGAGATCCCATAAAACTTACTATGGGCTGTGTAAGGGAAGGACCAAAGGCAGGAAAAGGCAAGCAGCAGAGTGAATCAGTGGACAACAAGCATGGAAAAATGCAGAGGAGAGAGGATAAGGGGGCCAGTCACATGCAAGCAGGCTGTTGGTCAGTTCACTTGTCTGACCAAAGCCTGCACCTAATGGCTGCAATCTATCCGATCTTATTAAGTAATTTTATTATGGTTTTTTTCCCCCATGTAACTTGTCTATCCTACTTGTAACTGCTGCAAGTCTTCAGTGTCAGCAAACACAGAAGATGCCCGGGGTTAAAGGGCAAATAGCTCTAGATGTCAGCATCTTGAGGGACTGGCAAGAGAGGTGCTAGGAACTGAAGGGACTACAGGCCCCAGGGCTCACAGGTGTGTGCCAGCAGCTGGAGAAGGGGACACAGCTCACGGGTGACAGCAAGGAGAGACACCAGTGCACAAGAGAAGTCTGGGTGCCAGTAACTGGGGAAGGGAGCATGGGCCATAGGAGTTTTACTCCTGGGTGCCAGCAACTGGAGGGATTGTGATGTGTGCTGCAAGGCCTAAGTTCCAGTAACTGGAGAGGAGTATGGGTCACAGAGCTTGTGGGTCTTGGTGACAGCAGCTGGAGAGCTCAGCATGCGAGAGCTCCGGGTACCAGCTCTGGCTGGGATCACAAGGGCCTTAGGTTTGTGAGCCAGCAACTGAAGAGGATGGCATGTTAGAGGTCTAAATGCCACTAACTAGAAAGACTTGGGTGTGTTTATATTTCCCTGGCAAAATTGATCCTTAAGGTTGTGGCCTTGTACACATAATTAGCTACCAAACCTCAGTCTGGTCTAGCCAGTGAGTAGGAGAAAACCTGCATCTGGAAAGACTCAAGGTCTGGGTCAGTGGCTAGATAGGGAGCCTAGGGTAAAGACATGGATATAAGACAGACCTAGAAACTCTCTGAAGACTCTGAATATGAGTGTGCTTGTGAATCTAGAGACTGAGGGTGATGAATTCACTGCTAGTGAATTTCAGTGCTGGTCAGCCAAAGAGGAGGGCCAGGACTGGCCTGTCTGTGCTGGTAAAGGCACTGCTCTGTGTGTGATGCTCTGTGTGTGATGATCTGTGGGGTTGGCCTTGTCTCTACCCTTTCTCTGTGTGTCTCTGCAATATACATTCAGCCTTCCTGTTCTCCAAACCTGCCACTAAAAACATGCATTGGACTGGATGAGAGTGACTTCCTGGGTCTTAGAGTCACCAATCTGGACTTCCATGGCAGCTAAGGAGGAATTCCTAGGTCCTGGAGTCTGCAGGAATCAGCAGCCTCTTGTAATGTCACGAACACTTCCCATGTCTTCTGGAGGCCTGCTTGCCCTGTAACCAGTGGCTGTAACTTATAATTTATTTATAACCACATAAGTGAGAGCACTGTGTGCACAGGGAGATGTAAGACACAGGTGTAACAATTCTGCTCCTTCCAGGCAGCCATTTCCACATCCCAACAAAATGGGTAGTAGCTATGGGGTAAATTCACCTGTGCCGGTACCAGCACAGATCCCCCATGAAGGACAAGAACAAGCAGAGTGCAAACCAGGAAAGAAAAGCAAGCTGGAGTGTATAAGAGGAGGAAGCTCTTTCTGGATGACTTAGGAATGTGGAAAGAATGTGCATGAAAAGAGGGAGCAAGGGAGGCCTTGGAAGATGAATAGGACTCATCAAAGATGGGGAAACAGATTAAAGCAAGAAGGTAAAGCTGGAAGACTAGTGGGGAGAAAGAACAGTGGGGGAAAAAAGACAACCGCGTTGTTTTCAGCATAGGTACAGCTTGATGTAAATGCAGAACATGCAGCCTTTCTGCTGTTTGCTGGGCCTGCCTCAGTGCCTGTGGACTTGACCTTGTCTCCTATGGCTCCTTCCTTCAAAGGGTCCTGCTTCAGGACACTGAGGGAGCCTCAGCACTCTGGTGCCACCAGGTTCTTTCAGGGTGCTCCCTGCAGCAGAGGCAGAGGAGCGCACAGAGAAGCACTCTAGGAAACAAGCTGTACCCTCTGTTACTTTCTCCGATGACTTCCAGCCAGCCAGAGATACAAGTGCCCATTCCATAGGAGAACATAAGGCACCAGGGGATTAATCAAGCCACCTGCAGAATTTTATGAAAAGTCCATTTTAGAATCAAAAGGAGAATTTTTCACATCCTTTGTTAAGATGGAAAAACCACCTAATTTCTCCCCACTTTCAATGTCTTCTGTGTTCTCTGTACTCTTCCTATGCCCTTTGCCTTTGGCTACACTGAGGGTATTCACTGTGTATGGCCCATGGTGGAGGTGGCCACATCACCAACCTTCCACCATGTTATGCTTTTTCCAAAGGTCTTTTAAATGCCCTTGGCAGGGCATGAGGGACACGGGAGAAACAAGGGAGAGGAGGGGCTGGCACTCTTACCTACAACCAGTGCTGAACACGGCACTGTCTCCTGGCCAAATTGCAATTCCAGATGTTCTACTTGGCCAACAACGCTGGGGACGGGAAGAGAGAGGTCTCCACAGTCCATGGCAGACGCTTCTTCCAGCCTGTGGGACACAAGAGGTGTTATTGCCTCAAGCGGAGGAAGAGGAGGAAAACCAGGACTTCTCACCAATGGCATTTCTTTTTGGTCTCATTTGGAGCAGGCCCACAAGAAGGGGAATCCCTTTCATACACTATGTCTGGAGGCAGATTCAACAAGCAAAACCTCACCACCAGCCAGCAGCTGGGCAGCTTTGCCTTGCAGCACATGCAGACAGAATGACACAGCTCTGCCTCAGAGCCTGCGGTCTGCACACAACTTTGCCAGCGCTCTAACGCCTTGCCCTGTAGCCCACCCTCTGCCTCTTCTCCTGAACAGCCACGTGCACGTGCAAAACTGCCAGTAATTATCAGTGGGGCTGGGAATCCAGAGTGCCTGGGTTCTTGCCATGGGTTTTCTTTTAGCCATCCCTCCTTCTATACTGTGCAAAGACTTACCCCAGCTGGTTTAAACACCTCTTGGAGATGAGGTTTGGTAGACACCCAGTGTTAACAGTTGCTTTCAATACCTGACCTTGGCACTAGAAAAAACAACAACAGATAATTACTGTAAGCTCACAATCGGCATAGTCACTCCTCCAACAGTGTGGCTTGGACTTTCTGAGCAACGTAGCCAAAGATGTGGTGTTTTGGGCAGTAGTCAGAAGGTTCATTTCAGACAATGGTGGTTTCCCCTTTGTTCTGCAAGCCTCTCTCAAACACTTCTTTTTGAATTTGTCTTCTTTTCAAATTTGTATTTGATTGCCCAGACCCTTATCTGTTATTAGTGACTTTAACTTAATAGTACTCCAGTCAAGAGATGCACAATTAGAGAATTCATTCGTAAAACCCACATGGACTTTGTTAGCAGAGCAGTAAGTGATATGACAAAAGCTTGTAAAGGAATACAAGCATGTGCTACAGTTTTTCTGGGTTTAATCTGCCCATTTTTTCTGGTGTTGCAGGGAACAATGTCCCAGGGCCACACGTTTGTTCTCAGTAGAAAAGCTGCCAGAGGGAGAAGTCTGAAGGAGAAGCGGGAGCACCCAGGACAAACACACCTGAGATGAGCCTGAATTTAAGGCAGTTCCCAAGATAACTGACAAATCCATGTGACTCCTGAATCCAAGACACAGCCTAATCAAGAGATGACTATTTTGTGTAGGGCTTACATCACGTTCCTATATAGCTCTCTAAGGATATAAGACATGATATTACAATAGTCACAGCTGGTATCATTTAGCAAAGAGGGAGACTGTGCCCTGCACCCAAGTCACCTGTGCATGATTTTACTGGAATAGCTCCCAGTGCCTTGTTCACTTCATTTCTTTACCCCTTTGAACATAAAAGGGAAAAGGAGATGTGGTTGCCATCTGTTTTCTGTCCCCTCTGCAGGGAGGTCCTTAATGGCAGGCCAGAGGTGATGAAGTAACAGCAGGTTACATTTATTTTAGGGGTCTGAAAACATAGGGTTGTCAAGGACATTGATAAGAATTAGGTTCAGAAAAAAAAAAAAAGGAGGAATGGGACTTAGTAAAGGAACTGGAAAAGATGGAGTAACTGTCACGTACAAAACACATCTTTCCTCTACCTAGGGTGCCTAACCATACCTATTCTTGATGGCCTAGTTCTTCAAGGCTCTGACTTACACCACCACCCAAAAAAAACCCCATCAAAAAACCACCCCACACAAAATTTTCTCTTTGGGAGACTCATTGTCTTCCTACTATCATTTGTGTTTTTCCTGTGATTCCTTCTCTTCCATCCACTATGGCACTTTGTGACATGAACCACTCAGAAGCAGCCTCAGAACCAGCCTGCCACTGCTTCTCTACTCTTATACTCATTCCTGACAAGCTTAAATGCTTGAACACCTTAAGCAGATCGGCGTGGCAATGAGGGACTCAGTGCAGCACCAGCAGGGTCAAGGAAAATGTCTCAATTTCCTGATTTCTTAATTAAGTCTGTTTATGATTATTACTCATCACAGAGAGCTACATCCAGTATTTCCAAGATTTCATTTTCAAAAACGTGCTGCCTGTGAGTAGTTAGAAAGAGAAAGAAGAAAATGACTCCTGTGGGAAATGCTGGAATGCTGCAAACAGACACAATACCCATAGGGTCCCTTTCAGCCTAAACCATTCTGTGATTCTGTGGCAAAATGCCTCCCTTCTGATTTTGGAGCTCCACAATGTCTGTGCTGCCTGGTCCTCCCTGACACATCAGCCCTGCCTGAAGGGGCTATGGCCAGACTAAGCAGAGAGGCAAGGTAAAGCACAGAGTGCAGGTGCATGCCAAGCATCTGCCTCCACATCCTCTCTACTCAGAAACAAGACCTGGAGTGTGGATAGCAATTGCTAAGGAATCACTTGGGAGAACCAGACTTGAGATGCATGAGCTGCTGTTGTTATAATAAGCCTAAGCTGTATCACTAGGCAGATTACTGAGTTTTGTTTCAGAGCAGGCTGGGAAATCTGCAAGTTAGAGACTTGATAGGATATAACAGGACAGTGATTATTCTGTAGAAAACAACATTTAATCTCATTCAGTGTAAACAGCCCTACACCACTAACCATTTCCCTAGAGAATTCACCAGGAGCCTGTGGAAAGTCCTTCGTCCAGCATACCACAAATACAATGCAGGCAGCTCATAAACACTGCAAGGCTTCTTGGACTAGGAGGACTTTTCATCACTTTACCCACTCTCATCTCTGCTCCAGAATTTTCAGTCTGTTACTATCAGTCACCATCATTTTTTATCTAAATGTCAATTATGGGGATTTCCAAGAAAGAGGGGAAGGGGAATCAATAAGGATCACCATTTATAAAGAGCTGTGTTTTCTGAAATGATGTCAGCTCCGAAATCAAGAAGCTGCTTTAGCAAGCAAAAGGCTGATCAATCCCAGGTTGCTTTGGCATAGAGGAAAACTGGCCTTCGACAGCAGTGAAAACTTCCAGCACGTATTTCCAAGTCAACAAGAGACAAGCCCCATCACAAAAAAGAACAGCTTGATTTTGTGTTGCAGATGCCAGTCGTGACTAGCTTTCCAAAGTGCTTTTCAAAAACTGTCACAAAAAGGGGCAATTCTGCTGAAGTACCATCTGGGCAAGCCACCTAAGCAAACAGGAGGATGAATGACTGCAGTACAACTGTTACAGACTAGGTCTGTCTGTGATCTCTGAGACTTGAAAAGGCCTTGGGGATAGGGCAGCTAAAACCTGGTAGGGTGAAAACACTTACTGCTGAATCTCCCTGTATCACTGAAGTCTACATGTATTTGGGTTTATTCCCTAGTCAAGTTCAGTTACAAGTCAGGTGATGCATTTGTTACCATCCCATTTGAGATTTTCAGCATACTTGCCTGCGTGTAAATGGCAGATTATCTTTTCTTAGGAGTCAGGGAAAAAACCACTTCTCTGAGGCTGTGCTCCTTTTCTAATCAAAACTGCACCATAATCAAGCAGATCTCCAAAAGGTACCAGCTCACCTCTCTGGTTCAAATGAACTGGCAGCCCGAGTCCTATTTCCTGCCACAGATCTGTCACTGACAGGAGAGGCTTTTTGAAGTTCACGAATATGAACATCAAAAGCAGGAAGACAAAAAGAAGGGGAGGAGAGCTTCCCTTCCTTCAGTGTAAGAAGATCAAGTGTGACAAACAGTGACTGGCTCCTAAGAAAAAAAGAGAAATGCCTGTGCAGAATTCAGGGAGCGTTACGTGCAGCGTTAGACCTATTTCCTTGCTTGTGATGCTCATTAACCTTCCTCCGTGAGGGAAAACAAAACGTGGGTGACAGCTGGGGTTCAGTCCATTAGAAACACAAAAGGGAATGACCAGTGGACTGTAACGCTGACTTAGCTACTGCCCCTGGGATACAATACCTGTACATGCCTGTCCTTGTTCAGTGTGCATGCCTGGCAAAAACCCCGCCCTGTATCACTAAATTTCCTCTTGCAGAACAATAAGGAGAGGCTATTAAAGAAATAGGCTCTGAGTAATTGGAGAAATTACACTGAGAGCCATTCATCCTACTAGCCTGTCCCCAAGTGTGGTTATGTCAACCCAGCTACATTGAAGTCTAAAATGCAGGGTAAGCAATGCCTAACTGCAGCAGTAAAGGCTGCAAAACAAACCAGAGAGTGGCTCGGCTTGGTACTCAGATACCTGATCTAAGCCGTTCAGAAACTTGCTACCGGGCTGTGTTCATATGATAATTTATCGTGCCAAATGAATTTTCAAAGGTGTATGTGTTTTCCTTGGAAGTGTAGCCTTTACGCTCTGATAGGGGAGATGTTCTTTAGGACAGGTAACTGAACTAAAACCAGCTTTAAAATGGGTTTTGTACAACAGGTCTGTGTCTTGCTAAGTCTCACATCTGCATATTACTGTGAAGCTCTGACCATCCAGCCCTCTTTCATGGGCCACAGCTTTTAGATGTGCTTTCTCTAACTGCAGGGGCCGGGGAGTAGTGTGCTCTGCTGCACAGGAGGATATAAGAAGAAAAGGGAGCTAAAAATACTGCTTCCATCAAGAGACGCAGCTGTGCTAATTTGGAGCACAGTTAGCCACTTTCTGAGGAGGTCCTGTGACACCTGAGAGAATCAGACTAGACTGGAGCTAGTTAAATGTAAATCAACTAGAGGCACCTGTCTTCAAGTGATAAGGAGACATTCCTTGCTTTTATATGCAATTATAAAATACCTCATATCAGGGGAAAGTCGGCCTTCAAAGGAAGGAGATGTGATTAAGGTAATTTATCTTCAAATTTGGGCAACTGGAAGGCATGTAGCAGAAAGGCTTTCCTCTGGCTTTGGGAAAACCTGCGTCCAGACTCTAGGAGAGGCCATGCATGAAATCTCTTCTCTTTGGCTGCAGCTGGCTTTGCAATTTATAACTCAGCATGGCCCTTGGGAGAGGCGCAGCTGGAACTCTGAGCGTTTGCCATCACTGTGAAATCAGCAGCACCGTGTTGTTGCCTTACCTGGCACTGTATTAGCAGGGGTGAAGTCTCTTTTCTCCTGTCCTCTCCCTTTTCCATCTTTTCATCCTGGTCCTTTGCCAGCGGAGATTGAACCCGTGCAGACTGACCCCTGGCCTCGCCCCGCAGCTTGTTCAGGTTGCCTTCCAAGAGGCGCCGCTGGACCACACTATGAGGCTGCTGTCTCCATCACAAAGAAAGAGAAATCCCAGCTAAGTATGGAGCTAAGGACAAGGACATTTACTAGCTCAGGGATGCAGGTTGCAAATGCTTGACCCAACTGATCATCCTGATGAAAGACATGCTTGTCCAAAAAAACTTACAATCCCAAGATTTTTTTCTGTAGCCACTAATTTGGTGTTGAAGTGTTGGGATGTCTGTGACAGGCAGGTCTCTGGGATGCAATTATTGGAGGAGAAGAACATGCCTGATGCATGCTCTCCCCACCCATATCTGTTCCTTCAGCTAAACAGGCACTGGAGCATCTCATCCCTGTTCAGGTACTGCAGTACACTGCCTGCTGGGCGTGTGCTGACATCCCACCAGGCACATTCACACCTTCCAATGTGGGAGGGCATGAGGAATGCAGTATGTGTGTGATGTGCATGTGGGCAAGAAGGCAGGACTGCAGATATTTTAGGTGTACGAGCAATTATTTGTAGTGAAGCAGGAAGCTCCCCCTGAAGAGGAAACTAAAACGAGCTTTTAACGTTCCTTGGAGTCCGTGTCTGCTCCCTGCCATCGGATGCTCTAGTTTTTGCCCAATATTGATCCATCCAGTCCCTGCACAGCTACTGAATCAACAGTGGGCGACACCAATGAAACGGGTGCCTGTTGTAGGTAGCTTTGTCCTTTCTCCGTGTACTCAGCCCCATGGCCCTTCTGCAGGAGAGCAGCTGCTCTGAGCTGGCCATGGCATTCCCAGTAACACCTGCCTATTTGAAGAAAGGCAAATAATCTAAAGGGGCTAACTTGCTACAGCTTAAACTGTTGTTTTTATCTTTCTAAAAAAATAAAAGAAAAAATTAAAAGTCACCTCCCATGTGGTGCAGCAGTTTGATGCAGGATCTTGTCAATGGGCAGGCCAAACACCTGACCTAGACCAGACCTGCCAATGAGCTGGGCTGCATTAACCCCACAGGTCACTTGTGTTTTGGGCTAGCTTCATGCACAGCCAGAAAGCTGAGGCCAAGGAAGTGTGCAGACTGCAATTTGAAGCACCCCGACGTGTCAGATTTGCCCAGTGGTTGGAGCAGGACGGCTGTCACGGGCTCTTTGGTCACACTCAGCATTGTTCTTTGCAAGATGCCAAGTCCCTCATGCCTCTGTGTCCCTGCCACTCAAGGGGTGAGAGATCATTCGCATGCTGCACGAGAAACACTGCAGCAGTTGAAAAAGTGGGGTAAAAATATCCCTCTGCTCCTGGCCTTTTCCCAGCCTACTGTGCCGGCCCACAGCACAGCTGGCCGTTGTGCTTAGCTCCCTAAATACTCTGAGCCCAGTGCCAGTTTGGCTGCCAGCTAACATCTGGGCCATGGGAAAAGGGCAGGGAACAAACAGCAGGTCTCCAAATTCCCATCCTCCCTCCTGCCTCTCACAATCTGGCATGCAACGGGCCTCTCCCTCTCCATGCAACCTTTCCCACAGAACGAGCAGGCCCTTTGCAGCTGCCCCCCTCCGTCCCCTTCTTGTCACTCGGGCTGGAAAGAGGCCAAGTGCTGGTGGGGATTAGCTGAGCTTTGGGATTTTGGAGGCATCTGATTGAAGAGCACACTCCTAGGGCCCTGCCTATCTTCTCTCTCACCAGTGAAACAGAGAAGTGGAGACTGTTATTGCTCTTGGACTGGTCAGAAACAATTAGATTTAGAGGATGGTGAGGGAGGATGTTGTGGATGTTGTGGCCAGGAGCTGGAAAGGATGCCCTCTCAGAGCACTCAGAGCGATCAAAGAAGATTCCCAGTGCAAATCAGAGAAGGTTCATGTTCTCCAATGTGAAATCTCCAGGCCTTGCTATGATTAGTGACATTGTATGAGCTGGGGATCTTGATTTTTGGGAGGCAAAAAGCCAGATCTTCAGACCTTCTTGGTACTTCTAGAATATTTTAGCTCATGTAGCTACTTATTTTTTATTTTGCCATTAAAAACCCCCAAAACTAATCATGCTTTTCGTTGCAAAGCTGGAAACATGAGATCTCCACGGAAATATATAATTACTCATTACTGGAGACATGATGGGCCCATCAAATCCTAGGCACTGGTGGATGCATTGCGTAAGCTGAGTGCACGCCCAGAATACACAGAAAAGAGTGGTAAAAAGTAACAGCCCCTGACTGTAGAAGACAGCAGGTATTTTGTTTTAAATTACATGGGGCCTTGCTTTAATTTTAGGGCATGGAGCTGCCACAGCTGGAGTCTCTGGCACTGTCAATGGAGACTTCTTTTGGGGAATTAATTAAACTTTCCTCCCAGCGTAAGTGCTATAGGAGTCGGGGGTGGTTTACTCCCTCTCCAAGATCAAACTCTCCAGCACTTCCTACTGCTGCTTCGTTTTCAGTACATTCCTGTTTTGTATTCCTGTCCTCCAGGAGGGAGCCAGATCAATTTGCGAAACAGAAGTGGGGTTTGCATTGGGCTGGAGAAGTGCCTGGAGAAACAAGCCAAAAGCATATTTTGGACTCTGATTTGCAGCCCCCAAAACATCCCAGCAATATCACAGTGTCCAATCGAGTTGCAGGAACTGCTGAATCCCTCTTGGAAATCTAAGACCTGGTTCTTCTTTTGCTCCAAGTTAAAGCAGAAACTGAGGTATCACAATGACCCCAGGTACGGCACTATGTGTGCGAACTTTGCACAGGGACCACACTTTATTTTGTGCCCTCTAACACCAAAGCAAAATGTCAGAAAAAAATGTGTCATGCTTTATTCACTGCTCCCTAGGTCCATGGTAAAAGTGTTTCAGCTGTTCTGTTGTGGACCAAACAAAGTTTGCAGTAGGTTGCAGTGACCGAACGCTGTCTGCACACCAGGAATTCTCCTGCCTGGAATGGTTAATTCCACCAGGAGAGCTGCTCGTGGCAAGTGATTTGGACAAGGACTGTCTGGCTCAAGGAACCCTTTGGGGCTTCAGGGTGCCAGCTGTCGCTTTGAGGCACGGTGTGTCAGGAGCCAATCCCAAAGCAAAGCAGGTAGACGTGTTTCTCCCTGCCTTTGTGGCTGGGCTCAGCAAACTCGCACTGAAAGGCTCAGAAGTGGCTCCTCTCCATACCCTGTGGAGGGACGGGCCCAGGGTCCTGCCGGGCTGTGCTCCTGAGGGGCTGTTGGAGCTGCAGCGCTGCAGGCCCCGAGGGCCAGCACTGGGCTGCCTGTGCTGCCAGCCTGAGCCGAGCTCCCCGCGCTCCAGGGCGGCCAGAGCTCCTTCCCCGCGGGAGGAGAGTCCCTGCTCCTCGCTGAGGCAGCCCTGATGAGACGCCCCTCTCGCACCCCAGCCGTGGCTGGGGCAGGGTCGGAGGGACGCTCCACACCCGTCCCTGCTGGCGGCCATGAGTGCGGCTGCACAGCGTGAGGCGACAGCTCAGGGTGACTTGGGGGAGCCGCCCTTGACCCTGCCGAGCCAGGGGCTCCCAGCAGCTGCTGAGGCAGCTGAGGCAGCTGCCGGGAGGGTGGTGGGAGCAGCGGGATGTGCCAGCACGGGAACGTGGCGCCGGCCCCTCCTCTGTGCAGGGCAGAGCCGCTGCACCCCAAGGTTTCAGCAGGGAAAAGGGTTTCACAGTTTCATTCAGTGCCAGGGACCTGCCGGTCCCACACGCGTGTGGCCCTGTGCCAGTGCGTGCCTCGGGAGCTGGGAAATGACTGGAGGCACACACACGAGAGCAGCTGTGGTGTTGCTGCGATTGCCTGAGGATCCAGAGGGAAGCACAGACTGCAGGGAGGGCAAGATCTTCTATGGCACCCACTGCCACAGATGGAACAAGTGGTTGTGCCCCCATCACAGCCAGACCTCAGCCCTCTTTTGGGAAAATGGTTTAGACCTCCACATCCTTGAGTAGTTTAACTACAGTGGAGAGAAGTTGGATTGCAAAACTGCCAGAGCAAGGAGAATATGTGTGCAGTTGAGCCAGCAATAGATCCTGTGGGAATCTGCTTCCAGCCTTGGGGAAGCCCTTCCAGACCACAGACTGCCAAGGCTCCTGGAACAGCCCTCCCTCCCTGATGCTTCCTGCTCCACGTCACCACAAGGAGATGCCCACAGGCCTCGCTCCCGTGCTTCCTCCCCAAAGGAGTCACCCACGAGTGCCAGGGCACTGCATCTGCCTGCATGCCCGGTTAGCAGTCCTGCCCTTTGCTTGCCCCTCCATAAATCCAGAGAGTGGGGGGAGAGAGAAAATTGCAGAAAGGTGACAAGGTCAAA
The DNA here is from genome assembly GCA_013398855.1 of Mohoua ochrocephala. NCBI lineage: Eukaryota > Metazoa > Chordata > Aves > Passeriformes > Acanthizidae > Mohoua > Mohoua ochrocephala. The sequence goes on from VZTA01016864.1 coordinate 85,826, forward strand.
GAGAAGTCTCTCACAGTTTCATGAATTGTGCTTCCCTCCCTGCTGAGTCCAGGAGCTGGACTTTGAGCTGGATCATGCAGGAATACATCGGGGTTTTCAGAGATGTCCCACATGGAAACATACATGTCACATGAACATATATAGGTACTGGGTGAATGGAAATTTGGATTCTGGAGAGTCCTTCCAGTCTATGTCTGCCTGAGGAGTTTGGTTCCTATAGGGAGGTATAAGAAGATGGATGCAAGCAAACGAGTGATTAATTCTTTCCCCTCAGCCTGACCTGCTCCTAGATGATCCTGAAGGGAAGTTTCATTTTTGCTGAACCTATGATCCTTTCACAAAGCCTGGCAGAAACTCCCAACTGGAATGAAGGCTATTAGGAGGAATCCCTCCCAAACGGGGTCCCCCTGGACTCACCAGATCCTTGGAGGTGCCAAGCCTTGTCAAGCCATCCAGGGGCAGCAGATCAGCAGAGTCCTTGTGCACAAACTGGGTGGCCTGTTTGAGGCGCCTCTTCTGTTGCAGAATAGCTTTGTTCCTCAGCTCCATCTCACACTCCTGTCGCTCCAGGTCAGGAGTACCCTCACTTTGCTTTTCCTCCTGGTCTCCTTGCCCCAGTGGCAGGGGGCAGCTCTTCCTTGTGCTCATGGTGAAGCTTCAGACAGAACAGGTCCTTCTCGGTATGCTGGAGTGTTCCCTGAACTCGTCTCCTGGTGTTTGCCCTCTGGAAGCTGACTCAGTCTCTGATCTCCTTTCCCTTTCCCTTCCCCACGGCTCTCCTTCTCTTCCTTTCTCTGCCTTTCCTCCCGCTCTCTTAGTTATAACTCACTCATCTCCGAAGTGTCTCCGTGCCTGTTTCTCCCTCTGTCCTCCCCACTCCTCCGTGTCCCTCTGCTCCCGCCTCTTCCTCTCCCTCACTTCTCCTGCCCTGACTGCAGCTTTGCCTCCTCCAGTCCGTGGGTCCCTGTCGTAATAGAAAAAGCCCCGCGTCAGAAACCGCTTTCCATAAATCACGGCAGAGCCGGCAGGATGCTCCGGCTGGAAAAATCCAGCAGCAGAAGGATGGCCCCGCTGCTGGGGGCTGGCCTTACCTCGGCGGGCTGCGCGCACGCAGCGCGCGTGTCTGTCTGTGTGTGTGTGTGTCTGTGTGTGCCCGCCTGTCCCCGGCTCCATGGGGACACGCTAAATCTCCCGGCGGCAGCCTGCGCGCTCCAGCGCCTCTGCCAGGGGGCTTTGACGCATCTCCGTGCCTCTGTAAATACCGGCAGCCGCTCGGGTCAGCCTGGAGGATGATGCAGTGCCTTGGTAAATGGGAGAGAGCGTCCTCCTCAAGGCTCCTGGCAGGCATGCCCAGTCTCATTTCTGCAGAGAGTGTCGTGCCTTTGCAATAGGCTGCGCTGAAGGATTTTTCTGTGTAGCTTGAATGAAATGCTGAAGGTCTGGCTTCTGCTTCCAGCCAAGGTAAATGTATTGGGCCCAACTCTGTCCTCATTTTCACCCCATTCTATCGAGAGCAATCCCCTCCAATTTTGGAGGAGCCTAAAATCACTGGCTTGTTGATACCAGCGGACTTGGCTCTCTGTTTACACCAAAAGAGTGCTGACACTGCTGCAGTGTGGGATGTCTGGACCAGAGCAGACATCCCTTCTCTCAGGGGAGACAGGACATGGTAGAGTGCCCTTTTTCAACTTTCTGTCTCTGTACTGTCCTGCTTGAAACTATAAATTTTAACCTGAACTGATGCTGTCTCATTTTGATCCCTTTTCTCTGGTCAATGCACTGCCCTGTTAAACACCAGTTCTGATATCATGTACAGAGGAGGAACTCAAATTTTACTCAGCTGTGAAGCTAAGGACAGCAGTATGTTTCCGGGAAAGCCAGCAAGGGGTGAAACAGCTTTCACGTGCAACATAGAAGGAATAGCTGCAACTGACTATGAAAGGTACAGCAAAAGGACACTTTCTGTTGCTTCTTCTGTTTTGTTTTCTATCTTAGTAGTATGTAACATTCCAATATTACTGATACCAATTATTTCTGTGTTCTAGATTGTGTATAAAAAAGTGAGTATGCAATGTTAAGAGGCAAATCCAATACAAGGTATTATGGTTTCCACAGCACCAAATCACAGGACTAGATTTGTCAGGAATGGGAGTAGAAATACATTCTAACTGCTTTACACTCCAAGGCCAAACTTCAATACCGTAATGCAGGCGGAGTCACATCAAGAGCTCAGCAGAAGTGTCTTGAGCTGTCCTTATCTATCTGTGAGTAAAATTAAGAAGAGAATTTAAGTAATGAATATTCCTAGGGAAGCTGTGTTCCCACAATCTTGTTTTCTTGCCTGTGGGATGCTATGATTCCTGATTTACACACACTTTTGACCTCTTGTGGCCCCACTGAGTATCCTCTGAGTCTTGTCATCAAGTCCTTCAACCATCCATGTAAACCAGTGCTGAATCATGCACCTCTACTCTCACACAGGGCCAAGAGGTGTTTCCGCTCCTGCTGACTGGGATTACCTCAGCAGGCTGGCCACAGCAAGGCAGGTCTGCTTCTGCTGGTAGCAATGGCACTGCCAATCTTCTTAGAGCCTCAGAATGGACCCCAAGACTGTAAAGTGCTACAGAACATCTTAGGACCAGATCACCTACAGTTCCTGCCTTGAAGCCTATGGGCAGAGTTACATGATCTCTGGTGAGATCACCTCCCACCCTGCATGTCTATGTGGGCACAAAGAGGAGGGAGCACTCCTAGTTCCCAGTCCCAGCACCTCCTTGCAGCTAGCCACCCTTCATTAGTTTATTTTGCATGGCATTTTGGCAAAGTCTAATCAAAATTGGTTTGCCTTACAGCTGGGCTGGAGCCATTGCTTGAGCAGTTCTGCTTTTGGGTCTCACCAGTTAGTCCTGGTCCCTAATTTATCAAGTATTTCCGTCTTTGTGCCTCAAAGGGGAGAAATCTTCAAGTCTTGTTTAAAGCTTTCTCTGCTCCTTCATCCCTTCTGCTTCTAAGTGCAGGTCACTTAACTCTTTATATCCTGTGATGTGTCAGTTCCTAGATCTGGCAAAAAAACTCCAGCATTTTTAGGGAGGTGAAGTCAGCTAAGATACTATCTTCTCCCTTCAGAGGCATGCTAGGTTCTAGGTCACTGTGGTTTTTTCTATTCAGCTATTACTTTTTCCATCCTGTTCTTTTTAAATAGAGCCCATTTACTAAGTAGGTTAGGTGATTTCTGGTTTTGTTATTTTTTTTTTAATTTCTTTTTCAGAATGGACACTCCTAAAGGTTTTCTAAAGAGAAATTAGACCACAGTGCAGTACATTTAAGGGGATTTTTCAGCAGTTATACCTTTCCCAGTCATCTTTTGTAGGCCCTGAAAAATAGTATATGGCTCACCAGTAACATGTATTAGAAAAATAAAACTGATTTTGATGAAAATATTCATACACAATCCCATAGACACTGATAAATTATTTTCCTTTTCTGATGCAGTCACATAAAGTAGTCATAACCCATTATACCTCAGTATTCTGCACCCTTCATACAGAGAGCTTTACAGGGTGTGTAACAGTGCTATTTGGGCAACAGAAGAAACACTCTGCCCCCACAGAATATAAAAGCCCCTCTCCCTACTCCAGCTACCAGATTGGCCTCCCAGCTCAAGCAGTTACAGGTCAGTGAGAGCTCTGGGGCAAAAAGTTCCAGGTTCTAAGCACAAAGCCACAGCACTGTAGCCGTGTTCATGGATGTTGGTCCCTGGACCCGATCACCTCCATGCCTGAGAAACCCTGAGAAAATCAGAAGCAATGCCCACACTTCTAAGGAAAGGCACTGAAGAGCAGCACTTCTCAGTAGCCAGTTTGTCCAGCCAAGAAGCAAGAGAGGATCAATATACTCCAGTCAGCTGCTCCTTTGCTGGAAGAAATTAATGAACAGTACCTGGAGTAGTGAAGGGGAAAAATGGACTGCTTTGCTGAAGGAAGCAAGAGACACAGATTTTATTTCCCTCTGCCAGGAGTGTTAGGAGTATCCCGGCTGTTTGAGAAGCTTCTCTCTTGAGGGCTTTCACTGGCTTGGTTTTAAATTTCATAGACTGAGGTCCTTTTGCCAGAGTTTTTCCTTGTATCTCACTTCTTGGAAGCTTTACTTAACCTAATAATTCCTCTTTAAAATATTCTCCTATTACTTTTGCAACTTCTAATGGTTTCTTCTCTTTCTTAGAGATTTCTTTTTGGCTTTGAATTTTTCTCTTTCAACAGTTTGGAAACTATTATTTTGTCCTCCTGAGAGCTGACACAGTGCAGGTGGGAGGGTGGATTGTAGATGGAGAGCTTTACATTTCTTCTGTGACAAGTTACAGAGCTCATCAATAGTCCCCACATAATGTAACCAGCACAGAGGTTGTTTTCACAGTACACCAGTTTCCAATGCACTGTCTCAGTAGTAGTGTAAGCTTCAAGTGGGTGTAAAAGTGACCCTGGGTGTAGCAAATATGTCAAAGCCAGGATATTCCTTGTGTTGGATGCCGCAGGATAACAATGAGGCAACTTTCTGCTCATTCTCCTGCATTCTCACAGCCTGTGCAGTCTGTGGATGCACAGATGGTGCAGAGGAGGAATGAGAGGACAAACCTTACTCAGGCAAACCATGCATGCTTCTCTCTCCCTTCCCTCTGGAAAAGATTCTTTGAGAAAGAAAAGGTTCCTCTGCTTTGAATTCCCTCAGTTGGTCTATTTGTATAATAAAATACTTTGTATTCTTGAAATAATAAGTAAAAGGTTGCAGTATTTATATCTGTGAGTACGTCTGGCAAGTTTCCTTGAGGTAAGTGTCATCTCAGATGTACATAATGTTTAGGTCGGCTGCTGAACAGCAAAGCGTGTCCTGCTGGCAAGGTCGGTCAGAAAGCAGAATAGTTTGCTTAGTTAGGTAATTTAGGGTCAAGTCTCTGTAGTTATCTGCCCTATGGGATAGATTTATGGTTGCACCATGGCAAACTTGGGAAAATGTCCACTGTGAAATTCCTCTGCTGTATAAATATTTCTTGGTCATTATAAATATAATTATAAATATAATATCATTATAAATATAATGATTTGTGTCCCGTCTGGATTGATTTTCTTGCTTGGGCTACTCTGCATTAAAAAGAGGCCTTTTCTGTTTGATTGGAATAGTTATCATCGCCACAGAACGGTTGCTGATCGTGCAGCAGGCAATACAAAATTTCCCCTTCCATTACACAGCTTCATGAATCGCACTAGAAGACTTTGGCTTTGTTTTCAGGAGGGGAAAGAATCTCCACTGCTGTGCATCTCCACTGATGCACACAGCAATGGCAACTGTCTTACTCACGCTGGAGCTTCTCTGCGCTCAGCGTGAGGTTTAAAGTGGAGAATAATTTCTGGTAGGAATATGTTTACCCATAAAAGTGTGCAAGAGCCTGAGATGAAGGGTGGTTATGTATTTAAGGCCGATAGCACAGTACTTGGAAATGTGTAGTCTCAAGGATGTCTCTCCTGTGTGTGTCTCTGTGCAGCTGCTTTCATTTCGCTGTCCCTCCACTTCCCAGCCGTAGGGAGAACAATATTTCCATTATCCACTTAGCTTGAGGCTAAGAATGTACTTGATGCTAACACAGGCAATTTTATCTAAGTCTCTACATAATGCCATAAAAATAATAATGAAAACTTTACACCAATAAGGCTCCTTCCAGAGAAAGTCCCTAAAGCTGAATACTCGAACAGTAAAACCCAGCACAGTTAGAGTTGCCTGGTAAAGCCTAATTTGATATGTATATGTGTGGGCTTATTACTAAAACCACCTACAGAGTGTTGGCAAGGTGCTTGGAGTGGCTGTTTTTGGGCTTCTATAAAACCTTTTTTTTTCATATAAAACAACAGCAAAGAAAAAAGACAATCACCTACACACCTTTTGCCTGTGCCCAGCTAGCTGTAGAATCAGAGCAGATCCCATCTTGCTCAAACTGAAGCCCAGATATAGTCCTTGGAATGTAAGAATCTCTCTGATGGCTGTTTTTGCCTCCAGTGTCATTTCCTCTGGGGACAGGTTTTACTTTCAGAGTCCACCATCAGAGGCTGTGGAAAACTTTCCTATCAGCACTTGCCAGGTGTACTGTGATGTTTCCCTGTTTTATTTGTTTGTAAATGGCTTCTTTTGCACCTTAAAGCAGTTGAGATCAGTCAAGTTCTTCACCAGTCAGCAGTATAACTTGCTGAAATTAACTTAACCAGTGGGGGAGTCAGCCACTCTAAAGGGTGTTGCAGCCCACCTCCTGTTCTCTTGTTCAGGCAGACTTTTATTTAGAAATGCAGTAATTCAAGCTTCAGTGTTGGCCGACTAAATCTTTAAAGTCATGCTCCTGTTGTGGATGGCTCTTCAGGGGCAATACCCCAGTCCTGCTTAGTGAATTGGTACCTTTCCCACGCTGTATTTTCTCCTTGCTGCTACGTGCAAGGCACTGAGCTCACCCCTTGTAAAAGAGTTGAAGCCAAGACCAGAAATAAGTGTTTCACAGCTCTCCTGCTTTTCTGTGGTACCTGATCATTTTGCCCCAGTCTTAAACCTGAGGACTGTTGAATCTGTGACTATGATGGTCCTTATCTAACCTTTGACTCTTTATGCTCTCAAACCTCGAGTTGTGCCAGGGGAGGTTTGAAATGAATATTAGGAAAAAATTCTTCATTGAAAGGGTTATCAATCACTGGGAAAAGACTTCCTTGGGAAGCAGTTGAGTGACCATCCCTGGAGGTATTTGAAATAGGTGTAGATTGTGACACTTAGGGACATGGTTTAGTGGTGGGCTTGGCTGTGTCAGGTTAATGGCTGGGTTTGATGATCTTAAAGGTATTTTCCAACCTAGGCAATTCTGTGATTCTTTGTCTTCTGAACTCTGTCTCCATTTGACTCTTTGAGACACTTCCATCTCAGCAAGATCCTTCTTTGTATCATCCACTCCCTGAAGCCCAGCAGAAGTCCCTGGGACGCGAGAGACCTCATGTTGCCATGCTCAGCTGCTGGCAGTCGCGAAGAACGAGTTCAGAAAGAAATCTCCATACACTCCTGCAAGTCTGTGCTGGGGCACAGTCTGTACTGAATAAATCTCATCTCAGATTTTAGTTGCCAGCTGACTCTGCTAAGGATGTGAAATAGATTTTTTTAAAGAACATTTATAACAGCCAGAAACTGGAAAATTTTCACTCAGCTCATATAAAGGGAAACATCAAAGCCGAGAAGGGCGCCCTGACAAAATCCTTACAAAGCAGGGAGGCACTAGGTCTTTTCAAGAAAAGGTTTGCTACAAAGGGGATTTTTAATCCGAGCAAAACATTCTTGTGCTCTCATTTATAGAAGCAATTGGGCTGCTTGAACTGCATTCCCTGTGTTCCCTGCCCCTTCTCTCCACAGAAGAATAAGAATAACTGTACCTGAGGCTGATATTCAGTACGGCTATTTTCTGCTCAGACAATTCAGGATTTTATGATGGAATCACCAGCACAGTAGTACTTCCAGTGCAGAAGCAGCTTTGTGGACACAGTGCAAATACAGCGACAGAGGGACGTGCTATCGCCCCAGGGATTCGATGGATAACAATGCTGCTGTAACAATGTAGTTTTATTTTTGATTTTAAATGCTGGACTCCTTTGGTTTCTTAGCCTTTAGGCTGCATTTGTACGTGCACCAGCTGTTTGTTACATTCTTGATGGCTAGGCCTTGGCGTGATTTAAATGGCAACTGAGATTATCTCATGATCTCCTGACTTCTAGATTTTAGTAAAAACAGCAAACAAATAAAACCTGAGAGTCAGCCATGAGAAACAGCAAAACAGCTCTTATCACTGTAGCATGCCAGTCCCATGGGTATGCATAGCAGAGTGCAGACTGTCAGGAACTAATTAGCTACAGATTGACATCATTACTTGCAAATACTTGGAAAACCATATTGATGCTGAAGGCATCTTCAGTGATCCTGCAAGTTCCAAGGGATGTGCTTTATGGTGTCAGTTCTGCTGCATTCCTGACCTTTCTTCCCCTCATGGAGGGATTGGATTGGATGCTAAATATATCAAATTGTCCAAAACTTTAAGGCTACCATGAGGGCAGGCAAAACTGCTTCAAACAGAAGCATTTTTAAAGTGAAGCTTAAAGTGGAAAATACATGTTGATAACTCAGGACAGATTAGACCACCAGACTCATAAATACTCCGAAATCAAGTGCTACAGGGCTTTGCAATGTACATGCATTACCCACAACAGAAATTTCAGCTGGAACACAGTTCCACAATCCAAAATAGCTTTGTGCATAAACAAACATGTAATCTCAGAATTCAGAATAAAAAAACCCAAAATGTAAAAGTAAGCCAGACATGTTACTTCATGAGAAAAGTATAAAGTTGAGATGGAATGGTCTGGCCTGTTGCATAATAATATTATCCAAAATTTTGTCTGTATTAAAATTTACAGAAAAATACATCAAATGTGAAAGAACACACTGCGCCAAGAAAAGATACCATACTGGTAGTGAAAAACAATATTCTCTAGAAAATATACACAATATTAAGAGATTCTTCTGAAGTCCAGTGAAGATGAGGAGGTTTTTTGTCCTGTTGGAAAATTGGTCCGTCCATTAAACAGTCAGGGTTCTAATGAGCCAACCTCTTGTTTGTAACCACAGATGAGTACAGAAAACCTGCCTTCTACAAATTACACAGTTAAATAAACAGAGGCCTTATTGGCAGCAACCTCCTATACATCCATGAGAAGGTAATAGTGACCAACAGCAGGCATTGGAGCATAAATCCGTGTCTGATTGTAGTTTAATAATAATTTGTGCCGGCTGTTTTCCTTGACTTTCTTAAATAACATCATTAGATGTTTCTGGTTTTAAATTTGGTGCATAAAAAAAAAAAAAAAAGCAGATGTGGAGGATAAATAATTCTGATTATGTATTTGTATGCAAACAGTTCATCAGTGTGCTCTATATAATGACTTCCCACAGATTTCGAGATGTGGAAGAGAGTCTGCTTTGCATAATCTTTTGCCTGTATTGCCTGTAAACTGTAACTGGTATTTATTATATTTATTTTTCCAAGAAATGTTGTAACTGAAATGCAAGGACAAATGTGTCATTTGACCTGCAGCAGCAGTTCAGATTCATGGTCTTGACATTCTAAAACTCTGCTTGTTTCAAAGCAAGAAGCCATTCTCAGATGAGCAGTGAAGCAGGACATTTTCTTCTTAATCTCAGGCAGCTAATACTTTGTTATGCCCTGAATATCTTTTTGTCCAGTTGTAGCTCACCTCTTGTGGAAAAAGGGGAGTGGGGAGGGAAGCTGTTTCTGTTCAGGAACCAGTTCACATTTTTCAAGCCTGTCATTTTTCTCTCTGAGCCTATAGCGCGTTTAAAAAAGGAAGTCAGGTATTTTACCAAAAAAGAAATTTTCACCTTTGTTAAGAGCTAGACTGCCCCTTGGGAGAAATGAAGACCTGACATCCTCATAAAAAGATTTCTGCAATGTAAAACAGGGTCTCTTTTCTTCCATACAGGGAAGTGATTGAGTTTTTCCTCTACCAGCCCAGTTGCAAAAGTAAAAAGGTGGCAATCATCCTTGCTTACCTCATCTCATGGGGCATCCAGTCCTTTTCAGCTGACAAAACATAGTGGGAGGAGCCCCACTCAACCAATGCAAATGAATTACCTTCTCCTTTGCATCTGTCACGCTCCAGGTAGCGAGCAGAGCTGTCAGAGGAGCAGAGCATCCACAGCACTTGCTGGCTCCCTGTAGATTTGCACGTCCCAGATCCCTTAAAATTTATACCTTAAATTAGTGTTTGCTTTTACAGGCTAGAAGGCGTTAAACAGCTTTGTCTATTATGAGGACTCAAGAACAGTCCTGGGACGCTCCTGCACACTACCCAGAGAAGCCCTGGGAGTGCTCCGCAAAGGGTGTGGAGAACTGCGCGTTCCTGCTCTTGGGCTCAAGAGAAGACAGGAGGTATGGCTCTGCTCTTACTGCAGGAGGGGGCACAGAGGCATCCACTGTCTGACAAAATCACACCTCTACATTATAACCCTAATACTGAGCCTGCAGAGGGACAGGTGATAATTGCCTTTCCTTAAGGAAAGGATCCAGGCAGAATATCAGGCTAACATAGATGGAGAGAAATAGTCATATTTTGTGATTAAGTTCTCACCAACTGATGCTTTGAACTAGTTTGGCCAAAACACTGGGACATTGCTTCTGGGAGCAAGAAATAGAATTGCTTAATGGAATTTTTTCTGTTGTTCCCCCCACCTTTTTTTGATATAATTGCCCTTGAGCAGTACTCTCACTGGAATACGTTACAAGAGGGGAAATGAAACTTTGGCACTACTATGTTTAAAATAAAATGTGAGGTGGCCATCGAAGCACCTCAGCTGACAGGGACAGCAGGGGAGCTCCTGCCTGGAACTGACACCAAGGACAAGAACGTTTCAGTGTTTGCTGGAGACATGATCCTAGTTAGCTGGCTCTCCAGTGGCAGTTGTGTGCACACAGCCTCCCAGGAGAAAGAAGTGAGATGAAAGGGAGATAGGATGCCTGGAGACAGCCAAGTAGAATGTTGACAGCTGTGTAAGATGTACTAGCAGAAAGCGTGCCACAAACCAGGCCCCTCCTGCAGCCTTGTAACCCCAGAAAAACTGAAATAATAACCATTAAACCTAATTTTTGAAATACTGTGTGAGGGCAAATATCCTCTAACAAGTGCACAAGAGAACTGCAGTTCCGAAAATCACACACATCTTAAACTGATTTTATGTTTATAGGGGAAGGTAGAAATAGTTTCAAGAGATATTTGTTTTGCATTTAGAAGTCACAGAAATTAGTCTGCTGGTGGTGTTGTGATGTTTTAGGCTAAGTTTGTATCTTCTGACTTGGAAAGTAAGATTTAAAAAGTAAGATTTATGGTAAAATTTACCCATAAGCAGCAGGAAAAATCGGGTTGAGTATGAAGCAGTGGGTTGAGTAACCAAATCTAATGTGGTTTGGCCAACAAGGCCTGAGGAATACCGAAAATGTCCTAATGATTACTCACCCAGTGATCACAGAGCACACACATGAGGTAAGAAAGAAGGGGTTGCTTGTGCTACAGCCCAAGCCCAGCATGCTGCCAGCAGCAGTACAGATAACGCTCAGCTGTGTTCCCACAGAAGCTTTATTGAGTATGTAGATACAGGAGTTACCATTTGTCTGCAAGCACAGGATCATGTCTGCAAGAAGGATCACATCTTTGCCATGGCAATTTCTTCTATGACAAAAGTTCCAGAGCGTTGTGAGGAGTTGTTCTATTGCACCACGAGATACATACCTTGTGTTTCCAGAGGTCACTTTTCAGTGGAAATACCAGCATTCCCTTTATAGGCTCTTTTCTACATTTTCAACTGCTGAATGTAATGAGGGCAGCTTTAACCATTCAACAGAGGTCCATCTTACTGCAACAGTGTCTCTACCTAGTCCTCTAGGTACATAACAGACCTCTGGAATCAGAAGAGCTATATGGCTTGATTCAAGCTCTTCTCCATTCCAGCCTGGGAAAAGAAAGCCAAACCAAGATTTTATGCTGCAACCCAGATAACCTTTTTTCAGTTTGACTTGGGTCACATATAGGCAATTTTTCAGATCTTTGCCCCAGCAACCTTCAGAACAACCTAGACAAATGTGGTTTTGAAGTAAAAAAAAATAAAATAAAATTGGGCTTTCAACTAGGGTAGAAGAATACGGGACATGTGAACATATGGGCGACACACTCTAGGTCAAACCCTTACCAGGCCAAATATTCCCATAACCCTACAATAATAAAATTATTATTATAATTAAGGGCTAATTTAAGGAATGTACAGTATTTACAGCCATCAAAACTAGACAGAAGATACTAAGTAATAGGGGAACAAAGTAAAGGCAGATTAGGACAGAGCTAGGAGGAGGTTCCCGGGCTCTTTCCTATTGTACTGAGGAGTGTGTTCATTTCCTCTGATACCTTGAGTAGCAAATGCCATTCAGGGCCTATCTAGATGTTCTCATGATAAGAATCCCTGGAGAGAGGCTATCTCTAGCACAAGGTTAGAGAAGTTCTATCATCTTATTCCACTCAAAGTCTACAGCATCTTACAAAGGAAGCTCATAGCAGCTGATGGGCCTGTCTCCCAGCTTAGCAGGAGTCAATAATGCTCTCTGTTCCCATGGATGTGGGAATTAGTCAAAAGCAGTTGTCTTAGATTACATGAACGAATCTCAGAAGAGTAGAGTGCTTTCTGTAACATCAGAACAAGTCGAAGTCAGTCCTCAGACCAGTTCACTTCAGTTCAGGTATGAGCTGAGACCAACTAATGTCTGTTCCTAAATTTTCATCCTCAAGACCAGGAAAGCTGATATCTAGAAGGATTTTGCTGAGACTGTCATTCATGGTGTCCAGGATAAGGCCCTCCATGAGTGACCGGTTTTCAGTAAAGCCCGAGGCTGTCAGTTCAACAGAGGATTGCTTGGAAGTGTCACGAATAAACGCTGGAGAGCTCGTGAGGGGCACATGGACCATGTCACTGGATTCTGTATTGAGCAGTTCCCGAGGAGAATCAAAGAGAGGATTTTTAAGGGGTGTGCTGTTAAAACCCAGCAAGTCCTGGTTGTCCCGGAGCGGTGTGAATGGCAACTGAAGGGTTTTCACTGGACTGAAGTCCAGCTCATGACTTCCCTTGGCTAAGGAAGCAGACTTCCAGGAGTCGAGGCCCTCTAGTGACGGGGTAGTAGTGGCTGAGACTTTGCTGGGAGTGGAAGAAACGGGCAATTTGCTGAACATGTCCTTGACCGGTGTTTTAAAGGCCCCCTCTTCTCCCTGTGAGCAGTTGAGCTGCGATACATTCTCAAGGGGCTGGTTTTCCTGCGGGAAGGGACGGTCCGCCCCTAACCGGAAAGGGTCAAAGCCGCTGCTTTCTGGCAAAACGAGGACAGGCTCTTCTGAACAAGGCAGTGCTAGACGTTGTTTCCTTCTGGATCTGCCCACTTCCTGCCTTTCCCTCCTCTTTATAACTAAAGAGTCAGAAACTGCCTTAGATGGGGACTTCAGTGTGGTGAATTGTTTCCTCTCCTTTGTGGATGAGTCTGGGAGGAACAAGCTTGGCTCTTCCTTGACCACTACGGTTGAGGCAAATGGGGAGAGCCAGTCACCCAGCTGAGAGCCTTCTTCCTCCTTTATACAGGCACCCTCAGGGAAAGAAGACAATTCCTCACCGGGCTGGGAGCTGTTGTCCTGTATGGAATGGGTTGGGGAAAATAAACCTTCATCACTTTGACCCTCCTCCTTGACAGCAGCCGTGGGTAAAGAGGGTGACTCTTCTGCAGACAGGGACATCTACAACGAAACAGAGGTGACATGCAGTCAGTAAGCAAGGATCTAACCTACCCCAAAATCCAAATAACAGTGGAAAGAAAAGAAAGACTGGCATTTAAGGTCAGCAGAAAGGGTAAGAGGAAGATATTCACGAAGAAGTAACTATAACAGACCGAGACTGATCTCTGTGAAGTTGATAGAAGCCTAAAGATCACATGGGAAGGATTCTAGCCAAGTGACTGGAAGTTATACCCTTCAGAGCACTCCTGCTCTGAGGAATGTCTAGGAGTACAGGCAGAAGGAGAGCTGAATGTTTCTGGAAAAGATAAAACCCCTTTGATTTCTTCTTACATTATCTAAATGGGAATAACAAAATGAATCAGGACAGCTTTCCCAGAAAGCAAGGAAAAGGAAGAGAAGAAAAATGAGGTTATCGAAAGAAAAAGAGCACAGCAGAAGGATAAATCATAGCTGGAGAAAACATAAAGCAGCAGGCATACAAAGGAAAATAGGATTACGGTTAGACAGGATGGAAGAAGCTAAAGCTTTACAATGTTAAGCATACAAGAGCAGTCAGTGAGATGCCAAGAAAATGATCTGTTTAATAGCTGCTTTTCTTGAGCCCAGAATAACTGGGAACTTCACAGAATTAGCAAACAGCAGATATGGAAATCCTCTGGGAAAAGACTACATGAAATATATACTCCTTCAGAAGTTCCTTATTGTTATGTGTGTATAGAGCTGTCAAAAATATGAATGTTTTAGCGTCAAAACCAACAAAGCCATTCCTCCCATTCTTCTTTCTCCACATCCAAGCAGTAGAGAAAAATTGTCTTGACCAAGCCATAGAGCCCCCTCCTCTAGTGAATTACAGAAACATCCTTAGAGCAAATAAACTAGCAGGTAGTAGTCAGCCTAGAGACAGTAAAGGATAGCAAGGATTATCACTGGCTAGTTCCTTAATATGAGCTTGGAGTTTTAGAGCACCTAGTAAAGATGCACAAAGGAACCATATGAAGAGAAGGTCCATTGAAGGCAAGAGAGAGAGTAAAAAAAAGTAAACAAAAAAATCCCCACACCCTCCCTAGCCCCCTCCTCACCCACCCTCCAAAACAAAGAAAACAAAAAAAGAAAAAAAAAAGAGAACCACACAAACCCCCTCAAAACTCCTGGGAAAACAAGAAACCAACCTTTGGAGCAATGCGCACCCGCTTATTGCTCTGCAAAGTCTCCGAGCTGTTAAGGGATGCTCCCTGCGCCACGGACAGAGGAACCTTCATAGAAGGTTGCAGGACAAGAGGCTGACTCAAAGGAAACTGGATCGGAACCAGGTAGGAGTTGACGCGAGGAAGCAAAGGCTTCATCTTTCGGCCTGGAAGGGAAAAGAATGGACTCACTTGCCTCCTGCCTGCCCTCTACTGCTACCTCTGGAAATCCAGGCACCTCACAGAAAGTCCTTCTAGACACCCCAAAACAAACATTTGATCAGATCACTTGCCTTCTCTTCTAATTATAAGGATACAAATACCAAGCCTGAAGCCTCATGAACAAGCAAATAATCTTTCATGCAGATCCTTCCCCTCAAGTTCGGGCTCTTACTCCATTTGAGTGCCCAATGCCCATTATCTCACCATCACATCCTCTCAGACACAACAATACTGCTTTCCATTTCAAACATGACAGTAAGGAGCATAAAAGCTGGCAAACTGGGATAACACATTCCACTTGTATTCCTAAACGAATCTGGGAGAGTACCCCAGACTTATTGGATTGATTCTCTGTGGCCTAGACTGATGTAGACACTTACGTGAATTCTGGGGTTCACTTTTGCTTCCCGTGTTCTTCAGGGGATCTGGAAGACGACTCTTTTGTTGCTGCAGTCAATTGTGAAATAAGTAAGAGGAGAAGGAGAAAAGAAAGAGATTAAAAGAAAAGAATCCACATTTATTCTGCTGCCTCACTGAGAACTGTGCTGCACTAAGGCAGAGAGAGCAGCTGTTTGCACCCAGCACTCAGGCTGGCTCTAGGTCTGTGCCACTTGCTGGTTTGCAGCCATGCTATCCCAAAGCCAGCTGCCCACCAAAAGCTGTGTAGGAAAAGAGATGACATGACAGATCTGCTCCAGCTGCAGACTCTACTGCAGAAGTGACCTGGTTTCGGCATCCTCAGTGCCTGAGGAAGAATGAATAGGATGGCTTCATTGTACATTGTATGTCTACACAAACCATAGACCAGAGAGGTGTTCAAACGGAATAGCAGAGGCAACAGTGGGATCAGAATTCTGAGCAGATGGAAAGAAGGCCAAGGCTGTAGCTGTGACAGAAAAGTGTTTGACTGGATGCTTGCAAATCCGTCACTGTTAAAACTGCTGAATGCAAGAGCAACAGCACACAGGTTCATCCTTCCAAGGCTCCATGCCTCTCCCCACAAAGGGTGTGCATGGAGCTGTATGAGTAGATTCAGCAGTGACCCAGTCCCCCTCCCCAAGCCTCTTGTCCTTTCTTCCAGTGACTGGCAAGAAGAGAATGGAAGATCAAGCCCCGAGCCAGAGGGTAATTCTTACTGATTCAGAGTACTCAGGCGATGTTGGTGACCCCAAGTCCAGCGGCTGGTGGCAGAAGGTATTGAGAGGGAAAAAAATTAAGATGAAGTTATCAACCAAAGAGGGGGACAAATGGGACATTTTAAACTTGTACACTCTGAGCAAACAAAAGTTAATTTGCTAATTCACCACTGCAGAAAACACAAGAGTCTAAACACACCTATACCAGACCCCCAAGCTCTATTTCCCTGACAAAATGGTACTTCCTAAAATACATAGTTGGGCTAGGACAATTCCATCCTATGCCCGACAGCATAGGATCTGCTTATCAAACAGCATAGGAACACCTGGTTGGCCTCAGTGGAAAGCTTCTCATTAGGAATTTGAACCAGGCCCATGGAAAGAAGTTGAACAAGTTGACAATTATATTTGGCACAGCACCTGAAGAATAAACACATCCCACAGAAGCTCCAGGTCTAAAGCACAGCCGCAACACCTTTTCTTTCAAATGAAGACCTTGTCTATTTGCCAAGTGAAGTGACTGAATCCGGCTTCTAACAAAAAGGCTGATGTCAAAGCAGCTTGACCTTACAGTTAAAATAAGGTGCATCAGGCTAGTGTGGCATTTAGAAACCGGATAACCTGCCCTATTTTCCTTGCACAAGGCAACTCACCTTAAATACCTGGTCCAATGTCAGGCAACGGTTTGCATCAGGGTGAATAGTCCAGAAGGAGATTTTACCATTAGCAGACGTCTCACGGACAAACATATCATGAAGGGACAGGTTGTGCCGAATGGAGTTCTGGGGAGAAAGGGGTGGGGGAGGTTGAAAAGCAGTAGTTTTGTTATCAGCACAGCAAGGCCTACCTCAAACATGGCTGCCCTAGCACAGAGGGATTACTTTCCAAAGTGCAGACAACACCGAACTTTCATATTCACAGTGTACCCAGCCAACCCTGTCATGTCTCTTACTCCATTTACTCTTGAGATCCCTATTCTCGCTCCAGTGATCAAACATCCCATCATCTTGTTTAAGTAGGATGAGACAAGGGATACAAGAAGTGGTACAGTGAACATCTGGACTGAGAGCGTATTTGGGGTGGAATGTTTAAATGAGCTTCCATTTTGCTCTGCAGGCTGGGGAATAACTTTTCATTTTGATCCAGAAGGCATGTGACATCACCCACAGCAACTTGAGGGCCTGCTTGTTACCTTCCAACCTGGCTTAGCTACATGTTTAAAATAAGGGAAATGATCCTCAATCCAGGTATAGATGTCCTTCAGGGTCATGCGCTTCTTCTCAGTGCTGTTGATGGCAAACTGGATCATGGCCATGTAGGAGTAAGGAGGTCGTTCAGACACTGAATCCTGCCACGAGGAGGAGGCAGCAGTAGTAGGAATAGCAGCAGCAGCACCTTCTTCTTCAGCCTGAAAGACAGGAGCGATACGTGAATGTTCACGAAGCTGACAAGAAGGCCCATGGAACATCCCTGGATCCTCCTGGTTCTGCTATTCAAATCAGTAAAGGCCAAACTCAGGTTACTTAGAAATAGTGATGCCTAATTCTTGCAAGTCTTCTGATCCATGTAGATTACTTCCTTATCAAAAGTTTTAGCACACACTCTTGTATTCTCCTACTTACCTTGACCCTTTCCCGCAAAGGCATCTGATTCTCTTTCTCTGTGTCTTCCTTCACAGAAGAGGGATTTAGCCCATCGGATCTCATCTTCCCCAGCCACTGGATGTTAGTGAGACTGTTGTCCAACACAGAGCTCATTGTCTCACCACTGCCTGTTGGGATAACAAGCCCACATAATAATCACAGAATCATTTAGGTTAAAAAAGGCCTCCAAGACCATCGAGTCCAACCTGTGGCCAAACACCACCTTGTCCATTAGACCATGGCACTGAGTGCAGCATCCAATTGTTTCTTGAACACCTCTAGGGATGGTGACTCCACCACCTTCCTGGGCAGTCTGTTCCAATGCCTGACAACGCATTTAGGGAAGAAATTCTTCATGATGACCAACCTGAACCTTCCTTGGCACAGCTTGAGGCTATGCCCTCTTGTCCTGTCATTTGTTGCCCAGGAGAAGAAGCCAACCCCCACTGCCCTACAGCCTCCTTTCAGGCAGTTGTACAGAGCGATAAGGTCCCCCCTGAGCCTCCTTTTCTCCAGGCTGAACACCCCCAGCTCCCTCAGCTGCTCCTCTTAGGACTTGTGCTCCAGACCCTTCCCCAGCTCTGTTGTCCTTCTCTGGACATGCTCCAGCACCTCAATGTCTTTCCTGTCATGAGTGGCCCAAAACTGAACACAGAACTCAAGGTGTGGCCTCACCAGTGCTGAGTACAGAGGAACAATCACTCTGGTCCTGCTGGCCACACTATTGCTGATACAGGCCAGGATGACATTGACCTTCTTGGCCACCTGGGCACACTCTGGCTCATGTTCAGCTGCTGTTAACCAGCACCCCCAGGTCCTTTCCTGCTGGGCAGTTTTCCAGGCACTCAACCCCCAGCCTGTAGTACTGCATGGGGTTGTTGCAATGCAAGTGCAGGACCTGGCACCTGGTCTTATTGAACTTCACACAATTGGCCTTGACCTGTCGATCCAGCCTGTCGAGATCCCTCTGAAGATCCTTCCTGCCCTCCAGCAGATCAACACTCCCACCCAACTTGGTGTCATCTGTGAACTTACTGAGGGTGCCTTCGATCCCCTCATCCAGATCACTGATTATAGATATTAAACAGGACTTGCCCCTGAGCCCTGTGGAACCCCACCAGTGACCAGTCACCAACTGGATGCAGCACCATTCAGCATCACTCTCTGGGCCCAGACATCCAGCCTGTTTTAACCCAGTGAAGAGTGCATCTGACCAAGCCACGGGCTTCCAGCTCTTCCAGAATAATGCTGTGGGAGACCATGTCAAAGGCTTTACTGAAGTCCAGGTAGGCTACAGCCACAGCCTTCCCCTCATAACTCTGCTTATTCACAAGTAACCCTTCTACTCCTTCATATCAGCTGTCAAAAGGAAGGAACCAGCCATCCTTCTAAAAGATGGTATTGCCACATTAATATTGTGGAAGGAATTCACCTTGAATTCCTGATTTCATGTGTAGTTGCCCAGTTTCTGAAAAGAGATGTAGCCTTGAAAACAAACAGTCAAACCAGACTATTACTGTCAACCAAAACAGGACAATGTTGATCTAGTACTTCAAGAACTGAAAAACTTAACACAAGAAATAAGTCAGAAGCTCAGATGTCTTCCACCAAAAAATATATCCACTATAATCCTTCAGATTTCACTAAATATGCAAAGCTATGTAGATTACTAGAATCAAATCCATAGCTATTTTGTAATTAACAGAATATTAATAATTACTGCATACCAAGACGCAAGTGCTGCACTCATTGGCCCATTTCACATCTCTTTGTCAGGACAAAAAAACCCAAAAAAAACCCCCCAAAAAATAGGCAAAGGCTACATACTGTTGCTCTCCTGCTCCTGTCCAACCAGAGGATCAACTCCTGAATGCCAGAGCGCCGTACTGCCTGCAAGGCCATGTGTCTGTGCAACATTCTTCTCTCTTTCTTGACCATCTGCAGCCTTGACTGCTGCACTGGCTTTCTTCTCTGATGGGAGATGCTGCGATGGTGCTGGACCTGCTGAACGGGATGTGCCCCCACTGCTAATGAGAATGAACTTGTTGGGTCCATTGTTGCCACACTCTTTTCCTTTTGCTGTCAATGCCTCTATGATGCTCTGGATATCAGCATTTGTGGGGATGGCCACCACCTGTGTGTTGGGCATCGTAGGATGGTCAATTATCTTTATTCCCGCTGGGAATTTCTGCAGGCCACAGTCCCTTTTGTCTCTGGGTTGTCTGTTGTGTTGGTCTTCCTGCCTGTGCTCCTGCTTAGGAGTCTTTTCATCCTGACCTCTGCTCTCATCTCTTGCTGAAGTACTGGATTCATCCTGCTGTGGGAGGGTCAGTTTCCGTCTCTTGAGAATTAAGGGCCTGCGAGGGCTGGTCCTCATTATGGATCTATACTGTCACTCTCCATTGAAAGGGAGAGGAACAAATCCTGCAAAACAAAAGGTACAACATAAAGGGTGCAGCAAATCATCTCAAGGCCTCCCACGGAGCACACATTCTCAGCAATTGCTACAAAGCTAAAAACACAAAAGGAAAATAAAATTGAACGCATTTAATGAGGCTGACAAGGCTACTGAAAAATCATATTGTACCTCTTTTACCCACACCTGGTGTAAGCAGGACAGGAGAGAGATTTGCAGAGTAGACAATTCCCATCATAAAGTACATAATAATGAGCAAAGTGTGTACGTGCTTTACAGAAAGACTTGGCTAAAATGTGACTTGACCAGCATCAGCCAGCAAGCTGGAGGGAAGGGAGAACATGGAAATAGCAGTGCTGATTCTTATAGCTGATTGCTATAAGCAGCAGATTACACAAGCTGTGTAAAAAGGGAATTTACAGGTGGTTTAAGATCTGGGAAGCAGAGATTATCCTGCACACTACAAAAGAACACAATAAATGCAGCAGAAGAAAGGTGCTTTAAAACAGACATAAAGTAAATGTGCTGCTCATTCCTTCTGTAGATTTGTCAAGAACCAGGTAAATTCATCATTGGGCAGCATACAATTTACATGTCAAACTTTTGGACAACAGGTGATTTAGACTATAAAGCTGGAAGCAGAGGAAATAAAATGCAGAGATACTGTTTCCAGAGCAAGATGCTGTGAGAATACTGCTACTAATGCCATCAGGAATTCGGCAGAGCCTGTGTCTTTCAGCAAACTATACCAGAACAACATGCACATTGTACTTATTGTTTACCATTAGAGATGGCAAGCAGAATAGAAACAAATACCAAAAAAAGAGGCCTTTGCATTGCTAGATTTGACGGGGTCAGCAAGTAAACGAGAAAACTGTCAGTAAGCATCCCCTACATTGGTACAAAGCAGAGCCCAGCGGATAACCAGCTGAGCTGGTGCCCTATGTACAGGGAGCAGACAGCCCTGCGATCGTTCCACGCGGGTTCTGGCACCCGGCACACGCATGGCCCTTTGCGATCTGCTCCACCCCCTTAAGGAGAGATCCCGGTAAGACAGCGCCGAAAGAGGAGCCCTCAGCCAGCCTCCAAAAGGCTGCGTTCCCCACAGGAGCGCGTCATTTCCCAAGAAGGCCTCGAGCTGCTGCCATCCGCACAGGCCTGGGGGCACCGCTGTGTACGCGCGGCCCCGAGGGGGCAAGGAGGGCAGCGCCGAAGGGCTCCCGGCTCCTTCTTCATC
The DNA here is from genome assembly GCA_013398855.1 of Mohoua ochrocephala. Taxonomy (NCBI): domain Eukaryota; kingdom Metazoa; phylum Chordata; class Aves; order Passeriformes; family Acanthizidae; genus Mohoua; species Mohoua ochrocephala. The sequence continues at coordinate 107,067 of VZTA01016864.1, forward strand.
CACTGCAGCCCCTGCGCTGCCGCGCTCGCCAGCAAATTCACCTGCTCTCGCGGGGCCCTCCGCCCCAGGCCGGGCCTCGGCGCTTCCTTCTCCCGGCCGCCCGATGCCCCTAGCGCGGCTCTCCGAGGGGTGCTGACCCTTGCGGGAGACCCTGGAGGGCGCGGGTGGCGACTCACCAGCTGCCCGGCCGGGCAGGGCCGATGCGAGGCGGCGGGCCCGGCGCTCCCGGAGCGGCCCCGATTTGAATTTGGCGCCCGGCGCAGCGCTGGCCTGGTCACGTGCCGGCCTGCGCCACTGAGCGGCGGCGGGGCGGGGCCATCCNGCCAATCGGCGGCGGGCGCGGGGGATACGGATGTGCGGGCGGGACGGAGCCGGGGCCGCTCCCGGGATCGCGTTATCCCGCCCGCCCCGTCCCTGTCCCGGGAGAGCCGCCCCCGCCCCAGCCGGGGCAGTGCCGGGAGCTGCCTTCAGCCATGCCGCCCGCGGCACGGAGCCCTGCCGTACGCCCGGGCCGCCGGCATTGCGCTGCCTCCTGGTGAAGAGCTACGGAGTTTTACCGTTTAACGTGTGTGTCACGGCTGTACCGGGCTGGGAGGGCCTCCCTGAGGATTCCCTGAGCACGCTGCGACTCAGGTAAGCAGTCAGGCTGTTGCAGTCTCACACGTTTCTCATAAAATGTTCTCAAATTTCCTTGGCTGTGCTGATCTATGATAAATCAGGCTGGGTGAACATGAGCCAGTTGTGCCCAGGTGGCCGAGGAGGCCGATGCCATCCTGGCCTGTATCAGCAATAGCGTGGTGGTCCCTGCCAGCAGGACCAGGGCAGTGATTGTCCCTCTGTACCCAGCACTGGTGAGGCACTCGAGTGCCGTGTCCAGTTCCGGGCCCCTCACTTCAGGAAGGACATTGAGGTGCTGGAGTGGGTCCAGAGAAGGACAACAGGGCTGGTCTGGAGCACAAGTCCTAAGAGGAGCAGCTGAGGGAGCTGGGGGTGTTCAGCCTGGAGAAGAGGAGGCTCGAGGGAGACCTTATCGCTCTCTACAGTTGCCTGAAAGGAGGGTGTAGGGAGGTGGCGGTTGGCCTCTTCTCTCAGGCACCTAGTGACAGAACAAGGGGACATTGTCTTAAGCTGCACCAGGGGAGGTTTAGGCTGGGCATCAGGAAGACTTTCTTCACGGCAAGGGTGATTAGACATTGGAATGGGCTGCCCAGGGAGGTGGAGTCGCTGTCCCTGAAGGTGTTTAAGGAAAGACTGGATGCAGCACCTAGTGCCATGGCCTGGTTGCCATGGTGGTGTTTGGCCATAGATTGGACTTGCCCTCAGAGGTCTTTTCCAACCTAATTGATACTGTGATCTGTTTGCCAATGGAAAATTAAATACAATGTTACTTCAATTGAAACGTATCCATTAGGTAAAACAAACAAACAAATCATGCAAGCTCTGTAGAACACAGGAGGGAGATGTCAACTCTGTTCTGTAACAAGGAAAAAACCAAAATGTCTTGAAATTAAAAAGTATAGGTAGTTAGCAACTAGAAAGGGAAAGAGTTCTGATTATCTTGGCCCTATTGTATCTTCTTGGCCTTACAAACCAGATTGAATTGAAAACAAGAAAATGAGGGTATTTTTGTTTTTTTTTTTCTTTTGATAGCTGACTTGATATAGCTGGATCAAGAGGTAAACTGCTCCCATTCCTGCAGTGCATTTCTAAATCTACCTGAAAATTGCCAAAAGGTTCAAGAACTACTGTTGGGAAAAAGCCTGCCTAGAGGTGTGTACACTGTGCTGTTGCATAAATGTTTTGCTTTTGTTAAAGACTAGATCTGAGGTTTCCAAACAAGTCTGTCTTCAAATCCATTTATTTGCCTTCTACAGATTCAAGAGCACTTTAGCATCTCCTCGGGGTGCTTCCCTCTTTCTTCATTTGGCTCCAGCAAGCATCATGAGGTTTCTAAGTAGCTTCACCACACCTTTTGATGCCTCCGAAGAAGAAGTGTACCCCCAGGGCCAGGAAGGCAGAGCTGGTTTTCCTTGAGAGGCCACGGGCAGGACCCATCCATTGTTATGAAACTCCACTGCGTTCGGCCGAGAATCCCAGACGTGTGCCTACAAAACCTGTGGACCAGAACACCTCTGTTGCCTGGGTTGGTATAAATTATCTTGTCTCCAGCATCTCACAGCAACAGTTTTCAAGTTTCTCCTGTATGTCTTAAGAGAAAGTTACCTGTTTTGGATATGGAAAATCAGTAGCCCAGACCTGAATTCCCTGTATCAGCCTAAAGCATAAACAAGTGCTTGAGTTGCTTCACACTCCAAGAACAACTACTAAGGTCTTGTTTATTTGAAGACATAAACTATGGGCAGTCTGTACTGATTGATGACTATTTGTCTTCTAGAAAAATAATTCCCATCAGGAAAACACTGTTTTCCTTGGCAACTGAAAACCCTGCACATAATAAATAGGGGAGATTTTTCTTATTGGCTTGCTGTTTGAAATAACTGCTGAACTCTAAATGTTACATGTTAAAGTACTGGGTGCAGTGTTTAAATCTGACACTGCTAAATTTAGAGAACATAGGTTTTCACTTCAGAATTATTTGTTCTAACCTGCCCTCTTTTCCCTTCTCTGTGTTATGAATAGTTTCTCTCCACACCGATCTTCTGATGGGTTCCTTTTCTTGGGACTGTTTGCAGTGTCCTAAAGTCCTTATATCATGTAATGTAAAGATCTTTTTTTTTAAAGCAAACAGCTGCAGCAAAGACAGACTGTTCCTATACAACAGCAGTCATCACCTAGGGGAGCTCTGTTTAAACATTATTGCTGCTTGACTCTGCTCTTCACAAAGCAAGCTCAGGAAGTGTGGTTTCAGACCTGCATGAAACATTCCTTTGTTCCTGTTGACCTGGAGGTATTTTTGTGATGTCTTAACCTTGAAGTAGAACATCTTCAATTTTATCCTCTTTTTTTTTTTTTTTTTTTTTGTATATGCTTGAGACAGTTAGCTCTATGGTTTCTGAATCACTAAGTAAAATAACTGCTGTGAATAAGCATTCTTTCTGTTTGGAAGAGGTGGATTTGTAGGTCTTTGATTCCAAAAATATAATGATTCTAAAATTTGTTTGAAGCTATCAGCACCGAAACTGTTAGATATTTTTCAGTTTGGAAACTGTGGTAGGATTGTAACTTCTGGAGGCATCCTCTGCAGAGTGTCTGTCAGCTTGTTTCAGTGGAAACTGATTTTCTGCTCCTTTCTTTTTGACATTATCTAAGCTCTTCACACCTTTTCCACTGCTAGGTTCCTGCATAGATAAAACCCACCCTACATGTTCTCTGAAGCCAGGAAGCCGCATCCTTAAAATCAGGGACTATGTTAAGTGTGTGCCAAGATACAGTTATTAGAGAATCGCTTCTCTTTTACTGCACAAAGGCTTTGCATTCAAACAGTTCAGCTGTACAGCAGCCAATTGCCATCCTTAAACTGCACTCAGTTTTTTGAGGAACTAGGTAGTAACTTAGGAATGCTGAAGGAGATCTGTAGTCACCGTAGCAAGAACTCAGTTTGGTCGGCTCTTGGGAAAAGCAAATTGGAACCTGAAATGGAGTCTGACTCTTTTGTTGATAACCAGGAAGATAAAGAACACTGTAATAAAAGGATTTCCAGGGTTTGAGTAAGAGTCCAGAATCATTCAAAGAAATACAGACTGTGGATCTTGGACCATCCCTATTATAGGAAGCTGATTGCAGAAGTGGATTTTGGGTGATCTGTTACTCCAGAATACAGAAATTAACTATGTTTTGAAACAAAGATGTTTTGGGGGAAGATTTTGAACTCCATATTAACATAATCTAAGGTGATTGAGCTAAGTGGGCATTCTTTAATCATTTTGTGTTGCTCTCTCAGTTCAGCCTCTACTTCTTTGGGGAGGCTGAGGATTTAGTTCATTGAATCTATATGAGTTATGCTAAGACATAGAAAAAAAAAAAAGTATCCATTCTGAACTTTCTTAAATCTGCAGGGGTTCCAGGAGTAGACAGCACTTAGATTTCCTTTAAAACCCAAGTCTTGAGTTCTTTATGAGTTGCCAGAGAACAGCTCACTTGCACCCCAATGACTTTCCAGAGAAGAGTGGCAGAACATGATGTTGAAGGTCAGAGGTATCTCATGCATAGTAAGTAACTTTGTTAGTAACTCATTTGCTTCGCTGCAGAACAGATTACTCAATGAATGAAACACTGGAAAAAGGTGGGGAAGTAGAATCAGGTAGGCATTACTTGTCTGGAGAAAAGGGTTGGGTTTTTATCGTATTATTATGTCTTTCCCTTCAGGTGTGCCCACAATTTGACACAACTCAGTCAGTGGTGTTGAAAGCATGCCAGAAGCAGCATCGTGGTCCTCACAAGCCCTATAATCAGGATGCCAACCACAGTTCATTCCATGCAGGGGGAGCTTGTCGAGGAGCTGTAGCCTGCAGATTTCCTCCTTTAACTTTTGAGAACCCACAAGGACATGCAGTCCATCCGTTGGATGATCCAAATCGCTTGAGAAAGAATGCACAATGCTCTCACAACCAGCCCAAGAAAGGGACAGCAGCAAACGCCAACATCCAAGCAAAGAGTCCAGAGAACTGTGGAGAGCCTGCTCCCCAGCCTGTGGAGCAAGAAGTCCTTAGCCCGCCAGACGCAGAGACTGCACAGCTTCCTTCCCCAAGGAATGGGAGATGCAGCAACACTCTGTCACAAAGTAGTCATGCCTGGCATCCAGAAAAAGAGCTGATATTGGGTATTGAGCCCTGTGGGAGAGGGGAGTCGGCAGCAGTACTGGTTACAGATACTCCCGAGCACGAGTATGGAATAAAGGTCACCTGGAGACGGCGGCCTCACATAATGAAGTACCTGCGGGAGCAAGGGAAACTGAGCGCTGCTGACATCCTGGTGAAAGCAAACATCAACTTCTCGAGGAGACAGGCCCACACCTGACCTGGCGGGAGCAGCCGCTCTGCTGCGTGCAAGGACACGCCCGAACAGACGATGTCGCTCCGGGGACTGAAGAGGAGACGTGATTTTAGCCAGGCCCCCTACTGCGCCTGGCCGAGCCACCGAGAAACGCCGGGGCGGGCGCGGG